>NEKD01000047.1:0-256947 GCA_002287115.1 Auricularia heimuer | reverse complement strand
AGCGAGCAGGATAGCCCGCCGTCTGTGCCGGCTGCGGAGAGACAATCCCTGAGTGGCGATTTTGCGAGGTTTGGGGGCGACGTCGGACCGTCCGAACGGAACGCGACGGCGAGCAGAAGCCTGAAACAAACATGAGCAAAGCGTCCAGAAGCAAAAGCAAATGGACACAGAAACATACCTAGGATACCCTCGCCGAGCAGCGTCCACTCGTTTGGATATGACGCCGATCTCCTCCGTCGAGTGCAATGTTGGATCCTGGCGGCGCCAGCGCTGACGCGTTTGATCACGTGACCATCGACAGCTGCGGGCCATTAGCAACAGCGCACGAGCAGCGCAGCGGGAAAGTGCACGCGCACCATGGGTGTATTTTACGCCGTGCCCAGAGGAGCTAGTCGTGCAGAGGGTGGCCTGGTACGGCGAGGAGCACGGTGGTGATGTCGCAAAACGAAGGGGAAGAGAGCAGCAATGTGGGAAGGACGAGGGAGCAGCGATGTGGGAAGGCCGCAAATCAGCGCGCGTTTAAGACCTAGGATGGGGATGAGGGTGAGAAGCGGAGGCGGAGCAAAATCTCGCCGCCGCTCCGGACTTGCCAGCTGCATCCGAAAGAAGCTGCACTCCTGCAGCGCCTTCGTTAGCCGAGAGTTGCGTATGTAACACATTTCGCGCGCATTGAGTCCCCAGGCAAATGGCTACACGTCAGCGGTCTCGTGAGAAATTCCAGGAGCGCGTGGAATGACGCTCCGTGTGGCAGAAGTAGCACAAGATCTGCAGTGCGCGGCTACACCGTCTCAAGCATACACAATCCATTCGAGAGTTTGAGAATCTGCAGGAGAGCTTCACATGTCTCCTGCATACTGTATCCCATGTATTATAGCAATCCGAGCGGTCTCAGCAGTACGAACTGCATACAAAGTGCCGAAGTGCTGGCCAATGCGACTTGCACGCATTTGGCCTACCATCATCGTCATCTACGATGAGCACAGCGAGATAGCGCAAATGAGCTTAAAAAGCATTGCTCACGCGATGCCTTATATCTCTCATGCTCGCGGTACGGTCAGCGTCGACGGGCGTGCATTCGGCGGTCCGGCGGTCAGAAACTCAGTTGCACAACGTTGCTACTCGCATGATACAGGCAAGAGAGCTCTCAGTAGGATATATTGGATGTTTAGCCACTGGAACTGACTCTCAGCTTGACTATTAATGAGAAATGCGAATTGCACATTCAGTTGCGAGGCGACGCAACGCTCGCACCTGCACCGACAAACACTCCGCACCCAGCCAGGCATCCTGCAATCTCTGGCGAGACTAGGCCAGTCTACAGATCTAAGTGTGGGGCTGTGTGCTTCTCGCGAAGCGCAGCGCGTGATCGAGCGCGAGCACGGTGGAGGTTCGTCCGGACGGGCAAACTCACGCTCAGCCTGAATGTCCGTTCAGCATATACTGCCCCTATTCTCTCACTTTCCCTCTGTCTCATATGCCTGAGCTATATATAGACTACATGGCTGCATGTTCGCACGAGGATTGAGCAGCAGAATACACGAATGAATCGCAGAATGCGGAGGGAGAACAGGGAGCGCGACCAGAGGCAAACGGTCGAAATACCGCGTCCGGCGCGCGTCTCTCCCCATGACGCAGTCTCTCCTACACATCCATGACTGTTGAGGTGCTCACAAGGCCATAGAATCCAAAAGAAAAGCCTAGGGCGGCAGAACGCGGCGGAGCGCGTAGCAGTCGAAAGAGCGTATTCCGCGCGAACCGCTGATACCCCCAGCGGTTTCAGCTCGCGGCCATCATAGATCACTTACGAATGATGCAGGATCTGCGCTTCTCGCCGCAGGAAGGCGTGCGCGAAGCGGCGAGGTGCGTTTGCCGTCGGTGCGTTTTCCGCTCCTGGAGGGGGTATACCCCCTCTCCCTGGCCCAGGACTGGCGCATTAGGTCACGTGACCCTATTCTGCGTAGGATTTGAGCGAGGGCGCGCAGGAGAGAGCGCGCTGGACGGCGCGCGAGCGGCGGGGTCGCTCGCCACCCGATCGCGCTTAGCGAACTCAATACACCTTCTCCCCGAGTCAGCGCACACATCAGACACGAGCCTATTACGGGATCATGTGTCTGGAGCTGCTGTGCACTTGGAGAGAAGGGCAGAGGGCGCGGCGCGACGGGCTGCCGTGGGGGGCTTGCCAGAGGGTATAAAAGCCGCACCCAGCAGCCCGAGTCCTACATTGCCCCTCTTTCCCACTTCCCTCCCCACCCACCACTCCAGCTCATCGTTGCTCTCTGTACCTACTTCGCTCGCCACTGGCCATGCTGCCCGCTGCTCTCCGATTCACGCGCCGTAGACGACCTTTGAGCACCGTTGCTCAACATCGCACTCGAGCAGCAGCAAACCGTCCTCGAGGTGAGCACTTTCATTTTCTCATTCGTTCATTGGCCTTGATTTTGACCACGTCGCGATAGACCCATTTTCAGCGGCCTCGCGCTCGTTGCGCTGCGCGGTATGCCCGGTCTCTACCCCGCGTTTTGCATTCGCATCTAACACTCGCACACAGTTTTCGATCGCGTGCGCCGGATTACGCTGCAGGTACGTTGCGCGCACATCACGCCCACTCTGACGCACACGTTGACGGCTTGCTTAGATGGTATTCGTTCGCGCAATCACACGCGCTGCACAGGCGGGCACGAACGGCGTATATTGCCTATCGTACGTACTCTTACATCGCGCGCGCAACTCGATAGGCCCTGACCCACCCACCAGCGTCAGGACCTGCCGCGATCGCGCATCCTGGTCGATCGTCCCTGCCACGCGCGGTATCGGTACGTTTGACCGTACGCCGTCCGAGTCCGCGCGCGCCACTCTGACCAGCCGCTGTCCCACAGCGTACAGTGCTTGTAGCGCGAACGCGCGCACTCCACATCGCCGTCCAGCCCGGCCGAATGGTCCTGCACGCTGAGAGCAGCGCGTGTCGAGCTCGACGCACCGCGCAGACACGACGCCGAAGTTCTGCTCGAAATGCGTCAGCAACAACGCAGGTAAGACGTCGAGAATATCGCTGATGACGGCGGCTGACCTTTATCCAGTTCGCTGCTGGCGGTTTGTCGCGGCTCGCGCGCTCGCAAGTCGACCACGCGCAGCCGTGGTGCATGGACGTCGAACAGCGTGAGTACGCATCATCTTGACGCGCCGCCCGATGCTGACGTTGACGGCTGCAGACTTCACCCCTCGCGCTGTTGGTTGTCCGCGACGACAATGAGAACCTGTTCGAAAACGTGAGCCAGTGGGATCGCTGTATGACGGCCAGCTCACCTTTTTTTTTTTTTTTGCAGACGTTGGCCGTGCCGGCAAGCATGCGCTTCACCTTCTCGCGCAGGAAGTCTGCGGCATAGTCGCTGTCTCGAGGAAATCGTGAGTCGCCCGCCGCACCCTTGACACGCCTTTTTGCTGACCTTTTCGTCGCGCGCGCAGAAACTCTGCTCGCGCCGTCGCCGGGCGCTGGTCGATATCGTCAGCGGCGATGAGCTAAGGTACGTACGATATATTTACCATTGACGTTCCGCGGCTTATTGACGATTGCTAGACAGTTTGCGCGACATCGCCCTCGCGCGCCGACCTCGTCTTGCAACGAAGACCCGCACTTGCCCGGGTTGCGTACGGCCGGCCTGACGTCGTCCAAGACGGTGAGCACCCATGCTCGTAGCGCGTTGCCCAGTCGCTGACGATGCCGCGCCAGAAATCCTCGTAGGCGCCGCGATGTGCGTATCGCGAGCCGCGCGCGGACGACACCTGCTCGAGCTCGTCAGCGGCGACGAGGAGGACAGTTACTTGGTGCGTACTTGGACATATCCGGCGTATTTGACGTCGTCCTGATGCTATGCGCCGTTGCCTGTGTGCAGACCGTCGAGAGGGGGTCTGCGCGCCGCGTCGAGTCCATCGGGCCCGTCCACGCTGCTTGACGCCGGCGCGATGGACGGCTTTCAGAGCAGGCAGCAGTCGGGACGCGGGGCGCGGGCGTCGACTTGGGTCTTCTAGGCTGTTTGCGCGCGACGACCTCGTCTTTGAGCCGCACTCGCCCGGGTTGCGTACGGCCGGCCTGACGTCGTCCTAGACGGTGAGCACCCATGCTCGTATCGCGAGGAGCCGTCGCTGACGATGCCGCGCCAGAATTCCTGGTCGGCGATGTTGCGTATCGCGAGCCGCGCGCGGTCGACACCTGCACGACCTCGTCAGCGGCGACGACGAGGACAGTTACTGGGTGCGTACTTGGACATATCCGGCGTATTTGACGTCGCGCTGATGCTATGCGCCGTTGCCTGTGTGCAGAACGTCGAGAGGGGGGTCAGCGCGCCGCGTCGAGTCCATCGGGCCCGTCCGCGCCGCTCCGCCCAGGTTGCTTGACGCTGGCGCTGTTGGCTGCGATGGACGGCTTTCAGAGCGGGCAGCAGTCGGGACGCGGAGCGCAGGCGTCGACTTGGGGTCTTCTAGGCCGTTTGCACGAAATCGCGCAAGCGCGCCGACCTCATCTTCGAGCCGCACTCGCCCAGGTTGCGTACGGCCAGGTTGTCGTTGTGCGTTATGGTGAGCACCCATGCTGGTATCACGTCAAACCGTTGCTGACGATGCCGCGCCAGAATTCCTCGTAGGCGCCGCGATGTTGCGTATCGCGAGCCGCGCGCGGTCGACACCTGCTCGAGCTCGTCAGCGGCGACGACGAGGACAGTTACTGGTGCGTACTTGGACATATCCGGCGTATTTGACGTCGAGCTGATGCTATGCGCCGTTGCCTGTGTGCAGACCGTCGAGGGGGGTCAGCGCGCCGCGTCGAGTTCATCGGGCCCGTCCACGCTGTTTGACGCCGGCGCGATGAACGGCTGTCTGAGCAGGCAGCAGTCGGGACGCTGGGCGCGGGCGTCGACTTGGGGTCTCCTAGGCCGTTTGCGCGAAATCGCGCGCGCGCGCCCTCGTCCTGCTGCCATCGACCCGCACGCGCCCGGGTTGCGTACGGCCAGGCTGTCGTTGTGCGTTACAGTGAGTAACCTTGTCCGTATCGCGTTGACCAGTTTCTGACGATGCCGCGCCAGAATTCTTGGTTGGCAACGTTGCGTATCGCGAGACGCAACTGCTCGAGTTCGTCAGCGACGACGACGACGAGATGTGCTGGTACGTACCTTTCATATTCGGTCAACATTGCGCTGATGACCAGCGCAGGTGGGTGTGCGTAGAACGCCGTGGGCATGTTGGTGCTGGCATGACCAACGTGTCCGCACCGCGCGAACCACGCTGCCTGGGCTGGCGTAGCTGCGGATACTGGGCGACTGCCCGAGCATGCAGACGTCGTCGTGCAAGGCACGGGCGTCGCGTTGGGTCGGCGAGCTCGGAGCGCGAGCAGGTTTGAAGCGGGCGCGAGGAACGTCTATCCAAGCCGATTAGACGGCGAGTAAACTGTGAAATGTACATACATACCTTTGCAATATCATCTTGTTGACCTTCATCTCTGCAATCGGAGGCCAGACGGACGCGTCCGCGGGGAGAAACGAGGTCGAGAGCGTGCAAGTGCAAGAAGCGGACTTGGATTTCGTCCTCTCCCTCGTCGATCCATGCGACCGGCCCGGCGCACAGCTGGGGCGCGTGCGAGCGCCGCGACTGGGAGCACTGGGCCAAGTTCCCCGCGTTCCGCCGCATGCGCGTCTCGAGCCTCGACCAGCCGGCCCCGGCGACGGCCAGCCGCGCCGTGTTCATGCGCTGGAAGGAAAAGTTCCTCGTGCCCGACCACCGCGTCCGCGACATCACCGGCGCCTCCTTCGCCGGCTTCTATTACGTCTGCGTCGACCTCGACCCCCCGCCGCCGCCAAAGTCCAAGAGCAGCGCCCGCCGCAGGCCGCGCCCGGCCCCCGCTGCCGCGCCCGTGCACCAGCATTTCCCGTCGCCGTCGTCGGCCAAGACGCCCGTGCAGGAGCCCGAGAGCGACGACGGCCCCGCAGACGACGATGACCTGCTCCCTGATGCCGTGGACGACGACGACGACGTCCCGCCCGGCACCGGCGCCCTCATGTCGGGATACTACTTCCACCCGCACTCGGACCCGTTCCAGAAGCTCTCGCTCAGGCACGTGCCTGACGCAGGCGGCGCCGCGTTCGAGTTCCGCTAGCCGCTATCCACGCCCACGACCTCTCGATATGTCCCCAGCTCCGTGCCATTGTACAGTTACGCAGTTACCCCCGCGCGCGCCCAGGTGTTATATTACTGTTTTATGCTCCGTCTCCCGCCCGCTCCTACACGTATCCTCAAGTCCTCGCTCGTGGCTTCCCGCTTCCCAGCTTCACTCCGTTGCAAAGCCTGCACAACAGGACAAGCTCACTCATTACGCTGGTGGCGCCGGCTCCCGGTCCGTGCACCCTCTGCTTGTGCGTGCACAAGTTCAGGGCGTGCACCTTACTTACGTTTGGCGTCGCGCCGCGTGGTCCTAGCTCGAACGAGGC
This sequence comes from Auricularia heimuer, assembly GCA_002287115.1. Lineage (NCBI taxonomy): Eukaryota > Fungi > Basidiomycota > Agaricomycetes > Auriculariales > Auriculariaceae > Auricularia > Auricularia heimuer. The sequence goes on along the minus strand of NEKD01000047.1, from coordinate 250,474 downwards.
GTTCGGAGAGATGCTACTTTAGGCTTCAAGTTCGAGTGTTCAGTACTTATGCTCGAGGCGTCGACTGCTTTGCACACAAATGAGCCGCCGGTGTCCTGCTGCTTTGGAGGGATGTACCGCATCGAGCGCATTTTTGTGCTACGGTACCCGTCGCACAGTGCGCAAGGCTTCCTCCCCCCTGGGCGTCTTTCGGTGACGCTCAGGCTGTCGGTATGACAGGGCGGTCGACATCGACGCCGCAGTGCAGTGCAAACGCCAGCGAGCTCGAGCTTCTCTGCGTATCTTCGATTCTAGGCTGCGTCGTGGACTCGACTTGTCGTCGTGCTCGGGATGGTTCCGAGTAAACTCGGTCTTACTCGAACCTGTAGGTGTGCCCACCTATGCTGGCTCTGCTCGCACTCCTGCGGGCGTACAGTTGCTGCCAGTGCTACTGAATTACGAGCCTCCGAGTGGAGCAGCCGGCTTCAACAGCTGTGTTCGTCAGTAACCGGGCGGCCGATCGGCGTGCACCACGACAGCGAGACTCGGACACCGACTGCATGCTGAGCTCGTTACGCTCCTTCGGCATCCTCAGTGCTCGAATTGTCCAACAAACGGTAAATTGGTTCTGGTCTTTGCTATGCCGCTGGTAGAGATCTTACTCCTTCCATGGTCGTCTCAGGCTCTACGTACCGTCTCCCTGACTTGACGATGGAGGACGCACAATTTTTTCGGCGCAGAAGGTCCTGAACCAAGCGCTCAGCACTGCTGGCAGCCCGAGGACGAAATCCGAATCCACAAACGCCAGCGCTCTGTGGTCTACTACGCCGGTGCCGCTCGCTTACTGGGCCCTGCCAGTGGTGCGCTGATGTCACAGCCTGCCCCGACTGTCTGCTGCGCTGCCTTGATGCTCCGGAGCACGATCCATTCGCACTTCTGTGCACGCTGGGAACCCGCAGTTTCACACTATCCCGCGCTACTTGCAGAGGTAAAGTGTCTGGCGTCGAGATCGGCTCTGGGGATACAGAGTGTATCATCGTCGGCAGCCCTCAGAGTGGAAATACGCCGGAAATCTGCTTCTGGTGTACAGTATGCGGTCTGGCATTCGATTGCTTGCACTCTGCTCGAGTAATCTGGGCTCGCTGCTTGGTGGCGCCTGCTGTTCGCGTTCGATCTGCATACAAAATTCTCGGAGATCCGCACCCTGCAGCCAGTCTTTATCCACTCATTTTCCATGGTGGAAAGGGAGTTGAAAATGCGTTGAAAGGACTGGCTGTACGGTGGGTCCACGTCTGCTGAGCTTTTCGTCTCCTTTTTTGACGCTGCTGGACGCAAGCTACGAGCTATCCATTACTGCACCAGTTACGCTTGCGTTGCACCTGACCTCAGCTTTCTCGCTGTTGAGATGCGATCCGCATTGGGACTGTAGCACCCAATAAACGACTGTTTAGATGCGCCACACTCTACATAGACCTCGAGGTTGATCTGCACTTCCCTCGACTATGTGTGTCTGTTCTTGCCGCGGCAGTTTCCTCGGATATTGACACTTCGCCGTCGCCCTCGTGTTGCGAATCGGTACTGGGCCCCCTTGCTCCCCTGGTTAGGCCACGCGTCTGAAGCAAGCGCTTCTTGCACCGCAGCTAGCGTGCTATGCACCTTCCGCGCGGCTCAGGCTGCAACTCTTCGATGCAACGCCTGCGCGGGACCTCTCACTGGTCTGCGGGTATTGTGCGTCCGAGCGGTTCGCGGGATCTCTACCTCGTGCTTCGCCCGCAGCGCACTGTGCACGTTCTCTGAACGCCCGGATTGCTAGCCACCGTGTTTTTGGAACTGTGGTACACGGGAGTGGGATGCATCGTGGCAGAGTGCTCAATTGCAGTCGCGGCTTCCTTCGACTCGGACGCGAGTCTCGAGCGCGGGCGCCTCCCGACTGCAGTATCGTAACACCAGCCGCGGCCAGCCTGGAAGCGCGCTCCAGTCTCTGGCGGTGGCAATTGCGGGCCGGGCACGCAACGCAATCTCAGATCTAACAACACACGCTATGCAGGGTCTGGGATTCGGGGACTCGCGCGTCGCTGCTGGCCCGAGCAACGTTGTGCTGATCCGAGTTGCAGCGTTCTTGAGTCGGCTGGTGCGCCCAGAGCCTGGCTGAGAGTCGGCGTTAAGCCCTCCGTGCACGTCTTTTTCCCAAACAAATTCCTCGACCTCAAAATTGATTGTGTTTCGTAAGTCCCTTCAGGTTGGACGGACAAACTGCATGGTTTCGTTTCAGGTTGCTTCTATTTTGAGGCCCCGCGCCCATTCTCTGGGGCGCAGGGGCACGGACATACGGTCTAAGGTACATGCACGCTGATCTAGGTACATGCACGAATGAGAGCCAGGAATCGGGCGACGGGACGCGGGAGTGCGAGTCTCGGCGGTCTCAGCGGCAGAGTCTCAGCGGCACCGGGTGTCAGCGGTCCAAATGACGAGTTTGACATGGTGCCCCCGTGTGAAAACGCAACGCTGGAGTGCACCGGCGCCTATTCTGCAAATGGTGACGTTGACGAGAAATGCGTCGTTTGAGCTGCTGGTAGAGATTCAGCCGCCGAGTTCCAGTGGTGAGAAATCGAGAGTACTCAGACATGGTGAGACATGCGGGCTCTGCACACAGACCCTGGATCCGAAATTTCTCGAGTTGGGCGGTGTTGGGCAAAAATTCCGGAATTTTTAACCTGAAAATGTATGCGGATTCGCAATTTGTATGCGTCAATAAGCGCCCATGCATATAGGTCAAGGATTCGCGCTCACTGGGGGTGCATATGCGCTCGGAGAGGTGATGCGGAGCCGAGAAAATGCATGATGCGCCGTTTCAGGTCAAAATTTCGAGATTTTGACGTCCTCCTGCACTTTTTGATGGCAGAAATAAGCGCCCAGGGTCTTGGCTCAGAGAGGAATTCATACCAGGTTGTGTACGTGCGTTCGGACGGTGAGCGCGGACGAGGGTGGGGTGTTCGGAAAGACCCGGAATGCATGTGCCAAGCAGCGCAGGGTGCGAGGTTCAGGTCAAATTTTCGAGATTTTGACGTCGTTCTGCACTGTTTAATGGAGAAAATAAGCGCCCAGGGTCTTGTCGCAGACAGGAATGCTTACTGGCTCGTGTGTGTGCGCTCCGGCGGTGAGCGCGGACGAGCATGGGGTGATCGGAGATATCCGCAGTGCATGCACCAAGCAGTGCGCGGTGAGAAGTTCAGGTCAAAATTTTGAGATTTTGACGTGGTCCTGCACTTTTTGATGGCAGAAATAAGCGCCCATGTGCTAATCTGACGCAGAGATACTCACCTGGAGATATCCCGGAGCTCCTCGTGAAGCCGGCGGCGGCGGCGATGGTGATGTCGTTCCGCGGAATCACAGCCATGAGCATAGATACATCGCGGCGGCTCGTCAGGCAGACACTCCTATACTGGATGCACATCAGAAAGGCTACGCTTGACGCAACGCTTGAAGCTTACCTAGCGAGACTACGAAGATGGATGCAACTGACGATGATCGGAAGCTTTGCAGATGGTTGGTGGACGCCGAGCAGCGGCATAGAGTCAGAAGACTGCAGCCTTTTGCGCCGGGCTCAGGTCAAAATTTCAGCATTTTGACGTTGTTCTGCACTTTTTGATGGGAAAAAGTCAGACGGTGTGCGCTTTTTGATGGAGAAATGCTCACAGTTTTCAGCCAGCTCTGCGGGGACGAGCACCGCAGCCTGGCTCAAGGGTTTTGTTGATTGACAGGGGCGATGCACGCCGGCAGCGGCAGCAGCGGCGTCGGAGCGGCGGCACGATGGCAACGGACAAGCAAAGGCTGGGATGCTCTGGAATAAGAAGCGGTATCAGCCAGCGAGTAGCATACACAAGCGCTGTGAGACGTACCGCACATACGGTGCTGTGCTTCACAGCGACGACATTTGGACTGCGGGGAGCGGAGATGGACTGCTTGAATGTTGTGGCCGTCGATCCGGGTCGGGTAGATGTTGTGAGCGTCGGCAGCGGTGAAGCGAGCAGGATAGCCCGCCGTCTGTGCCGGCTGCGGAGAGACAATCCCTGAGTGGCGATTTTGCGAGGTTTGGGGGCGACGTCGGACCGTCCGAACGGAACGCGACGGCGAGCAGAAGCCTGAAACAAACATGAGCAAAGCGTCCAGAAGCAAAAGCAAATGGACACAGAAACATACCTAGGATACCCTCGCCGAGCAGCGTCCACTCGTTTGGATATGACGCCGATCTCCTCCGTCGAGTGCAATGTTGGATCCTGGCGGCGCCAGCGCTGACGCGTTTGATCACGTGACCATCGACAGCTGCGGGCCATTAGCAACAGCGCACGAGCAGCGCAGCGGGAAAGTGCACGCGCACCATGGGTGTATTTTACGCCGTGCCCAGAGGAGCTAGTCGTGCAGAGGGTGGCCTGGTACGGCGAGGAGCACGGTGGTGATGTCGCAAAACGAAGGGGAAGAGAGCAGCAATGTGGGAAGGACGAGGGGAGCAGCGATGTGGGAAGGCCGCAAATCAGCGCGCGTTTAAGACCTAGGATGGGGATGAGGGTGAGAAGCGGAGGCGGAGCAAAATCTCGCCGCCGCTCCGGACTTGCCAGCTGCATCCGAAAGAAGCTGCACTCCTGCAGCGCCTTCGTTAGCCGAGAGTTGCGTATGTAACACATTTCGCGCGCATTGAGTCCCCAGGCAAATGGCTACACGTCAGCGGTCTCGTGAGAAATTCCAGGAGCGCGTGGAATGACGCTCCGTGTGGCAGAAGTAGCACAAGATCTGCAGTGCGCGGCTACACCGTCTCAAGCGCATACACAATCCATTCGAGAGTTTGAGAATCTGCAGGAGAGCTTCACATGTCTCCTGCATACTGTATCCCATGTATTATAGCAATCCGAGCGGTCTCAGCAGTACGAACTGCATACAAAGTGCCGAAGTGCTGGCCAATGCGACTTGCACGCATTTGGCCTACCATCATCGTCATCTACGATGAGCACAGCGAGATAGCGCAAATGAGCTTAAAAAGCATTGCTCACGCGATGCCTTATATCTCTCATGCTCGCGGTACGGTCAGCGTCGACGGGCGTGCATTCGGCGGTCCGGCGGTCAGAAACTCAGTTGCACAACGTTGCTACTCGCATGATACAGGCAAGAGAGCTCTCAGTAGGATATATTGGATGTTTAGCCACTGGAACTGACTCTCAGCTTGACTATTAATGAGAAATGCGAATTGCACATTCAGTTGCGAGCGGCGACGCAACGCTCGCACCTGCACCGACAAACACTCCGCACCCAGCCAGGCATCCTGCAATCTCTGGCGAGACTAGGCCAGTCTACAGATCTAAGTGTGGGGCTGTGTGCTTCTCGCGAAGCGCAGCGCGTGATCGAGCGCGAGCACGGTGGAGGTTCGTCCGGACGGGCAAACTCACGCTCAGCCTGAATGTCCGTTCAGCATATACTGCCCCTATTCTCTCACTTTCCCTCTGTCTCATATGCCTGAGCTATATATAGACTACATGGCTGCATGTTCGCACGAGGATTGAGCAGCAGAATACACGAATGAATCGCAGAATGCGGAGGGAGAACAGGGAGCGCGACCAGAGGCAAACGGTCGAAATACCGCGTCCGGCGCGCGTCTCTCCCCATGACGCAGTCTCTCCTACACATCCATGACTGTTGAGGTGCTCACAAGGCCATAGAATCCAAAAGAAAAGCCTAGGGCGGCGCAGAACGCGGCGGAGCGCGTAGCAGTCGAAAGAGCGTATTCCCGCGCGAACCGCTGATACCCCAGCGGTTTCAGCTCGCGGCCATCATAGATCACTTACGAATGATGCAGGATCTGCGCTTCTCGCCGCAGGAAGGCGTGCGCGAAGCGGCGAGGTGCGTTTGCCGTCGGTGCGTTTTCCGCTCCTGGAGGGGGTATACCCCCTCTCCCTGGCCCAGGACTGGCGCATTAGGTCACGTGACCCTATTCTGCGTAGGATTTGAGCGAGGGAGCGCAGGAGAGAGCGCGCTGGACGGCGCGCGAGCGGCGGGGTCGCTCGCCACCCGATCGCGCTTAGCGAACTCAATACACCTTCTCCCCGAGTCAGCGCACACATCAGACACGAGCCTATTACGGGATCATGTGTCTGGAGCTGCTGTGCACTTGGAGAGAAGGGCAGAGGGCGCGGCGCGACGGGCTGCCGTGGGGGGCTTGCCAGAGGGTATAAAAGCCGCACCCAGCAGCCCGAGTCCTACATTGCCCCTCTTTCCCACTTCCCTCCCCACCCACCACTCCAGCTCATCGTTGCTCTCTGTACCTACTTCGCTCGCCACTGGCCATGCTGCCCGCTGCTCTCCGATTCACGCGCCGTAGACGACCTTTGAGCACCGTTGCTCAACATCGCACTCGAGCAGCAGCAAACCGTCCTCGAGGTGAGCACTTTCATTTTCTCATTCGTTCATTGGCCTTGATTTTGACCACGTCGCGATAGACCCATTTTCAGCGGCCTCGCGCTCGTTGCGCTGCGCGGTATGCCCGGTCTCTACCCCGCGTTTTGCATTCGCATCTAACACTCGCACACAGTTTTCGATCGCGTGCGCCGGATTACGCTGCAGGTACGTTGCGCGCACATCACGCCCACTCTGACGCACACGTTGACGGCTTGCTTAGGATGGTATTCGTTCGCGCAATCACACGCGCTGCACAGGCGGGCACGAACGGCGTATATTGCCTATCGTACGTACTCTTACATCGCGCGCGCAACTCGATAGGCCCTGACCCACCCACCAGCGTCAGGACCTGCCGCGATCGCGCATCCTGGTCGATCGTCCCTGCCACGCGCGGTATCGGTACGTTTGACCGTACGCCGTCCGAGTCCGCGCGCGCCACTCTGACCAGCCGCTGTCCCACAGCGTACAGTGCTTGTAGCGCGAACGCGCGCACTCCACATCGCCGTCCAGCCCGGCCGAATGGTCCTGCACGCTGAGAGCAGCGCGTGTCGAGCTCGACGCACCGCGCAGACACGACGCCGAAGTTCTGCTCGAAATGCGTCAGCAACAACGCAGGTAAGACGTCGAGAATATCGCTGATGACGGCGGCTGACCTTTATCCAGTTCGCTGCTGGCGGTTTGTCGCGGCTCGCGCGCTCGCAAGTCGACCACGCGCAGCCGTGGTGCATGGACGTCGAACAGCGTGAGTACGCATCATCTTGACGCGCCGCCCGATGCTGACGTTGACGGCTGCAGACTTCACCCCTCGCGCTGTTGGTTGTCCGCGACGACAATGAGAACCTGTTCGAAAACGTGAGCCAGTGGGATCGCTGTATGACGGCCAGCTCACCTTTTTTTTTTTTTTTTGCAGACGTTGGCCGTGCCGGCAAGCATGCGCTTCACCTTCTCGCGCAGGAAGTCTGCGGCATAGTCGCTGTCTCGAGGAAATCGTGAGTCGCCCGCCGCACCCTTGACACGCCTTTTTGCTGACCTTTTCGTCGCGCGCGCAGAAACTCTGCTCGCGCCGTCGCCGGGCGCTGGTCGATATCGTCAGCGGCGATGAGCTAAGGTACGTACGATATATTTACCATTGACGTTCCGCGGCTTATTGACGATTGCTAGACAGTTTGCGCGACATCGCCCTCGCGCGCCGACCTCGTCTTGCAACGAAGACCCGCACTTGCCCGGGTTGCGTTAGGGTTTTGCACGGGTCACCCACGGGTGAAATTTCAATGACCCTCACCCACACCCGCATGGGTACAACCCAAAACACCCACGGGTTGCAGCGGGTACGGGTAATTAGGCGGGTTTCGTGGGTAACCCGTGGGTATGACCCATCACGGGTGCACGCAGAATATGGTGCACAGTATATAATGTAGTTGAGCCTAGTCATGGAGAACAATCACCTCTTGTGCATGCCTAATAGAGTCCCAGCCTTCCTGAAACTCCTGCTCTTCGTCGCCCTCCACATCCGGCAGCACGGCAACCTTGAGAATGTCGTCATCCTTGATCAGGCCCATGCGTGACCACTCGCCAAGGCACAGCAGTGCACGAGTCGATTGTGCTGATAGACGGTTGCGAGTGTAAGGCATGACATGCCTGCCGCGGCTGAATACACGTTCTACATCAACCGAAGTAGCTGTGATCATGGGTGAGTACAGAGCCGGTACAGAGGTGGGCGTGCTCAATATTGAGCACGCACCCGGAATCAAGAGGTAGTCGCGTGCCATGCGAGCAAGCCGGGGATAGATTTTGGACTTGCGTTTCCACCAAGCAAATACGTCGCCGTCCTTTGGAAGCTCGATGTCTGCACTCAAATAGTGCTGGACCTCATCGAGGATGGCTTTGTCGGGCTGTACAAGATTCGGCAGGTTGTCGAAAATGTTGTCCGAGGCCTGTAAGTAAATAATGTTAGCAGACAGTTGGAGAAGGATGTGTGCTGAGCCGCTGTGTGCACGAGCGGTGCGGTGACGGCGGACGTGCCGCGCGTCGTGCACGGCATTGCGCGCGTCGAATCGCGCAGCAAACAGCGCGCACAGCCAAGCGCATGGACTGTGCGCGCTGGGCCGCTGTTTGCGCGAGTGGTGCGGCCGCGGTGGCCGGCGCCGGCGACGACGGACGTGCCGCACCTCGTGAACGACGTTGCGCGCGTCGAAATTGCGCAGGGAACAGCGCGCACAGCCCAGCGCGTGGACTGTGCGCGCTGGGCCGCTGTGTGCACGAGCGGTGCGGCCGCGGCGGCCGGCGTCGGTGACGGCGGACGTGCCGCACCTTGTGAACGACGTTGCGCGCGTCGAAATTGCGCAGGGAACAGCGCGCACAGCCCAGCGCGTGGACTGTGCGCGCTGGGCCGCTGTGTGCGCGAACGGTGCGGCCGCGGCGACCGGCGTCGGTGACGGCGGACGTGCCGCGCGTCGTGCACGGCGTTGCGCGCGTCCGAATCACGCAGCAAACAGCTCGCACAGCCCAGCGCGTGGACTGTGCGCGCTGGGCCGCTGTTTGCACGAGCGGTGCGGCCGCGGCGGCCGGCGTCGGTGACGGCGGACGTGCCGCGCGTCGTGCACGGCGTTGCGCGCGTCCGAATCACGCAGCAAACAGCTCGCACAGCCCAGCGCGTGGACTGTGCGCGCTGGGCCGCTGTTTGCACGAGCGGTGCGGCCGCGGCGGCCGGCGTCGGCGACAGCGGACGTGCCGCGCGTCGTGCACGGCGTTGCGCGCGTCCAAATCGTGCAGCAAACAGCGCGCACAGCCAAGCGCATGGACTGTGCGCGCAGGGCCGCTGTTTGCGCGAGTGGTGCGGCCGCGGTGGCCGGCGCCGGCGACGACGGACGTGCCGCACCTCGTGAACGACGTTGCGCGCGTCGAAATTGCGCAGGGAACAGCGCGCACAGCCCAGCGCGTGGACTGTGCGCGCTGGGCCGCTGTGTGCATGAGCGGTGCGGCCGCGGCGGCCGGCGTCGGTGACGGCGGACGTGCCGCGCGTCGTGCACGGCATTGCGCGCGTCGAATCGCGCAGCAAACAGCGCGCACAGCCAAGCGCATGGACTGTGCGCGCTGGCCGCTGTGTGCGCGAACGGTGCGGCCGCGGCGACCGGCGTCGGTGACGGCGGACGTGCCGCGCGTCGTGCACGGCGTTGCGCGCGTCCGAATCACGCAGCAAACAGCTCGCACAGCCCAGCGCGTGGACTGTGCGCGCTGGGCCGCTGTTTGCGCGAACGGTGCGGCCGCGTAGTCGTCCGGCTGCGGTGACCGTCGCTGACGCCGGGAAAGTCGCCATGCCTTGGTTCTGGCATGGCGTGCCGGTGACAACTTCCTGATGCACGCTCTGCGTGCTAGATGCCCGCCGAATGGGATAGCAGAATAGAATGCATGAGCCAGTACTCACGTTCTTGTTCTTGCCCGCCAAAGCCGTTGTCTCGGTCGTGGTTTCTGCCGCATAAGATGACTGAAACTCAGCCATAACCATCTCCTCCGCAGTCTTAATCCAGTCCGCCTGCCAACCCGCGCGGCGAAAATACTCGAGCTTATGTCTTGGATGAAGGACTATGGTGTGTGTCAGACTGTTGAAGCTCTCGTGGTCATTTGACGCACCCATTGCGATCCGGTACGTGTCTGACATGTCGGTCAGGCTGTAATACCGGTTCAATGTTCGTGCTGCGACCTCAAGAGCAGCACGGATGGCTCCATTGAAGGACGAGTCGTCTGCCTGCTCCGAGAATACTGAATCGATATGGTCCATCGCAGGTATGACCATGGCGAGGGTTGGGGCGTCCTTACGAGAGAAGTAAAGTGTGGCGTCCTTCAGAATCTGTGCGTCGGCAAAGACATATCGGTCGGTCAACGTTTAAAGCAAGCACCATGCAAGCATACCTTCAGGACGCTGCTCAACTGAGCCATAGTCTCCCATTCATCTCCATTCAGCTCATAGACTCGGAGCCCGAGGTCACGATTGCTCGTGATAGCGTCGATGACCTTGCGGTAGTCCAGCGCGAACTTGAGCATATCATATGTTGAATTCCACCGTGTTTTCACGTCGCGCGGCATGATAAGGTCCTTGATGCCATGGCTCGAACAAAGCTTGTGCCACTCAGGCAGGAGCTTGGTGGTAGAGAACAGAACTTTGTGGGCGACTTTACGGAGCTGCTCGCAGTACGTGAGCAGGATAGAAAGCGGAGCGCCGAGCGGGGTTCCATACCTTCAACAGCGCTGTTCGGACGGGACGAACTTCCTGCTCATGGAGCTCTAAATCGACTGCTGACATCTGCGCCAGCTCGTCAACCCAGCCTTCTGTGTCGTCGTCGTCATCGGCATCCGTCTGGGCTTCGAGGCGCTCCTGCGCAGCCTCTTCTTCCTCGTCAATTGCCGCTGCAAGCTCCTGCAATGTTTTATCGTCGTAATCGTCCTCGGTGCCGTCGGCGTTCTTCTTCTTCTTGGGTGGTTCAAACTGACGAAGCAGGGACTTCGCTACAAGTGCAATAATATGCGCAAAGCAGCGGACCCGACCAGGATCGCCAGCAAAAGACTCGACAAGGCCGCTCAACACGTCAATCATTGTATCGTTGGCTGACGCATTGTCGCAGGCGCAGGTCAACATCTGGGCTTCATTAGTATGTATAGCACTTGCAGAATTAATCCTACCTTGCCACTGATGCCGAACTCATTTAGCATTTCGGAGAAGGCGACAGCAAGATTGTGCCCGCTATGAGACTGGGACAATAAGCGGGCTGATTCGGCTTGCAATGGTATGTGTCTACCTTTGGGAGTTCAATAGCATCCAGCAGCATACTGAAAGGTTCGCCCTTATATTCAAAGTGGACCGTAACAGCCATGAACGGCTTATGATTTGGCGAAGTCCAACAGTCCGTCGCAAAATTAAGCTTGCCGTCGTAGTTCTATGTGAAGCAGGTAAGATTCGTTATGCAGTACCGAATCGTACGGCTCACCCTGAGCAGCGTGGAAATCCGGCGGCGCACGTTGACAAAGACCTTGCGGACGTCTCGTGAAACTGTCGCAACCGAAGGTATGTAATGGGTTGGACGGCCAGTCTTCATAAGGCTATTGAAGCCTCGGTCTTTCACAATGCTGAACGGCCGTCCATTCTCCGCGACCCAGCGCACAATTTCAGTGCTGAAGGTTCATTAGAAACGTGCACCTTTAAGAGACAGCTTTACATACCGAACCTGAGTCTTCGTATGCGTGCGGTGCGAGTAAGTGACTTTGCCCTTGCCCGTCCGCTCAAACACAGCGGTGATCGTCCCATCGTGTGGCCTCTCCGCTATTTTGCTCACAAGTTCGTCTCGTGCAGCTGATGCAGTCTTGAGCTCGTCGGCTGCGTTAACGGCTTCCTTGCCCCAGCACTTATTGGCATGGCGGCGTAAGTTTCCTGTCGAACCGCGGTCGGTACTGTCGAGGTAACGTTTGACCTTATGCTTGCAGCCTTTTGTTGCGCAACGAAAGAGGTGGTAGCGCCGACCCTTCTCGTAGCAAATTTCTGGGATAGGCTGAAAGAATGCATAGATTGGTGAGTTCCAGGTCTTCTGCAGCCGTTCTTGCCCGGAATAAGCATGACACTGCGCACAGTAGTGGTAAAAACACACCGAGCTCATCTCCCGAAGATTCTTCGGGCTCGACATCCAGTTCGACTCTGGCCTGATCATCTTCATCTTCAACATCTTCACAGGTTACGCTCCCAGTACGTGTTGACACCACAGGGGAAGAGGCTCGTGATGTAGATACACTTGCAGTGTGAGCAGATGTGTCAAGCTTGTCGGCGGCGGTCCGTGACTTCTTTGCCGATCCCGAACTGCTGTTTGGCTCGAGTGGAGTTGTCGACGACTTGCGTTTAAGACCGCTGCCAGGTGTTTTCTGGGCAGCACTGCGGTCGGTTGTGCTTTTGCTCTTTCCATTGCCACGCATGGTAGAGAGTGGACGGATACAACCGGAATGTAATTAGAGTTGCTTCCTTAGATCCGGATCATGTGCAGCAGACGACCCGGTGACCCTTGGGTGTGCGGGTCATGGGTCAGAATTGTCTGACCCGCACCCATACCCGCACGGGTTGGGTTAGCAACCCATGGTGGGTTACCCAACCCATGCAAAACCCTAGGTTGCGTACGGCCGGCCTGACGTCGTCCAAGACGGTGAGCACCCATGCTCGTAGCGCGTTGCCCAGTCGCTGACGATGCCGCGCCAGAAATCCTCGTAGGCGCCGCGATGTTGCGTATCGCGAGCCGCGCGCGGACGACACCTGCTCGAGCTCGTCAGCGGCGACGAGGAGGACAGTTACTTGGTGCGTACTTGGACATATCCGGCGTATTTGACGTCGTCCTGATGCTATGCGCCGTTGCCTGTGTGCAGACCGTCGAGAGGGGGGTCTGCGCGCCGCGTCGAGTCCATCGGGCCCGTCCACGCTGCTTGACGCCGGCGCGATGGACGGCTTTCAGAGCAGGCAGCAGTCGGGACGCGGGGCGCGGGCGTCGACTTGGGTCTTCTAGGCTGTTTGCGCGCGACGACCTCGTCTTTGAGCCGCACTCGCCCGGGTTGCGTACGGCCGGCCTGACGTCGTCCTAGACGGTGAGCACCCATGCTCGTATCGCGAGGAGCCGTCGCTGACGATGCCGCGCCAGAATTCCTGGTCGGCGATGTTGCGTATCGCGAGCCGCGCGCGGTCGACACCTGCACGACCTCGTCAGCGGCGACGACGAGGACAGTTACTGGGTGCGTACTTGGACATATCCGGCGTATTTGACGTCGCGCTGATGCTATGCGCCGTTGCCTGTGTGCAGAACGTCGAGAGGGGGGTCAGCGCGCCGCGTCGAGTCCATCGGGCCCGTCCGCGCCGCTCCGCCCAGGTTGCTTGACGCTGGCGCTGTTGGCTGCGATGGACGGCTTTCAGAGCGGGCAGCAGTCGGGACGCGGAGCGCAGGCGTCGACTTGGGGTCTTCTAGGCCGTTTGCACGAAATCGCGCAAGCGCGCCGACCTCATCTTCGAGCCGCACTCGCCCAGGTTGCGTACGGCCAGGTTGTCGTTGTGCGTTATGGTGAGCACCCATGCTGGTATCACGTCAAACCGTTGCTGACGATGCCGCGCCAGAATTCCTCGTAGGCGCCGCGATGTTGCGTATCGCGAGCCGCGCGCGGTCGACACCTGCTCGAGCTCGTCAGCGGCGACGACGAGGACAGTTACTGGTGCGTACTTGGACATATCCGGCGTATTTGACGTCGAGCTGATGCTATGCGCCGTTGCCTGTGTGCAGACCGTCGAGGGGGGTCAGCGCGCCGCGTCGAGTTCATCGGGCCCGTCCACGCTGTTTGACGCCGGCGCGATGAACGGCTGTCTGAGCAGGCAGCAGTCGGGACGCTGGGCGCGGGCGTCGACTTGGGGTCTCCTAGGCCGTTTGCGCGAAATCGCGCGCGCGCCGCCCTCGTCCTGCTGCCATCGACCCGCACGCGCCCGGGTTGCGTACGGCCAGGCTGTCGTTGTGCGTTACAGTGAGTAACCTTGTCCGTATCGCGTTGACCAGTTTCTGACGATGCCGCGCCAGAATTCTTGGTTGGCAACGTTGCGTATCGCGAGACGCAACTGCTCGAGTTCGTCAGCGACGACGACGACGAGATGTGCTGGTACGTACCTTTCATATTCGGTCAACATTGCGCTGATGACCAGCGCAGGTGGGTGTGCGTAGAACGCCGTGGGCATGTTGGTGCTGGCATGACCAACGTGTCCGCACCGCGCGAACCACGCTGCCTGGGCTGGCGTAGCTGCGGATACTGGGCGACTGCCCGAGCATGCAGACGTCGTCGTGCAAGGCACGGGCGTCGCGTTGGGTCGGCGAGCTCGGAGCGCGAGCAGGTTTGAAGCGGGCGCGAGGAACGTCTATCCAAGCCGATTAGACGGCGAGTAAACTGTGAAATGTACATACATACCTTTGCAATATCATCTTGTTGACCTTCATCTCTGCAATCGGAGGCCAGACGGACGCGTCCGCGGGGAGAAACGAGGTCGAGAGCGTGCAAGTGCAAGAAGCGGACTTGGATTTCGTCCTCTCCCTCGTCGATCCATGCGACCGGCCCGGCGCACAGCTGGGGCGCGTGCGAGCGCCGCGACTGGGAGCACTGGGCCAAGTTCCCCGCGTTCCGCCGCATGCGCGTCTCGAGCCTCGACCAGCCGGCCCCGGCGACGGCCAGCCGCGCCGTGTTCATGCGCTGGAAGGAAAAGTTCCTCGTGCCCGACCACCGCGTCCGCGACATCACCGGCGCCTCCTTCGCCGGCTTCTATTACGTCTGCGTCGACCTCGACCCCCCGCCGCCGCCAAAGTCCAAGAGCAGCGCCCGCCGCAAGCCGCGCCCGGCCCCCGCCGCCGCGCCCGTGCACCAGCATTTCCCGTCGCCGTCGTCGGCCAAGACGCCCGTGCAGGAGCCCGAGAGCGACGACGGCCCCGCAGGCGACGACGACGACCTGCTCCCAGACGCCGTGGACGACGACGACGACGTCCCGCCCGGCACCGGCGCCCTCATGTCGGGATACTACTTCCACCCGCACTCGGACCCGTTCCAGAAGCTCTCGCTCAGGCACGTGCCTGACGCAGGCGGCGCCGCGTTCGAGTTCCGCTAGCCGCTCTCCACGCCCACGACCTCTCGATATGTCCCCAGCTCCGTGCCATTGTACAGTTACGCAGTTACCCCCCGCGCGCGCCCAGGTGTTATATTACTGTTTTATGCTCCGTCTTTCCGCCAAGCCCGGACTCGCAAGTCTACACCCGCCGTCGCAAGTCACAGAGCCGGATGCTGCAAGCCCCGCTCAATCCGCTGCGTTTCGCTTTTCGGCGCAGACTTCATTTCACTTTGCACGTCGCGATTGGTGGCTGGTGGCGCCGGCCCCCGGTCCGTGCACCCTCTGCTTGTGCGTGCACAAGTTCAGGGCGTGCACCTTACTTACGTTTGGCGTCGCGCCGCGTGGTCCTAACTCGAACGAGGCGTTCGGAGAAATGTTACTTCAGGCTTCAAGTTCGAGTGTTCAGTACTTATGCTCGAGGCGTCGACTGCTTTGCACACAAATGAGCGGCCGGTGTCCTGCTGCTTTGGAGGGATGTACCGCATCGAGCGCATTTTGGTGCTACGGTACCCGTCGCACAGTGCGCAAGGCTTCCTCCCCCCTGGGCGTCTTTCGGTGACGCTCAGGCTGTCGGTATGACAGGGCGGTCGACATCGACGCCGCAGTGCAGTGCAAACGCCAGCGAGCTCGAGCTTCTCTGCGTATCTTCGATTCTAGGCTGCGTCGTGGACTCGACTTGTCGTCGTGCTCGGGATGGTTCCGAGTAAACTCGGTCTTACTCGAACCTGTAGGTGTGCCCACCTATGCTGGCTCTGCTCGCACTCCTGCGGGCGTACAGTTGCTGCCAGTGCTGCTGGATTACGAGCCTCCGAGTGGAGCAGCCGGCTTCAACAGCTGTGTTCGTCAGTAACCGGGCGGCCGATCGGCGTGCACCACGACAGCGAGACTCGGACACCGACTGCATGCTGAGCTCGTTACGCTCCTTCGGCATCCTCAGTGCTCGAATTGTCCAACAAACGGTAAATTGGTTCTGGTCTTTGCTATGCCGCTGGTAGAGATCTTACTCCTTCCATGGTCGTCTCAGGCTCTACGTACCGTCTCCCTGACTTAACGATGGAGGACGCACGATTTGTTCGGCGCAGCAGGTCATGAACCAAGCGCTCAGCACTGCTGGCAGCCCGAGGACGAAATCCGAATCCACAAACGCCAGCGCTCTGTGGTCTACTACGCCGGTGCCGCTCGCTTACTGAGCTCTGCCAGTGGTGCGCTGATGTCACAGCCTGCCCCGACTGTCTGCTGTGCTACCTTGATGCTCCGGAGCACGATCCATTCGCACTTCTGTGCACGCTGGGAACCCGCAGTTTCACACTATCCCGCGCTACTTGCAGAGGTAAAGTGTCTGGCGTCGAGATCGGCTCTGGGATACAGAGTGTATCATCGTCGGCAGCCCTCAGAGTGGAAATACGCCGGAAATCTGCTTCTGGTGTACAGTATGCGGTCTGGCATTCGATTGCTTGCACTCTGCTCGAGTAATCTGGGCTCGCTGCTTGGTGGCGCCTGCTGTTCGCGTTCGATCTGCATACAAAATTCTCGGAGATCCGCACCCTGCAGCCAGTCTTTATCCACTCATTTTCCATGGTGGAAAGGGAGTTGAAAATGCGTTGAAAGGACTGGCTGTACGGTGGGTCCACGTCTGCTGAGCTTTTCGTCTCCTTTTTTGACGCTGCTGGACGCAAGCTACGAGCTATCCATTACTGCACCAGTTACGCTTGCGTTGCACCTGACCTCAGCTTTCTCGCTGTTGAGATGCGATCCGCATTGGGACTGTAGCACCCAATAAACGACTGTTTAGATGCGCCACACTCTACATAGACCTCGAGGTTGATCTGCACTTCCCTCGACTATGTGTGTCTGTTCTTGCCGCGGCAGTTTCCTCGGATATTGACACTTCGCCGTCGCCCTCGTGTTGCGAATCGGTACTGGGCCCTTGCTCCCCTGGTTAGGCCACGCGTCTGAAGCAAGCGCTTCTTGCACCGCAGCTAGCGTGCTATGCACCTTCCCGCGCGGCTCAGGCTGCAACTCTTCGATGCAACGCCTGCGCGGGACCTCTCACTGGTCTGCGGGTATTGTGCGTCCGAGCGGTTCGCGGGATCTCTACCTCGTGCTTCGCCCGCAGCGCACTGTGCACGTTCTCTGAACGCCCGGATTGCTAGCCACCGTGTTTTTGGAACTGTGGTACACGGGAGTGGGATGCATCGTGGCAGAGTGCTCAATTGCAGTCGCGGCTTCCTTCGACTAGGACGCGCGGGCGCCAACCGACTGCAGTATCGTAACACCAGCCGCGGCCAGCCTGGAAGCGCGCTCCAGTCTCTGACGGTGGCAATTGCGGGCCGGGCACGCAACGCAATCTCAGATCTAACAACGCACTCCACTGGTACGCTATGCAGGGTCTGGGATTCGGGGGACTCGCGCGTCGCTGCTGCTGCCAGGGGGACCCGAGCGACGGGCCTGAGCGTCTACTGGCGTTGGGCCGCACGTCGCATGCGGTGGTGGCGGAGACGCCCATCGTCACTCCGCGTCCTCGCGGCGCCGTCGCTTCTGCAAATCGCGGGCGGCAGACTGCAGCATGCTCCACCGGCTCATTCCCTACTAGTACTAGTAGTGCATCGTCGCTCCTACGTAGTGGGTCACCGTAATAGCTGCTCCGCTACGCGCTCGAAGCATATGCACGCTCTGTCTATCTTTGTGAGATAGACGCGCTGCGTTACTCCCGCTTGCCACTTGCAGTGGTGGCGCCGCCACCGTGCGGTAAGGGCGGGTAACAAGCGCTGGCCACCCCCTGCATCATGATGTTCGCGGCGCTTTTCGCTTTCATGAGACGTTGACTCTGAGACGCCGGGCGTTGATTCCTTGCAGCGCCAGGATTTTGCTGTGCGCTTTCTGGCTGTCTCGGGTTGTCATCTACATCGCACTCATTGTCAGATCCTGACGAACCGTCACAAATTGTACGACGACCGGGCGTCTCCTTCGCTGGGCGTCGAGGTCCTGAATGCTTTGCCACCTCACGCAGCACTTCAAATTGGATTTGAATTGATGATGCAGAGCACTTATGGGAGGACCGCCACGTCCTCACCTGCGCCCCGCAGTTTCTCCAGAGCCATCTGCGTCAGTTCCGGGTCGCTTTATGACGATTGGCCACCATTGAACGATGTGGCCATATCATCATCATTTGTATACTCGGCATCTTCCTCCGCGGACCTCACAGTCAAGTCAATAACACCTTGTATTCGTGCTCTCTTTCCTACGTCCGCCACTCAGGCGTTCCAGACGAACAAGTAAGATGTGTGAGAACGTTGCCAAAGGTGTCCTGGAACGTATGCGCATGCCGTTCACGAGCGGAGTCAACATCTCCCAGTCTGACTCTGTCAGGGTTCCCTCAGGACTCCGGCCGCCGAATGCGTCTGCACGAATACGGGGCCCTTGGGATCTGCTGTGTCTATCAACTTCTTGTCGACTATGGCACTTTCCATGCCTTCCTTTCTTTCAGAGGCTTCTCCCTCATCGTCCCGACCCTCCGGGGCAACACGGAGACTGATCAGCGACCCCGCCATCTAAATTTGCCTGCCAATAGCTCAAAGCCTAGTGCTGTCAGTGGCGATGCATCGTCCTCTCCGTTGAGCTAAACGATCTGCATTGCCGCGGAGCCGCGACTTCGGCCTGCATGCGATGATCATCCGCGACTGGACGTATCCGTGGCTTACAGCGAGTTACGTTACCAGACTCTGCCTTGTGAGGAAGCTCTATTCTCACTGCGCTTAAATAGTAGTCTTGTCAATGCAGCGTATTTCTCTAGCCCAGCCCGAAGTTGAAATTTCTCGAGATCTAAATCCAGCCGCAAGTACTATTCACCTGTATTCAGGACCGGATGTTCCATCTCAGCCTAAGAATACTGTAGTGACGCCTCCGAGCTGACCAGCTGTCTCGATGCTCTCCCGTGATCTCGCGAGCAGTCGGAGCATTCCGGGACCCCAGATGTGCATCACGTGCTCGCTCGCAGGTCACGAGGCTCGTTCCTCGTGCGTGCTGTGCCATCGCCCCACATCCAACAGACTCGAAGGCGGCGCCCGTGATAAGGAAAGTCGAAGTCTATTTCGCAATCTTCGTTGGCAGCCTATCCGCGCGTGTGGCGCGATTGCAGAACAAAAAGCGATGTCCGACAGACCCTGATTTCTGAACCAGTCGCCAACAGGTGCTTCGATCTCAACTTCGTGCACGTGCTGGAATTGGCCCCTAATCGACTGTCCGGCTTTATGCTTGACGTAGTCTCTGGTCAGGAGGTCGATTGACAACGTGAGCTTCTCCGAATGCTTTTGCAAATAGGTCCTCGTGAGCCCTGCCAGCTGGCGGTTGCCAGTCTCCTCTGGTCTCGACTGCTCTAGATGCGTCAGTCGCAGCAGCCAGAGGGACTGAAGAAAATGATTATCTGAGTGGACAAGACATGGATAAATGAGTCTCTAAGTCTGATACCACGCCGTGGGCGTAGCGAAGCATTAACCTTTCGGTTCTATTGAGGGCGACCTTCATGTTTTAAGTATGAATACGCGACTTGAGGATGCACTGTCTGTCAACTTTAATAAAACCGAATACTCGTGACCAAGGGGTGTTCCAATGACGAAACCCACAGGGTTGTACAGTACATCGCAGAGTATAACGATCCCGGATCCGTGTGGCGAAGGGTCATTCTGCGAGCCGCTACGACAAGTGACATGGACTCGAACTCATTGTGTGATTAACGTCCTCGGCGCAAGCTGGGGGGTTCATCACCGAGACAGTTCCCTTTGGAAGGGGTCAGCGGGGGTCTCCCGTACAAATCCTCTGCAATGATGCCGTACTAAATTGCATATTATCCTTGATATATGTGAAGCATGGAGTGCTGGATACGGATCCTACTTGGCCACTCATGAACAATGGTTTCAAATGAATTCCGCGAGCGCGCGTCGTCGTCTATAGGTCTAAATCTTGAAGTCTAGATGAACCTGATAAGAATGGCAAAATTCAGTTTGCATGACAGTCGAAGCAGTTCAGAACGGTTCGCGGGATCAGTTGGCCTGTTGGCGGGATCAGCCTGTTCACGAGATCATGATTGTAAGGCGGTCGTCCAATTTCGACAGCATACAGGGACGTGGATATATATGCAACCACTCAGATACTGACAGTGCAATAGTGAGATTTTGACGCGCTCAGCGGCTTGACCACGAAAGACTTCGCTAACCGTCCGAGCGCACTGCTTCGCCTTCTGCCGGAGTGGTATCGCCCAGATAGGAAGGTGTTGTACTCAAGCTCATCTTCGAGAGACTCTGCTCATCATGCGGCACCGGGACTTCCTCAGTTACATGAGTCGCCAGTTGTTCTCTCGAAGTATTGATAAGAATCCCTAGTAACTTCGCGGTGGCGGCACGATCATGGCTATGAAAGCGAGTTCCAAATATACTCGAACAGTCGGAATCACTATGGCAATAAGTCTCCTGACACTGACCGTCCGCCACAGGTCGACTTGAGACCCGGGTACATCATTCTAGTTCGTGCCTGATTCCTCAAATCCAATCCCATCCTGTCCTCTGTCCTATCCTAGCCTGCGCTGTCCCGTCCATTCTATCCTATCATGTCCTGAGGACAGCCCGCCATTCAGTGATTGACAATGACATTGACAGTTACAAATTTCAAATTTCCAATATTGGATATACTCTCGGATACTCCTGGTAACTCCTATCTCAACTTTAGTTCAACTTATGTATGGATTGCGTCGGCGGGGATTCCGTCGCTTGAGCCCATCTGTCAGAAGGCGTACCCCATGGATCACAGAAGTGGCAAACAGACAGCTGTGTTGTGAATTGGAGGAACGCCGGCAGGGCATGGTCGCGGCCAGGTCGCGGCAGCTGCGGCGGCCGCTCTGCCACGCGCTAGACAGATGAAATGCATTCTGTTATCAAGAGCATACAACGTTCAGGCGCCAACAGCTTGCATATGCAAGTTGCAACAGACGGCGATGCGCAGTGAGGATAAAATGGATGGAATTGTAAAGGAGCGTGTGTGTGCGGATGCTGAGGTCTACGGAGAGGACTAATGAGCGTGGTATCTGTGACTACGAGGTATTTACTACGTTGCATGCTAGCAGCACCCGGACGATGGTCCGGAATGCGTACCACTGCAAACTGTCCCACCAATAAAAAAGATTCGACGGTAATTTAGGCGGCCTGCAGTTTGTCCAAGGCGGCTTGGATTGACTTCCAGCGATTGCGACGGCACATGAGGTTCAAAACGTAGCCGTCATTCAACTATCGCGAACGTCAGAACATGCACTGGTAGGTCAAATCGAACCGATGGCGAACCTTGTTGATGACCGTCGTGTGTTCGATTTGGAGGGGCGTGAAAAAGTAGAAGAACGCTGCGGTCGGCACGCCGAAGGAGATCTCAGTAGGACGAGCAAGGACCTGGTTCGTGAACGTCCAGACGTCCACGCCGCGCCGCCGCGAAGGTATGCTAGGACGACCTTGCGATTTGATGTGGCGGGCCCAGGACTGAATGTAAGGGAGGTTGCGCACGCCTTCGACGGCGCGGCGATGGTGAAGGGCGAGGTCAGCAAAGCGGCCCTTTTTGATATCGGCCTGCGAGGTCAATGCGGAAACGCATGGCGTTACGGCATTGTGAGGATAGTTTTCGATTGCTGGAAACAGGTTTGTTAGATGTTCTGACCACGAATGGCGATGCTCACATGGGTCAATCTTGCTCAAAACAGAACGGAAGGAGAGCGCTGATACCAGCGCAACCTTCTTCTGCTCGTCCAGGGGCTCTGCATCGTAGATAGACTAAATCGGGTCAGTGGATTATCAATGACTGCGTGCTACATATAAAAGGTTACCTTGATCACCCACGCAACGAGAACGTCAGAGGTCGAGATGAACGCGTTGCCGCCAGCGTTCTTGGCGTCCTCCTTGGCCTGCGCAACGATTTTCTCGACAACGTTCCTGCGACGAAGTCAGCACGTAGAGGATACGATGCCGACGAGCCTCACCGTCCGAGGTAGATACCGCGGTCTTCTGCCTGAAGAAAGAGCCGGGCTACATCAGCAAAGTGGAGCAGAACGCGGCAATGCTAGCGCGTACCTTATGCCAGAGGTACTCGTACCCGACCTTGCCAGCGAACGCCGCCAGACTGCCTGCCCCGAGGGCGGGGAACTCGCGCTTGAGGTCGGCAAGCGAGGACGGCTCCTCCTTATAGAGGGCCTCGCCAGTGTTCAACTGATCGAGGATTTTCTGCATCAGGTTGGTGGGGCCAAACGCGGGCGGTGCCCATTCTCGGCCTGACGGGGATAAAGCGTCAGTAAACCCCACATGGAATCAGGCACACGGCGAACGGACCATGAAGCTCAGCGTCAATGGCATGCACGACCATGCTTTGGCCGGTGCCATCGAGAGCGCCGTGGGGGCAAGAGATCCCGACACCTGCAATAGGAAGCGAGGCATTAGGCACGCTATCGCGTTGATGCGCTGATGACTTACAAGTGTAATCCGAGTACGTGCTGACATGGATCGAGACGAGGGGGTGAGGCGGTTTCGCGTGACCGGCCAGCGAGCTCGGCGTGTTCTTGTGCCGGAAGCAACTGAGGGGAGGGCGCTCGAGCAACTCAGTAGAGTTTTTCGAGAGCTCGGGGTACACGATGCCCAACGGCGCTGCCGACGACGCGGTCGTGAAGTAAACCCTGCCCTCTGGCAGCGGGCCCAATGGGACTCGAATGTTGTAGTTCTTGTTCGAGTATTCCACGGTGCCAGCCAGAAGGCGCCACTTGTCCACAACGCGGAGCGCTGCCTGCCTCAGGCCGTCGACGTCAATGGTCCCGAGGACAACATATGCAAAGACAGAGGCACTCGTCTCAACGCCGGCTTGGTCGACGCTGCTGAGGGGGACGAGGATGGAGGAGGACATGGCGAAGGGAGAACGAACGCGCGACGGGAAGGTGAGGGTACGATGACAAGAGGAGGCGAGTGAATGCGGGAAACGTAGAAGACTGATTTGCTGGGCGTGGGAAATGGGATAGGAAAAGGGACAACTTATCAGAAGGTGGAGACTGACAGCAATACAATTTAAAAGCAGTGCCGTCGGTTAGCGACCTCGTAACCTGTCACATTGACCGAGTCCCCGCATGGAGCGGTCGCGATCGCGCGAGCTCTGGCCGGGGGCTTCTGCAACCCTCGCTGCTCGCAAGACAGCGGCGGGCTTGCGTTGCTGCCGTTGCTGTCGAGGAAGGTGCCTCCGAGTTGCCGTTTCCGTTCCGAACCTAAACTGAACCCTGCAAAATCGCGATCAGACGGCCGGGGTTCTGCCGGTCGCTGCGATTTACAAACGAGACGCGCCGGCTTCTTCCTTCCATTCCCACGTGCAGTCCGTCCAATTCCTTATTTACCAGGAAGGAGATTCCGTCGCTTTACCCCGCCCGCTCGCCTCCCCTCCAATGTCTGCCGCACCCACTGGTCCTCTTACTCCGTCCCCCGCCCTCCCCGGCGTCGCGGTCGTCTTTCCACCCGGCGTGTCAGTTGACTTGACCGTCGGTGCCTTCGTCAGTCGCAACGCCGTCTCGCGTCGAACCCACTCACTGACTGTTGTGTTTCAGACGATCAGCACTTGGTTCTCGGTGAGCTTCAGCCCTGCAGGATCCTCGCACCGCGTTTGATACTCGACCAAGGTTCTCTTCTGCGGCATCGTCCTTGCTTCAGGTGAGAGCGTCGACTTTGAAACAGACACGCGTGGCTGACCGTGTTCGAACCGTGCAGGCTATGTCTACTTCCTCTCCTTCCCTAAGGACAGAATCGGTTTCAAGATTGTCGCGGCCCTCTCCATCTTCATCTCTGTGGCGGACACCGTCTGCAATCTGGTTTGGTGTTACGAGTGGACGGTAAAATTGTGGGGGTCGATTCCGGCGGCTGGCTTGATCCCATAGTACGTTTCCGTTTGGGATTCTTGTCGCGTGCCTCAAAATGGTCATCAGCGGCTTCTACGGCAACATCCTCGCCGCGTCGTTGTCTTGCGTCGTCACCCAGAACTTTTTCGCCTGGCGGCTCTGGCGCATTAGCAATGGCAACATCCCCCTCGTTGCCATCATCCTTATTGGCTCGTGGATGCAGCTCTGTAAGGTTTCACCTCCGAGCCTCGACGAGTGCCTGACGATCTTCATCACAGTCGTCGTGATGTGGGTATTTTCGCGCTGGGTCAAGGCCCCGATGTTCTACCAACTGGGTGATGTCCTGTAAGCGTGTTTCCGCTTGACAGTGCTTCGGTAGCTGACGCGTTGGCAAAGGCCGACCGCATACATGTGGCTTGTTACTCCCATGTGGGTTCAAGTCTTTGTGGAGAAGCCTTAACTGAGCGGCATTCAGCATCTCCGATTTCGCAATCTCGTCCGCGATGTTCTACTACCTGCGCGTCAAGACGAAGACTGCGCCATCCCAGTCGAAACTGTATGCTTCCCGCCGCATAATTCCGCTGATTGCTTGCTAACTCTTTCGGTAGGACCTTCAACGCCATTATCTCGCGTACCGTTCAGGCCAACGTTGTGTCGCTCGTCAGGTCTGCATTATCTTGATGCCCTTGTCGCAGGAGCTGATGTCGAGTTCATTGCAGCCAAGTCATGACTGCGGTCCTGATGCAGGACGCCTTCGGCTTGTGGTTCTGTAAGTGATCACTGCCTCATGTCCGACGACTGCGACGCTGACCGCGAACTTTAGTCTTCAACGATGTTACCATCACCAAGATCTACTCGTTCTCAATGCTGATTTCTTGTGCGTGCACAACGCGTATGCTTTTGAGCTTGGTGATTGATGGTTATCTCGCAGTGAACGCTCGCCGCAGTCAGTCTGCGATGTTCGGCACCAGCGAAATGCGTTCTAGGGGCGAGACAAGCGGACGGGAAATCTCTCTCAACAACTTGTCGTACCAGCGCTCCGGGCACTTCACCCGCAGCGCCGGCGGTCCGCCCATCGTCCACGTATCGTACGTTCCGTTTCGTCTGGCACATCCGCAGCATAAACTTAGCCTCGCTTAGGGAGAACGTAACGGTGCATGCAGATGATTGGGAATCAGAGGGCGATAAGAAGTCTCATGTACGTTAAGGTCGTTTGTGACATTTGGCACTTGTCTCATAACCTCCTAGTTCCCTCAGGTCTGAACGGTCTGGATGTCTGTACGCCGTGCGCGGCGATTCGCATAGAGGCGTATGGAGAGCGCCACAAAAATTAACATACTCTCTCGTGGTTTACCCTGCCGTCGCGTCGAGCGTCTCGGTACATGGGTCGTAATCGTTAACAGGCGTTTCCTCACGCTCCTTTCAGCGTAGCCAACGCCACCGATACTCGCAAAGAGCGAGCGCAATACCACATTCGTTTCCCTGCACTTTTTGCTGTTGTATTATGTTCTTGGGCATCAGAATTGAAATCTAACCGGATACCAAGGACTGCGGGCCTGCACCTGTTGAGCTGCTGTCTATCTTGGGATCCATTCTGGTGGTAAATCGAGACGGATGCTCCGCGTGGATGTGTTACTGCCAAGCAATGGTCTTCATCAGAATGATATTACGGGGATATGTCGAGCGCGAGGAAGGATAGTTACCGGCATGATTGCAGCGTCGAGAACCGCAATAGGGGCCGCACAAATATACCTGCTGTCATCGTCAGCGTGAGCTATATGCTGCTATATGCGCATATAAGCTGCGCTTGGTACCTTGATCCCGGGTCATACATCCCAAAGTAGAGAACAAGCCTGGAACAAGCCCGCCCCACTGATGAAGACGACATCGAAGTTCGTACCCGAAAGGCCGATGTTTCAAGGAAAACTTCTGAATTGCTCGCGACAGGGTCTAGACGGTTGCGCTTGCAATCAACGCGGGGAGCTCAGCTAGCCATGGACCGCAGGGGCGTCGACTCGGAGGTTCGATGCTGTCGATCCCGATCCCGGCTCCTCAAGCGCACCTCCAGATCTCGGACGTCCGTTAGCGGGCGCTCTGCTCCTAAAATATTTGGGAACGGCGGTGCAAACGCTGCAAGCGGTCCGCCGATTCAAGCTGCACGACTGAATGCATGCTGGATCTGGATCTCGGGGCCGCGCCCAACGGGCGGGCGGCATCGCCTCGCAATCTCGCTTGTACAGGTACGCGACCGGCAATCTCAGCACCCACGGACGGCGTACGTCTCGCGTAAGTAAGCGCCGGCGGGCGCCCCGCTTGCGGTTGCGGTATCTTTTTGCTCGATTTGGTCTCTCTTGTCCTCGATGACTTCTGGCCGCGTTTTCCCACCTGGAGCTGTCTTCTGAGTCTGCGAAATCGAAGTTTAACGAACGATGGCCGTCGCGACCGCGGGGTTTCTGTATTCGACGACGTATCTCTCCGCCTGGGCCAAACAGCGACAGCTGCTCCCGCTGGACTTCGTGCCGGAGCCTACGTCGCCCAACTCGCTCGATTTGCCGCGCCGGGTCGAAGAGTGGCTGGCGTCTCACCCACCCGCCGAGCGCGCCGTCGACTTCGTCGCGCTGAGCTTCCCGCCTTCTTCTCCGCGCGCACGCAGCGTCATCGTGGCTATTTGGAAAAAGTCCTGCACGTGCTTCGGAAGCTTGGAATTGCAGTTGGACGCAAGTTCTGAAGATCGACGGTGTCGATGTTGGATTGGGCAGGACGCGTTCCCGGAACAAACACGGAAGGCTACGAAGTTCCTGCGACGCGTTGGATTGCAGGCGGCGGACGATGTGGACGGTCATGCGGACGACGAGGAGGGCATATGGACAACTGTCGTGGACGCGGAAGGACTGGAATAGGCAAGGACTTGCAGGGTTAGCACAGTGGTCATCGCCACAGTGCCAGTGTCTGGAATACAGTAACTACGATACTCTCCGCGGACCGCACTCCTCCATCTCATGGACCATAATCGTATTCATAGCATTCGAAGTACCCTTCTATAAACGCGATCGGCTTCCTCGTACGAATCGTTCTCTCAGTGTACTTAGCTTCAGAACGCCCTGAACCAACTCGAAGTGCATACACGTGCCGGGTCCGCTGCGAGCGTCGCGCAAGCAGTAACCCAACCAACAAACGCTCAGTACCAGCTTACCTTTTCAAGTTGTGCTTCCTAGCAGCGTCGCCTGAGTAAAGGACAGTTCTATCCATCACAGTTCCGACGGACTCGGAGTGCCACCACTCCAACGTTCTTCCTCGCCAAATTCATCGCACGTCCTTTCGTGAGAGCAAGATGCATCCTACGCAAAGGGCTTCTCCAACCGCTCAGAACTCCATCAAACACCAACTTCGTGAGCGCGTGAGCGGTAAGGGTTGTGCGCGCGAGTCCACAAAGAGACAAAGTCCGGTTAATATTCTCCCTGACGTCGAAGACGGGGACGCCCGTCGATTTGATTAAGCTTCATCCCCAGCCAAACTACGCAAGTTGAAATTCCCTGGCAGTGGCAGCGGACTCTTTTGAACGAGGGGATTGTGTAAACAAGTTCGGCCTCAAGGTGCGCATTAGGGCCAGATCGTCATACATGCATCTATCTGACAGTATCGGCGTTCGACTGGCAGCAACGTCCATGATTCCGCGATTCTCCCACTAAACCTTGACGCGGAGAGAAGCCAAGCATGGATCGTTCCAGTGCAAGTACTTCCCACTGAGCTGCGGGCCTGCGTTTAGCGCAAGGTCGGCAATGACGCGTCCAGGCTCTTCGGGCTCGAGCAGCGTCGCGTAGAGCGTGTTCATGACGCTTTCGGGGACGTAGAGCCGGGCCTCCACTGTGAAGTCATGTTGCATCTGCCATCCGCAAGGCTCAGCCTGCGTGCTCAGCCGAGTCTCAGTGGGAGCAGGTGCTTGCCTCGGTTCTGACTGCTCCGGGATGCAGGGCAACGAACATCTTGCCTGGATGTTCTGCTGCGACCGTACTTTTATTCGAAGTTCCAGAATCGAGTTGCCACCACCATCGTTCAGAACTTGAATGCCCCCATGTGACGTAGGGTATCTCACCGGTTGATGCTGTTCAGCGCAGCCTTCGACGCGCTGTACGGACCAGCCGCGACGACGCCGTGATCGGCGGCTGCGGAGCTGACGAACACGACCCGCGCGCCTTCTCCCAAGACCGGAAGGACCGCCTGGAGAAATCGCACGACGCCAAAGACGTTGACGTCGAACGTCCGCTGCCAGCCCTCCAGGGGGACACTCGCAACGGGCCCGACGCCGTGTGCGTTCGTCGCAGCGTTGAACACTACGCCGTCGATCTTGCCGAACGAGTTGAGGGCCGAGGAGATGACGCGTGTAATCACTTCCTCTGAGGTGCTGGATTCGGCGCGCGGGAGGAGAAACAATGAGCTCGCAGTTCTTCTGGCACTGATTCATACGGCCGCGCTCACCAATCGCCCTGGACGACGCGAAGCCTCTCGGGATACTTCTCAGCCAGCGCCTTGAGCTCCGGCGTAGTTGAACGCTGGACGGCGACGACGTGTGCCCCGTCAGCGAGCAGGAAATGCGCTGTGGCGAGGCCGATGCCTCTGCCCATGCCATCCTCTCCGTCAGTACTTTCCGGGCAGCGTGCAAGGATGATGATGGTCTCACCTGGAAGCCCCAGTAATTATGATGACAGGAGACATCTTGGGACCAGTTGAATGTTGCGTGAGACCGCTGCCTCAACCAGCCTGTTATACCGCGTCTGAGGCCTGAGGGCTGACTAAAGGCATACGCGCCCGTTTGAGTCATTCATACCTCCAAAATGTGGCAAATTGTTAGAGTATGCCTGTATGACTGAGCATAGACGACCAAGAAAGACCGCGATCAGGCTGAGCCGCCGCTGAGGACGCGCCTGAGCACAAGGAATGGCTGGATCGTGGTGAGAGACACACGCAAAATCATCCTCTGTGATTACCCAGTATTACTGGGATATGAGATGACGCTGGAACAAAATTTGATCACGAACCTACGCGATCGGGCGCGTCCGAACGAAGTCGAACGCGCTTTTGTCTCCGCCCATACCCATGAAAGTCACAGCAGCAGGCTCATCAAGCGGCACCGTACCCGCGAACGCCGTGCCGCCCGCCTCGGCGCGCTCGTCGCGCATCGCGCCGCACTCGCACATCAAGGGACTCGGCCTGAACAGCGAGGGCTACGCGCTGCCCAGTGCCGCGGGCTTTGTGGGCCAGACGACCGCCAGAGAGGCGCGTGCAGCTATTTTACTTTACTAATCAACGAATAACGCTATAACGCTTGACCAGGCATGCGGCGTCGTTGTCGATTTGATCAAGACGCGCAAATTCTCGGGGCGCGCGCTGCTGCTTGCCGGCGCGCCGGGTACGGGCAAGACGGCGCTGGCGCTGGCCATCGCGCACGAGCTCGGCGCGAAGGTGCCGTTCTGTCCGATGGTCGGCTCGGAGGTGTATTCCGCGGAGGTCAAGAAGACAGAGGTGCTGGCGGAGACGTTTCGGCGTGCAATCGGTATGTCAATTGTCCTCAGCCTACAGTTACAGTATGGGAATTAATCATCAATTATTGAAATATCTAGGACTGCGGATAAAGGAGACCAAGGAGGTGTATGAGGGCGAAGTGACGGAGCTGACGCCGCAGGAGGCGGAGAACCCGCTCTCGGGCTACGGCAAGACGGTGTCGCATGTCGTCGTCGGCCTCAAGACCGTCAAGGGCACTAAGCAGCTCCGGCTGGACCCGCGGATATACGAGGCCATTATGAAGGAGAAGATCACTGTGGGCGACGTCGTGTACATCGAGGCTAGCGGCGCTGTCAAGGTATGTTCTCTCCTTTTCACATGAGATCCAACGCTGAGGACAATGCAATGCAGCGTGTAGGCCGCTCGGACGCGTACGCCAGCAGCTACGACCTTGAGAGCGAGACGTATGTGCCGCTGCCCAAGGGAGATGTGCACAAGCGCAAGGAGCTGGTGCAGGATGTCACGCTCGGCGATCTAGACGCTGCCAATGCGCGACCGCAAGGTATGGTTTCATCTCGCTCATGACACTGGTAACGGGGTTGAATTTTGCTGTTCTAGGCGGACAGGATATCATGAGCGTCATGGGCTCGCTCGTGCGCGCCGGGCGCACGGAAGTGACGGAGAAGCTGCGGCGCGAGGTGAACAAGGTCGTCGCGGGCTACGTCGCGCAGGGCGTCGCGGAGGTCGTCCCCGGTGTCGTCTTCATCGACGAGGTACGGCTTCATGCTTCATGCCGTTGCCCTCTATCACTGACAAGCGGAAAACGGAAAGGTGCACATGCTCGACGTGGAGTGCTTCACGTACCTGAACTCGCTGCTCGAGTCGCCCATGGCGCCGACGGTCGTGCTCGCGACGAACCGCGGGCGCGCGCGCGTACGCGGGACGGAGGACGTCGTCTCGCCGCACGGCATCCCCGTCGACCTGCTCGACCGCTGTCTCATCGTCAAGACCGTGCCGTACTCGCGGGATGAGGTCGCGCAGGCAAGTCAAGTTCGACACCCCCCTCTCCTCTCCTCTCCTCTCCTCCCATCCCATCCCATCCCGGCATCCCACGCCATGCTCTATCCTCTGTTCGCGGCTAACTCGTACACAGGTACTAAAGCTGCGCGCGGCAGTGGAGGGCCTGCAGCTCGGTGCCGGCGTGCTGGACCGGCTCGCGGGCGAGGGCGAGAAGGGCAGCCTGCGCTACGCGCTGCAGCTGCTCGCGCCGGCCTCCATCCTCGCCGCGCTCGCCGGCCGGACGGAGATCCTCGAGGAGGACGTCAGCGAGATGAACGAGCTCTTCCTCGACGCCCGCACCTCCGCCAGCCGCATCCCCGCCGACGGCGGGTTCGACGGCGGCGTCTGATCGATGCTGAGTGTTGGCGGCGCGTCGCTTGGGAATTGGGAATCGGGATGCTGCATCTACGTTTACATACATCTCCATACATACTGATAGAATGAAAAATGCGCCGTTTGGACGGCGCGCGTGTACATCATGGACTTTGTCTTCGTGTCCCGCCTCCGCAAGACCAGATCTGAACGTCTTTGCCCTGTAGCGCTAGATATACAGTAGGCATCGTCGAGAAATGCATCTATGACGATTTGGCACATATCTACTGGAGGACGGTTCGTCCGTCTAGAGAAACTATTTCGGAATTGCCGCAGGCGCCTTGATATTGACTCCCAGAACCGAGTCAATCCTGAGGCCCGAGGTGTTACGAATGAGCCTCAGCCTGAGTGTGCCCACATACGCTTTCATCGAGTCAATCACGCACATCAGTCCTCCAGCTTCCACTCAGGCTTGTCTGAACCCCATTGCGAACTTGCACCCAACACACCATGAGTCCTCCAAACTCATTCAGACAGCGAGACGTATATATTTCAGGTCAGGACAGGCGGTGAGATCGACAAGGATGGATGGACAACACAGGCGGGGCGGGGCGGGGGGGTCGGGTCGGTATACAGTAAGCAGCGAATTTCACAAGACAAGCGGAAAAGGAGAAGAAATCGGATTGGCTTGACACGTCGTTACAAGGAGGTGCCGGACGACAAGGTAGAGTATCCCAGCGGCCGTCTAGAGGTCCTCGTCCTCCTCGGGCAGCGGCGCCTGCGCGGCGATGATGAGCTCCTCGTTGTACCGCTTCATCAGCTCCTCGTCGACCTGCACCTCCGGCGGCGCGAGCGCGGGCGCCGCGACGAACTCCAGGTTGGTGTTGCTGTGGATTTTTTTCACGTCAGCGGCTTACTCGGAGTAACGGGGGAGGGGGGAGGAGGGAGGAGGGAAGAGAGCACGCAGAGGGTGTGCAAGTATCGAAAGATAAACGGGGTACCACAATGACTCGCCAGCGCGAAGCGCCGTCGGGATCGGATAGGGGGTGGACGAAGCAGGCAGACAGCGCGCGCGGGATGGACGCGCGACGACTTGCCGCAATGTCGGCCCTTCCCTTCCCGCAAGGCAGGAAAGGAGCGAGGAGATGATGGGTAGGCAATACATGGAGGGCGGTTCTGCATTAGCTGCGGGAAGGAGGGCGGCGGTTGGGAAGACGAATGAGGATTGGTAATGAATGTACAGAGAGTGCGAATTCAGAAGGCGAGGACGAAGAGCCGAAAAAGACTTGCAAACAAGTGCCACGAATCACGTGGGGAAACGGTGAAACGGGATAGGGCTGGGGATGGATGGATGGATGGATGCAGCAGCCAGAAAGACGGCGCGGGATGGACGAGCGACGGCTCGTCGCAATGTCGGACGCTGCGATTGGAGCAGGATGGAAGGAAATGGGAGGAAGTGTACGATGTAGACGTGTGATAGCAAGCAATGCTGGAGCAAGAAAGGAAAAGCGACCGCTGCGTCTAGCATGGCGGCGCAAACCCGAGTGCGCTGCGCGATCTTCTTCGACAGCGTCGCACGATAACACCGGCAAGATAGGCGCGCCGCGTGCTGCATATGGAGCGCTAGCAGATGACGCGGGTATGCGCAGATCACAAGGAAAGAACGGTCGCGGAGGTAAGGACAAGACGGAAGGTGAAAAGAATGAAGAGCGAAACAAAGACGGCCGTTTGAGTTGGAATCTTCTGCCGATGGATGCAGCAAAGATCGGAGGGGTGGCGCGTGGAACAAGGATGAAAGAACGAAGCAAAAGGGCTGGATGAAGATACGATCGCAAGGAGATATACGCACCCAACGAGCTTGCGTGCGAGCCAGAGGAACGGCTTTTCGAAGTTGTAGTTCGACTTGGCCGAGATCTCGAAGTACTGGATCGATTTTTTTCGGTGGAAGGTGACGGCGCCGGTCTTGACCTTGCGCTCCTGTCAGGTCATCGCAGGGATCAGTCATAAGTCCAGGATAATGGGATAAGAGACCAACCTTGACATCAACCTTGTTGCCGCAGAGGACGATGGGGATGTTCTCGCAGACGCGCTCGAGGTCGCGGTGCCAGTTGGGGACGTTCTTGTAGGTGATGCGCGAGGTGACGTCGAACATGATGATGCCGCACTGGCCCTGGATGTAGTACCCGTCGCGCAGGCCGCCGAACTTTTCCTGGCCCGCCGTGTCCCAGACGTTGAAGCAGATCGTTCCGAAATTCGTGAAGAACTGCAACGGGTGCACCTCCACGCCCAGCGTCGCTAAGATGCGATCTTAATATCCTGGGATTTTGCGTGACAGTGCGAGGAGGATGGCCCACCGATGTACTTCTTTTCAAACTCGCCCGTCAAATGGCGCTGTGGGCGAGGGGAGTCAGCGAGGCTGGAGCCAGGACGATGAAAGGGCAGCGTACCTTGACGAACGTCGTCTTGCCGGTGCCGCCATCGCCGACTGCAGCAGCGACAGCGTGGCACGACGCGACGAAAGGAGGCAGGGCAAGCGCGGACCGGTGAGCGCGATGGCGGGCGATCGGACGTAGCGGGTATGCTTACCGAGGACGAGCTTGAAGGTGGGGATGGTCGCCTGGGCGTCGGTGGACATGATGGTCGTACAGGTGCAAGAAAGAGTGGCGCGCGCTGAGCCGACTGACTGAGTCCTGGTAAAAAAACCCGCGAGTTGGCTCCGCGTTTCACAGCCCGACCCAACCATCTCCTCCTGCCGCGTCTGACTCCTGCCTGGCGCGTGCTGGCACGCCCCAATCGCGTCCGATGGCCCGCGATCGCGCGTATCGATGGGCTTGTCGATAGCCGCCGGCCACCTCATCTCCCTCCCAATCCAACCAGTCTCTCCATTCCTCATCCTGCCCGGAATCCCAAATCGCCCTCATCTCATCGCTTTACGCGGTCCCGCGCCTTCGGAGTCTCAGTTAAGCCACCAAGTCAAGACTTGCTCTCAGATGAGTCATTAGTCATCAACCCATATCGGTGCCGCGGAGAACAAGCGAGCTCCGAGGACAACGAGGGAGGCACATTCAGACTGTGACAGTGTGGTTTTGGATGGCCGTCGAGGGAGAAGCAGACGATCACACACATCGTGCATGTAGTCTATACCACAGTCGACTCTATGACTTCGATCGCGAGCACAGCAGTCCTTGTGCATTTGCCAGGCCCACAATAAATAACTGACAGTAACCGTACATGAATAAATAGCACCTTGCCCATCGCCGAGGGAAAACTGTTTTCTGCGCAACAATCGCAACTTGGCGAAAAGCGACTGCGTGCATCAAAAACCTTGAAGATAGATTCCCCCGCCGGGAGTCGAACCCGGGTCGCGTGTGTGAGAGACACGTATCTTAGCCGTTAGACTACGAAGGAGCTACACACAGCCTGTTAAAGTCTTATGCATCCCATGCTGGATATCCTCCACATGAGCCTATCCGCTTCCTCCTTGGCGTACCCTTACCCTGACTTGACATTACTCGTTGTCTCATGGGTCTGGATGATTTAAATGCACAAGTTCATCGAGGGGAGAACAAGGCCAGGGGAGGACATCGACTCGGAGGCGTTTCACCTTCAAAGAAATGCAGTACCCTGCCACATGCGCCGTCATGACATTGAGTGTCCTCAGTGTCACCGATGTATCTTCAATCCTCGGCGCCCGAGCTCGAGCTCTGAGAGTGACTGGTGCCATTCTTCAGATTTCGAGTCATCCATTGGCAGCCCGCTTTCAGCTGTATAGTTCTCCACTTGCATTGGAACGATCCGGCGTCGGAGTCGCTGCGGGCGGGGTGAATAAATTATGGCTGGAAGACAAGCCCGTGTTGAATGCGGTGGTAAACCACAGCAGCAGAACGGCACCGGCAGATGAGTTGCAAAGGACGAGCTTGTACAAGACATCGACCATCATGCATTGCCCTCAGTGATCCAATTAGCGACATAGTTATTAGTTCTACACGACAGCGATAGCCAACAAATGCAATGCGAAAGCGGGCAGGCGCAGGGCTCAGAAAGTAATCTTGCGCTTGCGGCCCGTGAATTTTGAATCGCGCGGCACACCCTCCTTGCCCTTCGCGCGGTATTTCTGCGAGCGGCATACATCAGCGACGCCCTGAGACAGGCAATGAAAGCAAAGGCAAACTCACTTCCTTCTTCTTGAGGATCCAATCGCGGTCCTTGATGCTCTTGCGCTTCTTCCCCTTGCGCTCCTTTAAGCGCTGTCTCCGCTTCTCGAACCGCGCGTCGGCGGCGTCGCCCTCGTCCTCGACCTCGCCGTCCAGGCCCTGCGGCACGCTGGCATTGGCGTTGCCGGTGCCGACGAAGAGACACAGGAAGACCTTGCGCGCCTTTTTGCTGTTCGGGTAGTCCACCACGATGCCGCCGCCGAAGCCCGCGCGCCGCGCCGCGCTCGTGACCAGCGCGATTTGGTCGTCCGACGACGGGTACCACTGCAGCACTGCCCGCGACGGGTTGCGCAGCAGCGCGTGTAGTGTGCGGAAGAAGCGCGATAGACGCGCGGGCGGGGCGTTCACCTCTGACGACGTTTCGGCGTTGAGGAGCCATTGGAGGACGGATATACTGACGGAAAATAAGTCAGACAGCTTCCTACAGAGTATGGCGGGCCTGGAGCATGGACAGACCTTATCGCGCCGTCGAACATGCCGGGTCTGAATGGGAAGCCCTGCCCGATGTCGTGCAGGAACAAGTCGCCCTCGACTTCGCGTTCTAGTGCAATTTCTAATTGCAACGCGTCAGTCGCACTGTCAGGGACGTAGCTGAACAGTTTACATACCAAGCATACTCGGCGCAACGTCCATGCCGATCCATACATGGCCCATTTCGTCTAATATCTCGCCGCTGAGTCCCGAGCCGCAACCAATGTCTAGTAATAATTGTGGAGGCGCGTCCGGTGGCAGGTTGAGCAGCTCGACCGCGCGGTTCGTCATTTCCGCTTGGATACGCTGCACGCGCGTACTATCCGGTGGGCACGGTATTGGAAACGAGCAGGTTTAGGTAGGGCCAAGCGCGCAGCGAAAAATGCAGCAGCAGACGCGTTCGCATATCCGGTAAGACGGAAGGTGAGGTCAAAGCGTGGAGAGGGATGACAGTGCGTGGTTGTGACGGTTGAGCCGAATGAAGATGCCAATGCGGGGCAATGATCATGAGTACGAGGATAGTCAAAGCATGGGCGTTACACACTTTGTGGTGTATTTTTTTGCGATAGCATCGCCATAGTACTGCAACGCGTCAATTCCCGCACAACTTGTGCACTGTAGGCGTACGATTTCAGGAGGCGCTTGGAGTTCAGGTCGCGACATGAGCAGCAGGAGGCAAAGGCCGGAATCAGCCGTTGGCCATGATCGCGTTGTTCCCGCAAAGCATTCATTTCACGTCGTACGGCCGGACGTGCGATGAGAAACATTGCAGCTTACACTTTCTGACTTGCGCTCCTATTTCTATGATTGACAGCACTTGCAATTGTGTATAAAAGCTAAGCAGTACCGAAGGCGACACATTTCATTCCTTCCACGCCCCAGGGCCGAATCCGCGGTCTCCGAGGGCGCGGTCGACTACATCCATCATTTGAAGCACCTTCTCATCCTCCCATCTCTTTCCAACAATCTGCACTCCGACGGGCAGGCCATGCATGCGCTGCGCATCATACACAGGAGTCTTACCATAGTACAACTCGCGCTCGACCATAACCATTCCCCCGCGCGGTTCCTTCACTAGCCACTCTACGGTTAATGCGTCCTTGGCAGCGTCGACGCGCGTGACAGGGACAACACCGACCGGTGCTATGCGAACTGATCAGAGGGGGTGACGCGGTGCAGGCCAGTCTCAACGCACTGTCAAGTATGTTGTACAAGAAGGTCGAGAGTGCGATTTGCGGTACCATCGCTGTTCGTCTGACGAGATGGAATGTAAGCATCTCCTTCACACGCAAAGGTTGACAGACATACCCGTGCGGAGGAGCAGGGATAGCCTGAGAGGGCGCTATGATACCGTCGAATCCGTGTCGATCCCAAACCTCGAGCCGACGTTCAGCCACTGAAATAACAAATCAGACACGAAACCTCTGTCGTACCTCCTTATACCACATCTTCATATACTCATCTCGAGCAGCTTGAAGTGCTATCAGCTCCTTAGCGCTTCGTTTCCGC
Source organism: Auricularia heimuer (assembly GCA_002287115.1). Classification (NCBI taxonomy): domain Eukaryota; kingdom Fungi; phylum Basidiomycota; class Agaricomycetes; order Auriculariales; family Auriculariaceae; genus Auricularia; species Auricularia heimuer. The sequence goes on along the minus strand of NEKD01000047.1, from coordinate 213,438 downwards.
GACGACTGGATGTCCGCGCGGAAGTATGAGTCTCCAAAGAGTTTCTCCACCATCCAGCCGACGATCCAGCGGATGACACCTGAGATCGATGAGTCGAGGAGATAGTGACATAGCTCGGAATACGTACCGGGCACTTTAGGCCCAAGGGTGATGAGAAACAGTTCCTTCTCCTGTTATCAAACAATGAGCGTCGCAGGTATTAGTCGCAGGAGGCCACAGTACCGTCGGATCGGTCCCAATGGGGTCCGTGATGGTCTCGTACCCGTCCGCAGAGGTGATACCTGCGAAAAGCTGCACAGAACGATGTACATCCGGAGGCGCGAATTCGACAACTTCGTGACCTGCAGCACGCATAGCCTCCACAGTTTCCAGTACAGCTCGCGCGGTTGCGGGCGATGATCGGACGCAGCCATCGAAAGTGTAGTAGCCGAACCTCAAGCGCTGTTGGCCCGCGGCGGGAATTTCGCGATACGGGACGGGTGGCAGTCCTTCCCACTGTGACGAAGGTGTCGAGCGACCGAACGCGATGCGCGCGACAAGGTCCACGTCTCGGACGCTCCGACCCATTGGGCCGCTGACAGAAGGTATTGACTTGAACCCCGGGCATGGATCTACAGTATGTATCAGTAATGAGTTAGGAATGAGCATGAGATATAGTTCGCGACCCACCACCCACTCCTGTTACTGTAATGCGTCCACCAGTCGGTTTGAGCGAGTAGATGCCGCAATAGAATGTGGGAATGCGCAGACTTCCGCCGACATCTTGACCGCCTTAGAAAAATCTATAGGAAGATGGCATCATGCTCACCTGTTCCAAGTCCGAGTGCACTACCATCTGCAGCGAGGAGGGCCGCTTCGCCGCCCGATGAGCCCCACAGCCATGCTTGTCGTTCCAGGGATTACTAGTCCTGCCAAACACAGGATTCGTTGACTCAAAGAAGAGGCTGTCGTATTCACTGTTTCAATACGCTGTAGACGAGCTTGACGAACCATCGCGACGCACAGTGTCTGAGGAACATTGGTTTTGGCGATGATAATGGCACCTTCAGAGCGTAGAATCTGCACCAGCTGCAAGAGTTGGTCAATAAATCAACATTATCTTCCGTACTGGAGTCCGCACCGTTGCGTCTTCTTTCTGAGGATTGTTGGTGTATCTTGAATATCCATTCGAAGTGTCTAGGCCCGTGATATGAACTGCGAAACCAACGTTAGTCATCATTCAAGGGCTAACCAATATACAGCGCACACTGCTCCTTCACGCTGATAGGGACGCCATGCAAACGGCCGCGGGGCGTCTTGGTAGAAGCGTGCTCCTCGTCCAGCCTGTCTGCCTCTTCAATCGCTGCTTTGAACCTGACTATGGATCACCGTTGCACAGCGGTTGGTTAGCTGGGCGGGCGCATAGTGAAGCCATAAAACCGCACCTTCGGTCAGACAGTTATGCCTGGCATGTACGAGAGCAGCGCGGCGAATGTACGCCCTGACCACTGCCCCGGAGGTCCAGTGACCAGCCTGGATTCGCTCCGTAATATTACAGGCTACGTTCCATGTCATTAAAAGTTCACGAGAGCTGCAAGCTACCTTGCTGCACGTACCGGTTGCCCTCAAGTACTCAGCATCCTGCGCGGTTGGCGGCCCTGCCAGCGCCAGGCCTTCGTCGATAGCAGCAGCGCGCTGGTCTTGCTTAGCCTGAGCAATGGCCCTCCAGTTGCTCGAACTAAATGGCCACATTCGCGTGTACACGTTGAGAAACAGGAGAGAAAGAGAGTGCGAGCGGCTGCTTCCGTGCGCCGGGACGCCGGGTCAGTTGTCGGCAAGATAATCGTATGGCAGTTGAAGACGGCTCTACGCAGGCCCTACGAGTCTTCCTTCCAACGCTCCTCGGTACCATAAACAATCGAACCAATATAAAGTTACAAATGAGGAATGCGCTGAACTGCGACACGCTTGTCAACTGTCCCTCATGGTCGCCAAAGCGTGGAACATCTTAATCGCGGTCCGGGGTCACGGAACCGCGCGCGCGGCTCGGGAGGAAGGTATCGATGAGTCTAGAAAGACCCGAATCCGCGAAGTCCGTCCGTGAGAACCTGACGAAGCCTTCCTCGGTCAATATCGTCCCTTCCTTGATGAAGGAGCGCTTTTTGAGGCATTGAGGAGGAACATCTGAAAGACTTCATGAGTGGTAACTCAAGAGGCAAATTATACATAGTCAAAACGTACGAGAGGTTCGGACGGAAAGGAGACCGAGCTTGTCGCAAGCTCGCATGCTGCTGCGAATGAAACGCGCAACGTCGCGGGTCATTCCAACATCCTCGCATTCCGTTAAGCAAACAGAGACAACGAGGGTGTGCACATTCGACCATTGATCTGAGGAGAACGTCCGGTCGAGCATCGCCCAGTTGTGATGCAAAAGCGCGGAGATGTCTGCAGCTGGAAGCTGAAGCTCGATAACAAGCATTTGTAGCGAGTGTGCCGTGTACCGCTCGTCAGTCCGCTCTGTGTTCCAGCGTATGGTGAACATGTGGGTGATCTGGTGAATCGGATCGTACGCGTGGCTGCCCGGAACAGCCTTGAGGCCCTTGATGCGGTCCTCAGTCTCTGTGTCGGCCGTGTAGCTGGTAGAAAATTTGATGTAGGCAAGCCTTGGAAGTTCTCTGACGGCACGCTGAGTCCGGCGCCAACTGGCTGTCGACACTGAAATACGATCATGATGTGCATTAGAAAATGGAAACAATTGCGCAAAAACTCGAAAACGCTACCTGTGCCCCCGTCCGCGGCGGTTATATGCAATCCCCTTATTTGAATTCTCTCCAAATACGGCATTTCCAGAAGCTCGTCGGCCAAATCGTCGATGTCGCGCGCGTGTCGCGCGGGCGAAAGATTGTCGACGGAGATACACTTCACGCGCGTGTAATCCGCGGAGAACCAGCGCAACATGAGCGGGAGAGTTGCCAAGTCCACAGTCAGGCGACATGCTACGAAGGGAGGGCGAGGAAGGACCTGCGGCGTCGCGAGCCAGACCTCGCGCACTGCGGACCGCATAACGCCGTCCCATTCGAAGGTCAGCGACCGCACGCTTGAGAATGCCGAAATGCAAGTCGCCATATCCGAGGGCTCCGCGAACGTCCCGTGGAGATCAAGAGTTACGACGTTGGGGAAGTGCAAGGCCAGCGCCTGCAGCAAAGACCCCATATTTTGTTGCGATGCCACATACACCTGCAGATGCTCTATTTTGAGATGGGCAGCCATCTGAAGTCCGAGCCAGGTTGATACGTAGTCAGACCACGAGCCTTCGTCGTCGTGCCAGAAGCATGCGATCCGTAGTCGCCGGATGTACGACGTCCGAGGGTCCGCAGAATCGACGAATGGCACAAAGTTACGCATGCGCGTGGTAATATATGGCGTGCGCCTCTTTATATAATCAAAGTCACCGACTATGTCATCGATAACTTGAATGGTGTGGTAAAGCCACAGCTGCGAGCGGACATGCCAAGCCTTCGAGACGAGCGCGCAGTGCCGTATAGTCCGAACATCGTCCCTTAAGAAGTCAACGACAGCCTCATAGAGCTCGGTCGGGAGGCGCGCAACTTGCATGTCCGGTGAGGAAGTGCGCGGGGGGTTGAAAGGACAAGAAGCGCCCCGGAGTTTGAATGCGTATTAACGCCGACTTGTAATCGGAGATTGCGGGGCCAACTGGATCAATGAAGCAATATGTGAACGGACTCTACACGGAGGACAAATTTCCATTGGGCGAAGGCCGAAAACACAAAGCACGATGCCAGGACGTCGATGATCATTTGCTAACTAAAGCCACAACACAAAGATAAATGTAGTAGAACCCGTCATGGCAGCCTTCCGCTCGTCTAGTTATGAGCAGAGCCATTGGCATGGTCTTTCGCCCTTTTTAGCGGGGCGTCGCGACGCACGGGAGGTGCTGGGGGCTCGGCCCTCGCGTAGATATCATATGTGCCCTTGTAACCCGCCATACGACCAATCCAGCGGCCTAATCTTTCGTCAGTATCAATCTTCAGAGACCCTGGACAACTGACCGAAGAACCACACGAGGAATCTCCCAACCCACTTCGGCTTGGTGCCCGGCACGCCGTCCGCCTGGTCCCAGAACACCATCAGCTGCAGGAAGCTTAGTCCCTTGCCGTGTTCGTATGCCGAGTCGAAGTAGCCGTAGAGACTGTGGATCCAGTCCTCGTCCAGCCTACCAGAGGTTCAGTGCACATGCCATCAAATGAGAAACTGTACGCTCACCCAACACCAGGGCGCAGCGTAATGTCAATCATCAGGTCATCGGGGTGGCGCGGGTCCGCCCAGAACTGTCACTCCGTGAGACTGCTGAAAGAGAGATGATTCACTGCAAGACTTACAGTGTGAATGTGTCCGGGATGCAGCGTGATCGTCTGCCCCTTGTCCGCGTAGTGCTCCACATCATCAACGAGGTACCCCAGCCTGCCCTCGAGCACCGTGAACTCCTCTGCTTGCCTCCGATGCCAGCTGTTTGCGTCGTCAGTCGAGCCCCAAAGACAGATGATGAGGAAACGCACTGCAACGGAGGGCTCGATTGCGATGCGCGCCCCTTGCCCGTGAAGGGGTTGCTCACGGAGTAGATCTGCCGTGCGCGTCAGAAGGCCGCCCAGAATCTCATTGGTACACGTACGCAGCGTACGACGAATTCCTCCGGCGTCATCTTGAGCGTCTTGTGACGACGCCCGCCCGCGAAGCCCATCCGCCAACCGTTCTCGTCGAACTTCGGCGGGACAAGGGGGACCTATTCCGCATATGAGATCTAGTCTTGCGACTCGAGAAATGCGACGACGCACCTTGGGGAAGAAGAAGTTCTGCAGGAACGAGATGAGGCCCATGAGGATCGAGGATGGCACAGGATGCTGGGTTGTCCAGAGGGGCGGCAACATCGACGTATATATAAGCGCAGGTCATCTGCAAAACCGCGAATGGCGTGACGCTGGGATTATCGGAGGATGCTAACACAAGTCTGTGAGAGCGCGCGAAGCCGATGGCCGGAGAAGGAAAGTGCGCGCACAACGGTGACAGTGACGTGCACCGCTCCGGCGCGTCAATGCGACAACGGAAATAGGGAGGCCAATGGGGTGTTGACACTACCAGGCGTCTATAGTCTCATCCTGTAAGCCAATGACGGTCGTACATTCCCGTATTTCAATGAATCCTCAACTTGAAGTAGCAACGCTCGCCATCGCTTCGTTCAAGAAGCGAGTTCAACTGACGCTCTGAAAGTGCAGCTTGATAAGCGCGGTGAGATGGCCGCCCGTGCAAAGCTGTACAATGTTGCGACGTGACAGTCGCTCTGGGCGTTTAGGCGCCAGTCACTGTGGGAGCCCGTGGGAGATAGGATACCGCAAGAAGGATGTGGTGCCGTCTCCAGCGCTTTTATCGACGCGAATCGTCTTCCTGGCCAACGGTCGAGCCGCTTGCGACGGCTGACATGGATGTCGCGCTACATAAGCTGCTTACGCTGGCGGTATGCGTTGGTTCGTGAGTGTCGATGATTCAGACTGTACGGCGGTGGAAGACGCAGCGAACCAGTTGAGTGGGTACATGAGGCTCACAGTACAAATCGCAGAGACACATTCTATCGGCTACCCCAGGTACATTTCGCTCACATGAAAGGGCATACCCATACACCAGGAGATTCCAATATGAGAGCTTGTAGACAAGATACATGATTGAAAGCCAAGCTACAAGGATGCCTGTGGGTCACACCTATCAGAGGAATCTGGAAATTCGAGGAGCTGAAACGTTCAGCAGGCAAATGCAAGTCCGTCAGACGCGAGGAGAGCCCGAAACTGTTCGGCGGAACTCCGGTAAGTCCGCGTCTGCTTCGCAATCGCCTACCTGGTGATCGGATTCTCGAGCGAGCCCGAGAAGGCTGGGCCTGGTGAGCATGAGAAGCAGCACGTTCGCAAGACCCCCAAGGTAGTACAAGCTGACGCAGAGGAAGTACCAAGGCGGCGCAATTCCTCCTTTCCCCGCGAAGTTGTCCGCCCAGCGCATGGCGGAGAAAGGGACGATCAGGACAAGATAGACCGCAGGGTACCTAGTCAAGCATATTCATCATGAGCGTTCCAATAGGGGACTGAGACGGACAACAACATCTTTCGACTATGCTTTGAGTTGCAGAACTTGCTGTCGGCCGGATGTCCGAAGCATGACGCAGGGAAACCCAAGGTCTGATAGGGTGGACGTCCAAGTTGCCGCAGATATAGAGGAAGAGAGAAACGCAGAGCACAACGGAGATCCCCACGCAGAGCCAGTGCCATAGATAGCCAACTGAAATGCGTTCTTTGGCGTAGTAGTCGGATATCCAACACCAGTTCGGCGTCGGAGTGAAGAGCGGGAGGTTAGGCTTCTCAGCAATCTTGCCACACCGAGAAAGGCGGCGCGATAGATCCATGTGAAGGACGTGACTACCATCGGGATAGCTAGGCCTGGTGGCGCTTTCCAGCTGAGGACCACGATGAGGAAGGTGTGTACTGCAATGGCCTACAAGGGAGACACAGATTTTACGCAGATTTAGTAGCTTACCAGGGTGAGCACCGATGTCCGGGTACGCCAAGAGCTTCATCACAGCTGCAACGCTTCAGGGCACGAAATGCCAGCTCCTGAAGCTTCAAGACAAACACTGCGCACTGCAGACTCGGACACAAGACGTGATGCTAACGCGTACCCAGAGGAAGGTCATCACGGGTATGGCTTGCATAGCATCCGCGATTAAAAGAAATAACTACATCATCACACTTAGTAGGATTCGCTCGACGGTAATGAAGTCACTAACCACGTAGACGTCCAGATAAGTGCAAAGGATACGTTTCGGCTTGGATGGTTGAAGTCGCGTATTTCGTACAGCCTGCATCTGCGAGCCGTGTTAAGATGGTGCACACGCTGCGCGGAGACGGGGAAAAGCCGCACCGCCAGGCAAGTAAAGAGAATGACTACTAGAACTGAGCAAAGGCTCGCTGTGGCCGTACACTACATGCAGAGGCATGAGTTATATTCGGATTATGGCATGTGATACGCACGAGGAGGGCCACCCTTTCCTAGAAGGTAAGAACCCGCGGGATGCAGGCATCCTTCTCAACCATGTCCATGGAGAGTCGCCAGACGGGTGCAGGTGTTATAGAGGATTTTCTTTATACATACTGCGTGTTTGCAACTGTCAGTGACTCTGCAATCGTCCCTATGGATCTTCAGGGAGTTTCGAAAGCTTGTGGCCGACGTAAGTTCACACAAGCCGACCACGACGTCCGGCGCCCAGAGTCTTGGACGCCCTGGTGTTTCAGTAGTTGTCCCAGTGCGTGCCAGGGTGTTATAGCAACGCCCGAGAAGGGCGGACGGGTCGAGTACACGTCGAACCAGAAACACAAGCGAGATGCAGAGCCAGTTGGTCATAAGCGTGAGTTCAAACAGTGACCAGAGATGCAAGCAGTGACCAGGGATGAAGCAGCGAGCCACAGGAAAAGTTCGCTCGATGTCAACGCCCGCTCTATTTGGCCCGCACAGAAAGAACATTCGGTGTCCCGAGTGGAGATATTGGAAGCCCCCCAAGTCAATACAGCACCAGAAGAGTGTACAAAGCCCTCATCGTGCGCGGAGTGGGCGACTGAGGAGGACGAGGACAAGACGCGCAGCGGCAAAGTCCGAGCAAACTTGCCTTCCTCCCGCTGCCATGCCCAAGCTCGATATCAACAAAGCTGGCTGGGAACAAAGTGATTTCCCCATTCTATGCGAGACATGTAAGCCCACCCGTTCTGCGCAACCAGTCTCGACGTACTGACAATAAAATCCAAGGCCTGGGCGATAACCCATACATCCGGATGGTGCGCCCAGCTCATTTCGCGTGTACAGTGCCAGCATCCTAACGGCGAGCCTACGTGTAGACGAAGCAAGAATTCGGCAAGGCGTGCGGCACGTGCGCGCGCCCGTACACCGTCTTCCGCTGGAACCCCGGCGCGCAGTCCGGCTCGCGCGCCAAGTCGACGGTCGTGTGCCAGACGTGCGCGAAGGTCAAGAATATCTGCCAGACGTGCCTGCTGGACCTCGAGTACGGCCTGCCTGTGCAAGTGCGCGATACGGCTCTCGGGCTGCAGCGCAGCGCACCCACGAGCGATATCAATCGCGAGTATTACGCGCAAAACCACGATGGAAAGGTTTGTCGCGCTCTTCTTGCAATATTTTAGAATTGAAAAGCTCATGGAGGCTATAGGATCAAGGGCTGGAAGGTAGCCGCAAAGCGACGAGCGCGGGGAAAGAGATGCTCAAGCAGCTCGCGCGCACCGACCCATATTACAAGCGCAACCGCCCCCAGATCTGCTCGTTCTTCGTCAAAGGAAACTGCACGCGCGGAAATGAGTGCCCATACCGGTATGTCCGACTATGACCTCGCTTTTATCTTCTCACATTATGCTTTTTGTAGGCACGAAATGCCGACAGAAGGCCCGCTCGCGAAACAGAGCATCCAGGACCGGTTCCACGGTAAGAACGACCCCGTCGCGCACAAGATTCTTGCACGGCACGCGGAGAGCCAGGGCCTGAAGCCGCCGGAGGATGCGTCTATAGTACGCACCACCACCTCCGCACTCCTTTCGTTGAGTCTGCTAACCCCGTTACAGACATCGCTCTTCCTGTCTTCGCTCCCCGCGAGCGCAACAGAGGCGTCTATACGCACGCTCGCAAACTCCACGCTGCCCTTCCTCGAGCCAGACGCCATACGGTCCGTCGTGCACGTCGCAAAAACGCGGTATGTTTTGCCTGTTGCAAGTCTTGTCTACCCATCTCTGACACTGTATCTACTGTAGGTGTGCATTCGTAAACTTCACCTCGCGCACAGCAGCCGAACGCGCCGCCGAAGCATGGCGAATGGCCTGGACATGGACGGCGAGCGTGTAGGCGTGCGGTGGGGCAAGGCGAAAAAGACGCAGCCTCCTGCTCCGGCTGCCGCTGCTGCTGCGGTTGAAGCATAGAATTTGTATTATTGTACATGACGATGTAGCTGTATGATCGAACGTTGAACGGTGAACCTTGACGCACACGCGCCTTCAAGTCTTCAATTGCACGGGGATCGGATTGAATTCATTGCTTGCTTTCACCACTAATAGTCGGGCTCTATGGATATGCAGGTTTGATACAGTATGATGCAGACGGGCACACGGGGCAAAGTTATGGCGCACGGAGGGCAGGGTTACGGCGCGCAGGGCAAGGTTATGGCGCACGGGGCGACAGGGGCAGAGTTACGGGGCACGGGGCAGGCGGTCGATGACGCCGCCCGTGTAGTCGAAGATGGTCCACAGCAGACCGTGCGTGGTGACGCTGCGCAGCGCGCTGACGCTCAGCCCGCGGTACAAGCGGCCCATGCCATGAACGAACGAGCGCGGGTTGTTCGGGTCCGGACCTGCAGGCAGGGTCAACAAAAGAGTGTAACGGAGAGAGCGTACGCACCCCGGATGAGGCGCGTGAAGGTCTCGATGATCCCGCGTTTGCGCTGTCCGCTCAGTGCGCGCTGCTGCACTTTCGTCTTGACGCTAGCAAAGGCCAAGACAGTCAGAATGCGCGAGACGGGTGAAATGAAATGGGATGTGAGTCGTACACGTCCAGCGGGTAAATCAGCGCCCAGCTAGTCACGCCGGCGAACGAGCCGCAGGCGAAGGGCACGAGACTGGGTGGGAGCGGGAGCCACGCGGGCGTCGGGCCCTGCTCGCCGCTCGCCGTGCGGCCGAGGATAAAGCGCAGGCTATCGTACTCCCAGAAGTACAGCGCTGTGCCCGATGTATCTCGTACTACGCAGCCATCAGCAAGTGAAAGAAACTACATATGGGTAGAGAATGCGAATGCGTACAGAAATGCAGGGGAAAGCCGGAGTACAGCCCGCGCACGCCGGCGACTTTGACGATGTCCATGACCGCCTGCCAGTTCGACGGCGGCTTCTCCAGGTGCAGGCCTTTGGCCTCCGCGATGGAGTATTCCAGCTGTCGGCGTACTTTGACGAGTTCGAATGCTATAGACCGCGTCAGGAGTTTAGCGGGGTATGGAGATGAAGATGGAGAGGAGACGCACGGGCAGAACCAAAACAGATGAGCGCGCCGGCAGTCGCGCCTCCCAGGCCGCCAGACGCGCCGACATGCAGTATCCGCGGGCGGTCAAACCAGTGGTGCGCGTGCAGCAGCTCCTTGGTGTTGTTGTATATGCTAAACGAGGTCGCGCGGACGACGGAGATGGTGAAGAGCGGGACCCAGAGTCCGCGAAAAAAGCCTGCGATGCCTTCTTCGCGGAGCACGGTCGCAGCCATCTGAGTAGCATTAGCGCGGTGGCTGAGATATATGATTTTGAGGACGGTGAATGTACCCGGGGGACTGTCACGGGCATACGGCTCGCTTGCAACCTGCTCTTCAGCGAGTCGAGCTGCCGTTGCAATTAGAGAAAGACTCGAATCAGAAAAACTGATGGTCTATGCGTACAGGATAACCTGGTAAATTTCATATTAAGCCTGCAGAACGCGAGTCTGGAGCTGGAAACGCACCCGCGAGAGTCGAAAGCAGGCTGGCCGTCGTCGCGCATACCACCGGTTTATTCTCTAGCAGCATCCAATAAAACGCGTTTCAAAACACTTGCTATGAGTTCAAAGCCCATACGCACGCCTTATACGCTCCGCCAGCTCGAGGCTGATGAAGCGGTGGCCATTACTGCCAGACACAACGTCATTGAGACTCCAGCAGCATTTTATACAGCATTATAGGTGTACCTTGGACCATCCATTCAAACCGGCGTTTGCGCGCCGTTATTTTGAGATATGCGTTGTGAGCCGTATGAGTCGTGCAACCGCGCTTTCACTTTGGAACGTATGCGCGAGATGAAAAGGGGTGGGACGGCTGTTCCCGGGAGCGCGCGCCACCTTGAATTGGAAGCAAAGATGCGGCGGTCACATGAGGCTGGGGAAATGCTGCTTCTCAGACTGCCATTGACCCGCCCATTGAACTCCCGTGGGAAATCTCAATATGAGGAATTTACAGTATAGGAGCTTTCGCGATGAGGACTTTTCGACATTACTTTACGCAAGTCTTTCCCGTTGAAGTGCAATTTATCGCGGTGGGAGGATGGTAAGAAGTATCACATGATGGGTGTTATTGACCGTGCTCTGGATGACCATGGCTTTGGGAGCGTGGAATGGGCGATGAACACCGTTTTCATTCTGTATTGTCAATGCTACCATTATGTAAGCTTTCCGAATGCACTTTTCCAATCGCAAACTTAAAGAAAATCTGGATTGCGTTTCAATAAAGTCATTGCAGTATAATTCAGAATGATTTCAGTTTTCCACTTTGGCTCGAGTTGTTCTCGGTCCGCGCCTCCGCATTTTGCCGATCCTGCTCTCTGACTTGCGCGTTCACGACTCCGGAGATTACAACCGTCCTCACCTCTGATTTGCAACACCCATGGTGCGTATGGGCCTTCCAACACGACCAGACGCGTACTGAACCGTCTGCGCCAGTTCGGAGGCCAGTATAACCAGAATGGGCCAGGTGGCGGCCCAGGCGGCCTCTTTGCCCAGCTAGCAGCGTACGTGTCCAATTGACACCTCCAAATATCCATTGACGTTACTTGCTATGAACACGCCTGCTCATCTACTCTTGAATGTTTCGATATTTGTGGCGAATTTGTCTGTGGGGACGCGTCACCATCCTACAGCGGGCTCGGTGGCGGCCTCGGCGGCGGCTACGGTCGGGGCGCACCCCCGAGAGCATACGATGAATATTTTAAGGCATACAGCATGGCCATGCTTCATCGCGAGCGCGCCAATGTGTCGTATGGCGGCAAGAGTGCGTTCGCTCGTTCGTATCTTGACACGTCAAACTGACAACAGTCATAATAGTAATTCTTCCGCCTTCTGCACTTGCTCAACTCAGTAAGTGTTCCAGCCGTCGCATTGCATTAGTATCACCGCTCATGTTATTCATCCCTCAGCTCAACTTGAAATTGAATCGCCGTGGTTATTCTCCCTCAAGAACCCCGCCAATCCCGCGGCATCCACTCATGCTGGTGTCCTGGAGTTCATTGCCGAGGAGGGCGTGGTGCATTTGCCTTACTGGGTACGTTCAGATGCATGGCCCTCTGAAACTAACGTGTGACTGGTATGCAGATGATGAAGACTTTGCGTCTTGAGGAGGGCGATCCCATCCGCATCACTGGCGCGACCCTCCCGAAGGGCAAACGCGTCAAACTGCAACCTCAGACGGTGGACTTCCTCGAGTTGGCGGATCCCAAAGCAGTGTAAGTCTATGCACATCTCGTCAGAACGCAGGCCGTAGCAATGCAACTCCCTCTACGAAAACCGTAGTTTGGTTCGATGCATTGCACTGTAGCTTGCTCGCGCAGCAAAGAACCTGCTGTTGCGGTCTGCATCGTTGCTATGGCCGTTTCGGCAGCTGTGGTTTCGACAGGGTGCACTCTTTGGGGTCGCAATTCTGTGCCTCTCGATGTTCCACTGCCGTTGCAAGCTGTGGAATTCTTTGAATCACCTTATTCGTTCGGTTTGCGACTCTTCTCGCACATGGCTGACGCTTCTTCGCACAGTCTGGAACAGGCACTGCGCAACTTCAGCACGTTGACGCAAGGCGACATCATCGAGATCAACCATAACTCCATTACCTTCCCCATCCTCATCATGGAGATTCTGCCTCCAGGACCGGGCATTGCAATCGTCGACACTGATCTCGAGGTTCGTTATGTTCGTCCAGGTGGAAGGTTGTCGCTCACTCGTCATTTTCCTAACTCAGGTCGACTTCGCCGCGCCGAAAGGCTACGTTGAACCTGTGCGCCCCGCGCCGGCGCCTGTGCCTACGATGGCGTCCAAGCTCAAGATCGACCTAAACGCCTCGACACCGGGGTCCTCTCGTCCGGGTTCTGCTCTCGGCGGTGCCGCCCCCGGCGCTGGCGCGGCCACTGGCTGGGAACATTTCAAGGGCCGTGGCGAGACGCTGGCCGGGCGTAAGACGAAGGGCAAGGGCGTCAGCGTCAAGAAGGCCGAGGAGGTCGCCGAGGGAAGCAAGATCAACCGCACGGAGTGCGTTCCTTTCTTCGCGTTTCATTTGTGCTCGCTGCTGAGCTCTGCTTCAGCAAGCACCGCATCGTCCACACCGACGACCTCGACCGGCCGACCAGCGCGCCGGCCCCGCTCAACCTGCCTTTCGGCCAGCTGTTCTTCGGGTACAACTACGTGCCGTACAAGCCGCCCGCGACGCCCAACGCGACGGCCGGCTCGTCCTCCTCGCCAAGCGGTCCATCTGTAAGTTGTGAAACATGATAGCGTTCGCTTTGGTCTCATCAATGTTCGCAGAGCCCGTCTTTCGGGGACAAGGCAACACTCTGTCGGGCCGCGCGCCTGCTGGCTCCGCCGCGAAGGGCAAGGGAAAGGAGAAGGAGAAGGAGAAGGCGGCTGAGAAGCCCGCTGGCAACTCGGAGCACGGCTGGGGCTCGGGCGGCCAGACGCTCAGCGGGCTCAGCGCCGGCGCCGCGGCGCTCGCGCCCAAGCTGCGCAGCGCGTCGGGCAACAAGCAGGCGCAGCCGCCGCCCCCGCGCGCCAAGAGTCCCGAGATCGACTGGGACTATTACGACGACAGTATGGACCAGGATGACGACGATGCCATCGAGATTGATAGCGACTGACTTGCTGTCGTCGGGGCAAAAGCGAGAGAGATATTAGCATGGTAGACTCAGAATGGCGATGGCGATGCATTGTACAATTGATCTGAACGGAATGCGAACCTTTACTGTCGTGAGCCATAACGCGACAGTCGTGCCAGTGTTCAAGTTCAAAACCCCGACGGCATCCGGTTTGACTCTCACTTCATCGTATCTACGCTCACGAGCATGCTACCCTGCGATTTCTGGCAAACTGCTGAAGAGTTAGTTGACGACTATCGCGGGGCTCATCTATTCTGGTTGAAGATGCCCTTCGAGGCCATCGAGTCCTTGGCGGCTCAAAAACGTTCTCCGCCTGTGAGCTGCCATGCGAATCGAAACAAATACGCTGCCGGAATACACGCCCAAACGAAACCGGACGCGCCTTCGATGTCGCTGGGGCCCGGCTGATATGCCTGTCTCGGCAAGCCGGATTTCAGGTCGCTGCAAGAAACGCGCAAGCCTGAATTCCTTCAATACTTTCGAGGCCTGCGGAGCTTTCCCCGCAGGGATCTGTGTCATTCAAGGAAGCCGCGGCCTGTGGAGTCATCTGCCGGTCGGAACGAGGAGCCGACCTTGCAGCGAGGTCGCTCGAAAGGTTGCTCCTATACAGATAGCTCAATGCTGGAACTGTCCTTCGTTCGTTACGGCAGCATGCTACCCGCTATGGGCTAGCCAACACGGGTGCTCAGCAGCTTTCCCCTTCATATTCCTGACGGTGCTTGCAGAATGGACGAGAATGCGTAGATGCTGAATGATAATAAAATTCCATCATGTTATCTAATCTACAGTACAGGATGACGATAGTCGTATCCTCGTCGGACGCCGCCTTCGTGCTGTGAGCGTTGCGATGATATCGACATCTTTGACGGCGGCGGGTGCTCAGGCAACGGTAGATGCACTAAGCAGCACAAGGTGGCGGAGGCACCAGCGCTCGTACCGCCTGCTGGTATCCCGTTGGGTGCGAGCGTTGGTGGTGTCGCATTGCGGGACAGCGTGCGATCTGAGTTGTATGTAATCAGTGGCTGGCCGCGCGAAGACGGTAATCACGAACGATGTGCTTACCGTAGTTATGTGCTGCCGCCGAGACGGGGCCAATAATGTGTGAGTTGGGGACCTCCAGGCGCCGTGGCTCATGATCCACTCCGAGCAGCGGCATAGCCGCCTGCAAAATTGAGTTGAGCGAATGTCAAGCGTGCAAGATGTACAAACACGCACCGGTCGAGAGCGCTGGCCTTGGACTGAGCAAGGCGCGACGAGGTGTGAGTTCGCTGCGACAAGGCTGACGGAGATTGGCACACTGCACGGGAGATGGATATGTGCACACACCTGTGGCTGCGTCGCGCACATAGCGTTGCAAAACATCTGATGCTAATAGAGCTGTAAGCCGACTTGAAGCTAACGAGACGAACTGTATATACCACCATTACGCGCTGCCTGGAAGCCCGTAGATGCACTGTTGCCCGATGATGTATCAGCGGAGGCTCGGGCCAGAGGAAGACTGTACGTACCTGGCTGCAGAATAAAAAAGTGCTTGCCATCAGCAGTGGGAAGGAGCACAGGAGCGGGACGGTCGTGGACGAGATGGCGGGCGAAGGCAAGAGGCAGCGAAGGACTTCGACTCCGCTTTCGGGGAACTTGGACGTTTTGTGGACTTCAGATTTTAAGCTTCAAGTCGGCCGGGGTGGGCTCCTGCCGCCTGACATGTGCACGTGCTGCAGGCCAACTAAGAATGCCTGGCAATTATATGCCGTGCACTGTCCTAGCGGCACCATACTCAATGTTGCTAGCACCTGTTCTTCAGGATAAACTCTGCGACGTGGAGGACGAGCATTCGAAAAGGTAAAAGAAACAATGTTCCAGAGTGCCCGTTCACAACATCATGCTATGGGCAAAAGTGAGTCTGAAATGAGATGGTCGCAGCACATTGCTGCGACCTGGCGGCGAGCTTGCAGCATCCCGGGCCGGGAGCCTACGGCTTGCCAGCCGGCTCGCGGACGCAGTCGCCCGCATCTCGTTTGGGGGTGTATCTTCAATTGCTGTTGGTTGGTGCGTACGTATTGCCGTGTCACGAACTGCTGCGTCTAACTTCATATTCATTCGTGACGAAGACCAATCACTACGAGCAAGGCAACTCTACAACAGGTTCGACTGCCATGAAGATTCGCTGCGAGGTTGCAACGTTGCGCCTTCTGAAGAAAGAACCCTCCATCCCCGTGCCGACCCGGCGACCGTGTCATCGGGAAGGTGATGGATTTGTGGTTAATCTCGACGAGGTTGCTTTGCGCCAAAGTTCTGAAGTTGACAGTGCGGCTCGCCGCTCGGAGTAAAACAGTCACAAGAATAATTTGAGCATATTGCTTTGAAATCAAACAGTATCGTCAGCTCGAGAAATTCTACTGTCTTTGGTAACAGTGCGACATACTTGCCTCCGAGAGGTCTTGCCAGTATACTACCAACACAGTGTCACAGCCATCATCGCGGGATCAAAGCGAAATTCCCGATGACGGAGTTACAAACAGGCGGCTCTTTTCTTGCGCTCTCATGAAGCTACCAAGCGACTCCTGGAAGACGCCAGCAGAATTGGCCGGACACTGGTCTGCGCCGCACAACGCCTGGTCTGAAGTCCCAATCGATGTGATCGAAAATCTGGCCACCAGTCTGCGTTCACCACCTGTCGGTTGCCGCGCAAATCGCTCGAAATAGGCAGTGGGAGGGAACGCTATTGTCATTGGTAAGCCTTGTTTTCCTGTAATTTTGGACATGCATTCAACATCTGCCTGGCTCATAGAGCTTGTATTCGATGATAAGGAAGTCTGGATCGCCAAACTCTGGACGTATCACTACGAACCATTCGCATCGCCAGCAGATGCCATCGATCGAAAGGTCCGCTGCGAGGTGGCTACGTTGAAGGTCGTGAAGGAGCGCACGTCAATCCCTGTCCCGACGCCGTTTGGGTTTTCAGCGACAGCCGACAATCCCGTCGGGTGGCCATATATCTTTATGTCTGCTCTCATCAGCCACGATCCAAACGCTATCGGTGTTCCTGCGTGGGTTTCAGACGATCCAATTACGCTAGAGAGACAACGCCTGCTCGACACCTACTGCCTTTCCCTCACCAGGGTCCATGCAGAGTTAAAGAAGGTTTCGGCGGATCGCATCGGCAGCTTCTACGTCGACGACCAGGATTCCTCTGCTGCTTACATCGGTCCTGATGCAGAGAGTGGCATCGGTCCCTGCACTACGCCAGGCGAATTTTATGCTGCATATGGTGAATTCCAGCTATTTTCGATGGTGTAGAGCATAAGAAAACCTTTCACATAGCAAATCCATCATGATCTGCCTTTCCTGGTAGCTTAAGCAGTGCCCAGACCACCGAAAAAGGCAGATCACTGATGAATCAACTATGTGAACGGAATCCTTATGCTCTACACCATCGAAAATAGCTGTCATGCAGAAGGACGCGCTTCGATCTGAGCCTGTCGAGAATCACAAAGATCGCCTCTTTGGTGTTTGGTTGATGCGGTTGATGCTCTCCGCAGCCTCATTCCAGGCGAAGCACTCTCCGGGAAGATATTTTTTGACTCATCACGACCTGCATACCAATAAAATTCTTGTTTCCGAGGTTTGAAACGTCCACCATAGTCTTCATCTGATTAGATAGCTAATTCATCTTTACAGACTGGCGAGATTGTCGGCATACTCGACTGGGACAGCGCCAACTGCGTTCCCGAAGAACATTTTGCCTCGCAGGCCATCGGATTCTACAAGGACATGGCTGGGAATAACGAGAAGCAATTGGCGTCGTTCCATGCGTACAATCGCGCTTTGCGCGAGGCCGAACCCAGCACCTTGCCGCTACCGTCTGGTCGTTCTCTCGCGGACTTGCACCAATCAACCGTAACGCAGATGCTTCTTAGGATTGACATAAGCCTCGGCGCAGACCCAATTTTCTATAGAGACCCCTGGTTCTGGAGATCTTTTGCGTGCATCTGCTTGGAACTGCGGAGTGGCAGAAGGTCAAAGAATCGCCGACCTTTCAAGAATGGCTCTCGTCGTTGACCCAGCAGCCGTGAGTGGCGCCGCAACCTGTGGCGTTCAGGTGTGCACTCAAATCACGTAGCCGTCTGTATTGACGAGGGCTAACATTTGTTCCAGCATTTTCCATTGTCGTTCGTGCGAGCAGCTTCCCTACGTTCGTATCATGTCGAGTCGCCCTCCATCACGAAATTGGGACAGACTCGAAAGTCATCAGCCGGTGGCGATAAGATCCGTGGCACATCGTCGACAAGCTCTCGTATCCCCGACCAGTTCCCAACGCTGGTCGGCAGAGTCGTGGACTCATTTGGCTGGCTAAGTCCCGTAAGCCTGACGATGCGCTCGTCGGAATGCCGTCAGAACGGTTCTGCTCTTGCCTGCGAAGCGCTGTTTGTGTCGGACGGTTATCGGACACGGGAGGACGCCCAAGCTCAACATCTATATGGACCCCCACGACATGCTCTCTCGTGGAATTCTGAGAATCGTCTCAGACTCCACGGAGGTTAGCATTGTTGCACCTTCGTTGAGCACACATTTCATTCTAGCTTTTTACCGTTACCTTCCCAATGCTGTACGAGTCGTTGTCGTTGATTTCTCGAAACTGACATTGCTACGAGTTCATGATTTCTACTCGTATGTGAGATTTTTTGTAGTCATGTGGAAGAGAGATAGCTCCTCAGAAGGAACGGTTCCAGCACCGAACGGACGGCGAAGGAGGTCCGCCGGCGGATCCGTCACCTGTGTTCAGGCTCATGTGCCACTCCAATGCCGCTCTCCAATGAATGCACATCCTACCCTGAATAACTCCTTTATTGGTTCTCTCCTGGGGAGTCCCTTTCTCTCCACGCCCACCATGCTAATACGGTGGAACGCCCGCGCCACTCCAGTAGACTTTGGGCATTAGGACGGCGGCGCTCCGAGCCTGAAAATCCAGTCTGAGATGAGCAGTGCCTGAAGTTCTCTTTGATATCCGAGGCCGGAGGCTGAGGCGCCCTAACAGGAGCCCATCTTGCGCCGCCGGTAGAAAAACCAGTTTCTGAAAGAGAAGATATACCTTTCCTAGCCTCCGAAGGCGTTTCTCGCTGCGGGAGCCTCGACAACACGCGAGAAAGGCGCGGCCGCACGTGCCCGACGCGTGTTGTCGGTGATCACGAGACTACCGGTTGGCCCGAGCCGAGGGTCGCGGTCATCCCCATTCGTCGGACTCAGCGCACAGTCCGGCCCAGCCCCGAGCGCCACTTGCACCTCGAGCTCCTCCGACCTCGCTTTTATGCTCCGCTTCTTGCCCTCCTGCTGCCTGCTGCCTGCCTGCTGAATATCCCCATACACGAAACGACACC
This sequence comes from Auricularia heimuer, assembly GCA_002287115.1. Taxonomy (NCBI): domain Eukaryota; kingdom Fungi; phylum Basidiomycota; class Agaricomycetes; order Auriculariales; family Auriculariaceae; genus Auricularia; species Auricularia heimuer. The sequence goes on along the minus strand of NEKD01000047.1, from coordinate 194,341 downwards.
ACGACTTGGCACGAAATTACACTATCGACAGTGGCTCGCATGTACCGCGCCGTCGCCGCCGTACTGGCCCTGGCCGCGCTCGCAAACGCGTTTTCTAACTCGCGGTTCGACAATGTCGTTGCGTGCGTCCAAACCGAGCTGCTTGCGATGCTATAGACACCGAACTGAGCTTGCGCCGCAGCTACTGGGGTCAGAACTCGTGCGTGAGCTCATTTAGAACCATGATTTCGGCTGAACTGGTGCCTGGAGGAACGGCGCGTTACACCCAGGCGATACGTCTGCGTACCAGGTGCGTCTCGAACTTGCACGCCGTGCGCACGTGACCAACGCAAAAACGCCCGCAATTTGAAGCAACGACTCGGCTTCTACTGCGGCGACGACAGCCCCGTCGATGTCTTTCCACTTGCTTTTCTCAACACTTTCTTCGCTCAAGGCGGTCTGCCCGGTTTGGACCTTGCCAACGTACGTGCTCCTCATCCTTACTAGCTCGCTGACTCACAACGCTCCAGATTTGCTCCACGTCAAACCATGCGCCATTTCCCGGCACGTCACTGCCAGACTGCTCCTTCCTGGCAGACGATATCAAGCAATGTCAGGCCAAGGGCAAGATCATCACGCTCAGTCTCGGTGCGTCACTACATTTTTCCGAGCTCACGACCGAGACGAATATACGATTCACAGGCGGCGCGACGGCTAGCACGTCGTTCAAGTCTGACCAAGACGGCGCAGACTTTGGGCAGTTGCTGTGGGACTTGTTCCTCGGCGGTTCTAGCAAAACACGGCCTTTTGGAGAAGCCATTCTCGACGGGTGCGTATCACTGTACCCTCAAGCTGAAGATCTGACATGGGGACAGGCTTGACATGGACATTGAGGGCGGCGACAAGACGGGCCACATTGCTATGCTCAACAAGGTACGCGAGCTCGCGAAAGGCTCGTCAAAACAGTGCGTTTATGATATTCTCGATGCTCCTTTTCACTCATGTGCGGGCCTACAGATATTATATTACGGCTGCACCGCAAGTAGGCATATCCCGGCGTTCGCGGAATACGCAAGGCTAATGACTGCCGCAGTGCCCGTACCCTGACATGAACCTGCAAAGCACGTTGAACCAAGCGGTGTTCGACGCGGTCTACGTGCAGTTCTGTGCGTGCCGCCTCATACGCTCCAATTGTATTCACTGATGGTTGTGGAAGACAACAACTACTGTTCGTTACCGAAGTACAACAGCACGGCGTTCAACTTCGGTGTCTGGGACGTATGGGGCAAGACCATCTCGCCCAACAAGGACATCAAGGTGTACATCGGCGCACCCGGTTCGCAGGGTAGCGCTGGGTCGGGTTACGTGGACATCGACACGCTCAAGACGATCGCGGCCACCACACGCAAGGCCTTCCCGAGCTTCGGCGGGGTCATGTGTGAGTTGGCGGCTGCTCAACGATGCATATTGTAGTTGGCTGATGCGCGCGAAGTTTGGGACATGAGCTCATCCTATGGTGCGTGTGGACGTGCTAGCGATGGCAGCGGTGCTGAAAAGGGCGTAGCGAACGGACGCATGGACAAGCAGATCAAGCAGGCGCTTGTCGCTAACGGCGGCACGGGGTTCTCCTTCCCGTCGTGCAACGCGCCGGAGTACCAGCAGGGCCAGAGCTATGATCAGGGCAAGCAGGTCACTTACCAGGGGTGCGTGCTTGTCGTCGTTGGTGCTTTCTGTTCTGACGCACTGTGCAGGTACATCTGGGAGGTACGCGTTTACCGCACAGGACTCCTTACCGCGCCCGAATTAACATGACGTGCCATAAAGGCAAACTACTGGGCTTCGTCGACGCCTTCGATTGATGGTGCCGGAGAATGGACGCCAGGTGCGCGGTGGTGCAATTCGCGTTCTTCTCGAGACTGACAGCGGCGTGTAGTCAGCGCGTGCGGGGGCGCCAGCACCGGCGGCGGCTCCCCATCCCCAAGCGTGAGTACCCCGGCGGGCGGGGCAGAGACACCGCGTCCGCAGCCGTCGTCGAGTACCGCGCCCGCGCCCAACCCCTCGCGTCCGCCACACGATGCTGAACCGACTCCCCAGCCGTCCGACCCGGCGTGCAAGAACTGCTCGCCGGTGCCGCCGATCAACCCCGGGCTGGCGCCACAGAAGCCGCTGAAGGCGCGCTGTGTGGTGCGCCCGCGCAAGCGGAACACGACTGCTCAGGAGCTCTGAGCGGAAGGCGGCGTTGCGGTTCTGGACCTGATCGGGCGACCTGGGCCCTGCGAGCGTCTTCGCCTCCCACTGCCGCCGTGGTGGCCTTGCTGTTGTGTGCACACACCACCATGTTGGCATGACCGACACTTTAGTGGGAGAGGGCGCTCCAGTCATGCCTGTGGGAGAATAACCCGCTCTGCTTTGATGGAACTGCTGTATCTATGTACGGATGTGGGAAGTTATTTCATGTGTTATATACGTCGCAGGCAGCAGGCACGTAGGTTTGCAGAATAGATTTGAGATACTGAGACTCTGGACGTTCTGAAGACTGAAATTGTGAAGAAATCGGGATGGGCGCTCCGGCGGATAGCGTTCCCTTGAGGCGGGGTAAGAAATTGCGCCCTTTCTCGACGTTCCCGGATCCTCCGCTCTCGCTCGCCGTGGCCGCGCAGCGCACTCGACAATGGCGAGCCAGAACCCAGTCTCGTCGTCGATAGTCGGCGTACACTACCGTGTGGGCCGCAAAATCGGCGAGGGCTCGTTCGGGATGATATATGAAGGCAAGCAATGTAGTTGAACGCTGCCAGCGGTGGAGCCCTGACAGCTTGGCTTAGGTGTCAACTTGACCAACAACCAGACAGTGGCCATTAAATTCGTAAGTCTGAATATTCCTTAGATAATTCTGAACGCTGGTCCGGTGCTCATTGCATTACAGGAACCCAAGAAGTCAGATGCACCGCAGCTGCGAGACGAATGCAGGGCTTATAAAATCCTGCTAGGCTGCCGTGCGTAGCTACGCCTAGCCAACTGGCCGAGTACTGACCGCTTTGCAGCTGGCGTTCCTCAGATATATCACTTCGGCTCTGAGAACGCCTACAACGTTCTGGTCATCGACTTGCTGGGACCCAGCCTCGAAGATTTATTCGACCGTTGCGGACGGCGGTTCAGCACCAAGACAGTATGCATGGTTGCTCGCCAGATGGTCAGTCGCTGCTGGCTGCTCGCAGTTTTGATCGTGGCGGCTGACCGGATAGTCTAGATCAGCCGCGTGCAGACCATTCATGAGAAGTCTCTCATCTACCGCGACATAAAGCCTGACAATTTCCTCGTCGGCCGCCCGGGAACGCGCAACGCCAACATGATCCATGTCGTCGGTCAGTGCGGAAGCTCGGGGAGCCGTACATTGCTAAACGAACGTGCTTTCGCCAGACTTCGGCATGGCAAAGCAGTACCGGGACCCCAAGACGATGCAGCACATACCGTACCGCGAGAAGAAGAGCCTGTGCGTCCTCTTCGCGTGCCTCGTGCTGCGCATCTTCTGACCCTGCATCAGGTCGGGCACCGCGCGCTACATGAGCATCAACACGCATCTTGGCCGCGGTATGCACTCCGCCCATCCTTGCGCAATGATGGGCTGACACAAGAGGCCAGAGCAATCAAGACGCGACGATCTCGAGGCGCTGGGTCACGTGTTTATGTACTTTGCCCGCGGCTCGCTGCCGTGGCAAGGCCTCAAGGCCGCGACCAACAAGCAGAAGTACGAGAAGATTGGAGAGAAGAAGCAGACGACGTCAATAAAGGAGCTCTGCGAAGGCTTCCCTGGTACGTCCCTCCACTTGCACCACCGGCTGAGTCCATATATCGCGCGGGATATGTCGTGCACGGTTTCCATTACGGGGCATCACAGTGCTCGCACCGAAATCCGCAACGAAATTCGCCGCGGGTCGATACGCTGTGACTCGAAACGCTCCCTCTTCACATGACATTTATTACATCGTCCCCCACACCCATTCGTTTATCATCCATGCAGTAGGGGGGGGGGGGCATCACAGTGCTCGCAACGCGAAGTCGCTGCGAAATTGCGGCGTTGCGAGTCCGCGAGTCGCAAAGGCTCACAGCGGCTCGTAACGTCTACTCTCGCACCGCTTGTTTCTGCAATGATCATTGTCCCCTACACCATCCGTCCATACCCCACGTATTCTTCCTCGTTTTCAGCGCTGGATAATCGCGGAGTGCGTAGCTTTGCGAGTAACGTTGCGAGCAGCTTTGACAGCCCTTGCTCGCAGCGACGCTCGTAACGTTCCCGTCGCAACATTTCGTTGCGAGCAGTGTTGCGAATTCTTGCGGGCTCGCTGTGATGTCCCCTAAATTCCTGCATCGTTCTTTGCACCGTGTAACCATGATCTACGCGGCGTCACGAGTAACGTCGCGAGGGGTATCACAACCTCTGCCCGCAATGGCGTTCGCGCCGTTCCCGTTCTCGTCATGCCCGGCGCAACATTTGTTGCGGGTAGCGTTGCGAGTTCGCTGTGTTACCTTTGTTGTCCCTAATACGCGCCGCGGACGCATCTGTTACCTACCAGGGCAGGCAGCAGCGGTCCCATATCCCTGATAGGTGCCAGGTTGACCGAGCACGCATATCTGGGACATATTGTAAGCTGCGCACAGGATATTGTCGGACTCAGCCAGTGGTGTTGCGAGCTATCAACTTTGCTCACTGCCTGTTGCAGAGGAGTTTGCGATCTATTTAAATTATGTGCGGAAACTGGGCTTCGAGGAGACGCCGGACTACGATTTCCTGCGGGACCTGTTCAAAAAGGTGTTGAAGAACATCGGCGAGACCGACGACGGCTCGTACGACTGGCTGCTCGTCAACCAGGCCAAGGGATTCGACTCGGCCTCGGTGCACTCGAGTCTGCAGGTGAACCCGCAGCGGCCGTCGCGTGACCCGGGCAACCGGGGGTCGCGCAACTCGCCCGTGCCGCCGTCACCCGCGCTCGTGCGGCACGGGTCGCGGCGCAAGTCTCCACTCGAGGCGCCTGGTGCGCTGCTGTCCGGCAGCGTGCCCAACTCGGCGGTGGCACACCTGGGCGTGCCGGCGCCGCGTCGGCAGAGCATGCAGCAGCAGGAGTACGGCGGCACGCCGCAGATGGTGTCGAACGGCGCTGCGCCGCCGGTGCTGAGCGACGTGCAGTACCAGCACCAGGACCTGCCCCAGCAGCAGGCGGAGGAGCAGCCGTCGACGCTGTGGAAGATCCTGACGTGCCGGTGCGGATGAGCCCGTTTCTCGCTTTCCCAGTTCTCGTCTCGTAGTCACGCTCGCCCCTGACGCCCTCATCACGACCCCGCGCACGACCCCGCCACTCATAGCCATAGCCTCACACACACTCGTTACCCTAGTCTCCCGCACCCGCACCCGCTCCTCGCTCCTCGCTGTCCCGTTCTCGGTCGCTCGCAACACGACATTGTCTCCCTGGAACTCTTTCGCCCCCACTAGAACCCTCTCTTTTCTCTCACTCGGGTTATACCACGCTCGTTATGGTCGCTAATCGGTCTCTCCACAACACCTACATTCTGACTGTCACTCTCACTCCACTGTCTGTCGGGCCCGCGGGTTAATTCTGCATCCTCTGGTGATAGGCCTGCTAGCATCCTACACGAGATCTATTTATGTCATGCTCTCTGGACGTTTGAACATGAACCCGAATCGCCTCGCCCGTTCTTAGGAACGCGGTGACGACGTCAAGCAACGGAGTATAGTTCGTGTCGGAAATTTTCAGATGTGCTGCACAACAAATCGCTTAATCCCCTCAATCCAGATGTGGCCCTAATCTCATGAGGAGCTCCTCGTTTCGCGGCACAAATCGACAAAGAAACGGTTCGGGGCGCCTGCAGCGACAGTTTATGGTCAGCACACAACCAAGAAGAGCACAACGAATGGGCTTGGACGAACGTCAATGCAGAATTCGTCCATCTGGGAATGGGCGGCACTTCATGACCATCGTCATCCAGAGCCGGCCGGATCGTGTAGGACGCCAGGAGCGATGCAATCATCACGAAGAGGAAGTTCTCCGCTACAGTCTGTCCCATGCATGCACGTCTCCCGATACCAAAGACATACGACGATGGCAACTGTGGCGGGGATGCCGATAGGAAGCGCTCAGGATGGAACTCGTTCGCCGGGTAGCCAGAGCCGTCTTCCTGCCTTGCAATGACCCTTGAAGGCATTGAGATGGCTGCATCGAGGGTACACGAATGTCTCACCACGCATTCGGGATGATGATAGAATCCCTGGGGATGTGATATCCTGCGTTCGAGACGTTCAATGGAGGTCAAAGCGGCAACTTGTCTCTGCTTACCTGCAATAACACTGTCCCGCGATGCCCTCCTGGGAATTCCTGTCGGCCTATGAGGTTTGGCGTCGGGATAGAAGATGCTTCATACCGAGGGGGGCAACAGGATGGTAGCGAAGGACCTCTTGTACCACTGCCATGACATAGGGCATGTTTTCTCGGTCCTCGATGACGGGGAGCCGTTCCAGCCCTATCACCCGCTTGACTTCGTCAAAGGCGGTATCTTGGATTCGCGGGTGGATGCAAGCGAGAAGGACGAAGACTAAAACTGTTGAATTTGTCTTACGGGGCCCAGTATGAGCTCGGCGCATTGTATATGAATTTAACTGACCGTATCCACGCCGCCACCGTAAAGAGTACCACCAACGATTCCGACCACTTCGTCTCCGCAGCGTTCGATTGTCCCGTTATCCATTTCTTCGATTATATTTGATGTGAATGAGGACGGGGCAGTACCACGGGCCTCGAGTGATATGTAAGACGGTAGCATTGGGTCCTGGGATCGACGTACTTACCATATCACGCTTTACGAGGGCTACAGACTCCTTGCATATGCTGAGGAATAGACTCCTGACAAGGAGAGCGTGCCGTTTGAAGCCTGCACCAGGGAGGGACTGTGGCACATGTTTCACTGCAGTCCGACTTGCGTCAGTACTGTGCCGGAAGACGAGATATGAAATTTGGTACGGACGGAGGGGGAACGTGTCGGCGAGAAACCGTCCAGGAGCAAGCGCTAGTCCTAAAGCCAAAGACGGGAATTCTGCGGCCGTCACAAACTGTAGAGATGCCGGCGTCAGGAAGTCGACAGAAGGTGCAGAGCACAAGGTACCGGATCCTCCAAGCTGTCGACCTTGAAGCCGTACGTCATTTGGACGATTGACCGAACGATGGCTCTGTGGAAGGGATGAGATCTGAGCTTCACATTGGGTGACGAACAATTGGTTTCACCCACAGTCGAATCTCTCTTGCGAAGACTCTAGCGGGAGCATGTCCCAGACGGAAGATGCAACGGTGAATTGCCTCGCGCTGTACTTCCTCAAATTTCCTCACTGCCGAAGGGTTGAGAGAGGTGTGAATTAATCGTTTGTGACGTCGGAGGTCGGGACCCTCGTTTAATAGCAGCATTGACTATAAGCTATAAGCCGCGTTCTTCGTATTCAGTATACAAAATGAACTCGCCTGATCGAAACCCATGAGTTCCCCAGCAACCGTGTACTTCGGCCTGTCAGAGAACTGAATCATGCCCATGTTCTCAGAGATGAGGCCAAAGCTATTCAAAACAATGAGGCGGCTTCCTGGAACGGCAAGCGAATAGATTGGTCCTGAACAAACATTTAGGCGCGCTTCGCGAAAGCCATACATGAAACAACAATCACCGACCGTATTCTTTGGACCATTCGGTGTACCGCAGCCAGGCCCATTGTTTTGGGATTTGAAACATATTACCGACGATAGGGAGTGCCTTTGGTCCGGGAGGAAGACGACCTGTCTTCGCTGAACCATGATTGGCACGCAGCAAGAACGCCAGCAGCGCAATCCCCGCGAAAACGGCTAGCAGCGTGGACGAAGCCATCACACAGTGTCCAGCAGACGTGCGAGGACCTCATGTTATATAGCAGTCAACGGTGCGCGTCTTTCCGGCAGTGTCAGCTAACGAGAAGGGATGTGCGTTAGAGGGCCACATCCTCGGCCCGATGTGTGGATCCAAGACCAGTTCCCAGTAACTGGTTAACACCGGTGGGCGTGGGCCATGTCCCGTCCAGAAATCGTCTTGTCTGAGTCTGATCACGGCGCATCGAGATGCGTCATGCCGGGAACAGTGCCCGCAAGGGTGACGGACTCGATGGACAGGTCTGCGACGGAGTAACTGTAAGATCCCGTGAAGGGATGTGCGAAACTGATGCAGACGATTCAGCGGTAAGACAGATCATCGACGCGGGATGAATCAGCCTCTGGGAGAAAGACTGCAACGGCACCAATTGGTTCAGGCTCGAGTTTGACCGATGCGTCGTCCTCTAATGTGGATCCGCCTCGTTAGTTCACGGATGCGTACCTGAATGAACTACGTCGGTTATTGAATAGTAAACACACGGAAGACATGTGCACATACTCACCCGCATGGCCTCTACGTCGAGTAATATTTGGTCGCTAGACGTACATATGTATACTGCAATACAGTTCGATTCCTGGTCATAAACTGGCACGAATGATGCGTAATTGTTCCGCAACAAACTCCGCTGGAGGCCTTTCATTCGCATCCAGCGCCCAACACGATATCATTAGATCCCACAGGTCGTCATGTGTGTCGGCTGGCCGGGACGGATGCTCTCCGCGAGCGATGGCGATAATAACAGGGAGATCCTTCACCTTTTCGTGAAAAGGAACCTTGCCACTTAGAACCTGCAATGGACATTAACTAACGTAAAGCTATCAATACCACTCACTTCCACAAGTAGGCATCCATATGCCCAAATATCGCTGGCTTTCGTGTGTCGTGCATTGTCGTCCGATAGAAGTTCTGGCGCCATCCATCGCCATGTACCTTTTGCTGCCGACGAGTTGAACATAGAGCCGCCTTTGTCCAACTTCATGGAAGCAAAGCCAAAGTCGCAGAGCTGTGCCTTGTGGTTGGACGAGACAAGAATGTTTGCCTGTTTTGTATGCATGTCAATCTATAGCAGGTCATCCCAGGAGTGGTAATGACTCCTCACCCCTTTCAGGTCGCCGTGCACAATTTCAGGTATGTAAGAATGCACTAGGCAGAATGTTCTGTCGAATATCATCGCACAACGTGCGAGTGTGCTCACGATATTGCAACCCATCCAAAGTTTGAGTGAGCTGATGTTTTAGTCATATACGGAGTCATATACCACAGTCAAGTCGGACGAGGGAAACGGGACATACCAGTAGAAGCTTGAGATTCAATAGCTCCGGTTCTCCTGCTCTCGAGGATAGGTATGTGCAGATATCCCCGTGCTCGCACCACGGCGATACCAGCGAAGGGAAGTCGCCCACTCCGAAATGAATGCCGCAGAGAGGAAGGACATGAGGATGCTCGAGTTTTTGCCACACCATAATCTCACGACGTAGGCGCTGAGACATTGTGTAAGAGAATAAACCAATTTCCTACCTAGGAGTTACTTACGCGCAGGGTTTTCTCGTGCTTGCGCCCGTGTGTGCGAACGACCTTGACAGCAACCTAACCTATCGGTGAGCTTGTGGTCATAACCATTAGAGCCCAAGTATTGACCTTGACGGTTTTATTATGAGAACACCATGAAGCCGAATACACGTCGGAAAGACCGCCAAAACCCTGCGGCCTTGAAGCCATATCGAAGATAGAGTCCGTTAAATCGCGGCCTGCCACGACGTCAGCTGAAAATTCAGCCTTCCGACATTGGTGCTCACAGAATCCCCATTCGTTGTCAAAGTCGATGGAGGTGTCCCTAGCTACTGTCTTCTCCAAGGTTGCGGGGATAGTGTTCGCAAGTTGGGAAGAGCACTGTGCTCTATTCAATGATAGGTCGTCGAGGGCTTCTAGTGGTGTTGTATCGAGAGAAATGTTGCCTGGCATATGCGCGGGGTAGCGCCAATCACAGTGTGCCCACGCAAACGGGCCTGCAGAGAGATCATGATGCTCTTCGAGTAGACGATGCTCTGATATGAGTGAACAAGGTAGCTCTCCGTTTGTCGCAGGTTTCAGAGAAGCTGAGACTAGCGCTGAGGGAATACCATCGGGAGACTTTGGACAGCCTGATGCGAAATCTGAGTGATGTAAATCAACGAGTATAATCTGTATGGTGACTGAAAGTACAGTACCTCCAGTGAGGCCGCCGAGGACTTCTGTACCGCGTGGAGTACACAAGTCGATATACGTGGAGGAAGCGCTTGGATCAATGTTAAGAAGCGCGGAAGCTGCGAGCGACTGAGAAACTGAGGGGCTGTCGCATAATTCGTCGCCATTTGCTCTCAGGGTCTCGGATAGGTCTCCGAGACTCGATAAACCGCGATCATGAATAATGAGGCGACGCTGGCTGCTCTACAATCCAGTGAGCATGGGTAGAGAAAGTTCTCACGATCACATGCGAACACTCACTAGCTTTGGGTCTTGACGCACCGTGGGTGCAGTTGTATTCCTGCTCTGGGATTCGGTGCCTGTCCAAATCAATGGAAGGCTCAGCTGTCGTCTCCGTGGAGAATCTCGGTGATGCAGCGGGGTGACAGTTGGTAAGTGGTACACCGTCTGCTTTAGCCTTGTCCAGTGCTCAGCTACGTGTCCTGTATCCTGGGCCAATCTGTGTTCTGAGACTGTGGATGGGATGGGAAGACATTCATCTTCAGAGCAGGCAAGCATGCCAACAGTGGGAAGCTTGGCAGGTTCCTAGAGGATGCGTCAGATATATGGTCGGTTAGTCATAGTACTATTACTTGCCAAAGCGGGAGTAGGTGGCGCGCTGGACGTCAGGGGTGTCACTGGGAAGGAATTCTCGTCACGTCCAGCACTGTGAGACGAATCGCCGATGCCTCCGGGGGTCGGAGGGAGAGACTAAACAAAAGTGTGGCATCCACATCAGCTCTAGTTGTAACCAGAATACGAGTATGGCGCACGCTCAATAAAGACGCAGGGCTTCCCGTGGAGAACATAAACTGTTTGGCTGGAAGTTCTCTGCGTTATGCGTAAGTAGATCGCACATGCCTGCAGACGGTTTTATCCCACGCTGAGAACGTGCCGCCGTGACTGAGGCCTTCAGCCAATGGTATTGCTGGAAGTTCGCTGGAGGATTGACTGAGTGAATCGCACAACCATCTACAGTTGTAACGCACGGACTCAAAGAGGACGCAACAGGCCCACGGCGCATCCAGTCTGCGAGTGCGCTGTCGATGTGATTGATTGCGACCTGAATGGTATCGAGAATCCGCTCCTCCGGAGTAACCAGAGTGTCGGTAATGAGCTCCGTCATGCCCGCCGCTTTGAAGAGGCTCTGCATAGCAATGGAGTCCTGCACAACAAACAGCCTGGTTCGAAGAAGGTTGCGGCTTTGCAGACAACCCGCAACGGCCGGCTGAGAAACTTCAAAGAGTAGTCCTCAACCTCGTGCAGGAAGACACTACCTTCGTTGCGTTAGCATTCTCATGAGGTCGTTCCCCATATTTTCCAAGTTCCCGCCGCAATTGGCCAGCGTGGTCGTATGCGACCCGGCAGTCATCAAAAATGCGCATGATCTCTGGGTCGTTCATGTCTGAGACCCGATGTGCGCACGCCTCCATCGCGCTGTGGACGAGCGGGATCGTGGCGCGCAGAACTTTGAGCAGCGCAGGTTCTGCATCTCCGAGGGGTGAAGGCTTGAAGTCATGTTCATGTGAGCAGTCAAGTCCTCGGAGACGAGATAGTTCCTTGTGCTGGCACGTAATTTCCTGCTCCAGGGTTCCGACGAAGCCGCTGCAACGCTGATATAATTCCTATCGGGCAGAGATATGATTATTTTTTAGCAATCAAACACCGGCACTTAGACCGTACCAGCACTTCCATGTTCCTCCAGATTTCCGCACGCGCGAGCTTGGCAACGAGCTCGAGCAGCCGATTCGCGGATGACCGTGCTATTGTAGCCATCGCTACACCGCGCAAGTGCATCTTGCTGTCCGTCTCCCCTTGCACTGCTTGCTGAATGGGCCGCGGGGGCGCTGGAGTGGCCTGAGATACTACATCGCTCGTCAAAGAGGGAGACAGAGTACGCTGCAACTCGAACAGTCGCTTCATGGTGAATGGTCAACACGCACCGGGCCGGTCCGGGCAAACGTGCAAGCATAGCGCGTACAACAGCAAATCCCGCGTGCAGTGCCATACAGCGGCTCTTCTTTTTCTTGGCCGCATCAACTTTTTGTGAAACGCGAAAAGAGTCGTCCCAATTGGGACGCCAAACACCGGCGATGCAAACTGGAGCCCGGCCGATGCACCGGCAGACCGTCCAGCAGCGTCCAGATGTAGTTTCGATGGTCCTGCGCGTCCATGTACATGCCAAGCATGTGAGATGTTCATATTTCAGCATTATAAGTAATCCTCACCAAAAATTGCGAGTGAGACGCGAGCAAAGTGAGCGGAATGCACTGGACACTGAGCGGGCCTGGTTGAATCCCATGTCGAGACAACGGGCAGCATCTGAGCGTTCGGGATACGTCCTTCGGTCATATTGAGACGTTCCACGGACTTAGGGTCACCCAAAGGTGTGTTCTGAGCCTCCGCCAGGAAAACCTGGCTTAGGAGCTATTCTTGGCGTGTTTGACGGTGCAAAACGATGTTTGGCGTCCCAATTGGGACGACTCTTTTCGCGTTTCACAAAAGTTGATGCGGCCAAGAAAAAGAAGAGCCGCTGTAATCATTCCCGCCCTTGTCCGTCTGTGTTACACCGGACAGATCGGCTTCCTTCTGCATAGTTTGTCGAAACCATTAGAAGATTTCCAGGACACAGTGATGCCCGCACCTATGACTACGGCTGTTCATATTTGTGAACAGCGTTGCTGATACTCGACTCTCGAGTACTGTACATCCGAATACGAGATCATTTGGGAGGTGGCCCGGTGAAGACGTCATCCGTTGTCCAGACACTCTTATGCGGAAACACGAAGTAGCGGGAGAGAAAGCTGAAGCTCTGAAGGCTGTTCGCTGGGTGATATCATGGGCGATAGCGGCTTGTTTGACTGGTGCATCGCATCGCTGTAACGCGGGTGCAGTAAAGGAGAGTATGTTCGCCGACGCCGGGAAAACAGCATGTGGCGCGCCCAGTGTTGAAGGCTCAATCTTGACGCGTGTAAAGGTTGAACTACAAAGATGCCCTTTAGCACATTATGGTCACTGCAAAGCGAAGTAATGATACCTGCGGGGCAAGGTGGCGGAACCAGGACATGCTATATGTACAGGCGCCGAGTCTTCGGCCAAGGTGGCGCAGGGTAAAAACGCGGGAACCGCGTCTACACGCTAGGCGCTGCTCAGGCCACTGTGGCGCACCGGGAAAAGCCTGCAAGAGTCTTGATCTCGTATGCAGGATCGACTTCGGCTGCGGCTAGGCAGGAATGTTAGTTTGCCTCCCAGACCCGCGGCTTCTACAAGGCCATGGTCAACCCGAAGCAAATGACATCAATTCGATGCGTACAAATGATGCTTTGCGCGAGGTCGAATGTGGTATGCAGCCTCTGCCATCGGGTCGTTCGCTAGCCGACTCGCACGGGTCGACCATAATTCAAATGCTTCGCAGAATTGATGTCACTGTCGGCGGGGATCCTATATTCTATGGCCTCGATTGGTTCTGGGAGATGTTTTGCGTGCATCTGCTTGGGGCTCGAGACTGGCAAAAGGTCAAAGAGTCGCCGATCTTTCAGGAATGGCTCCTAGCATTGTCGCGGAATCCTTGAGCGGGACCGAGGGTTTGCTTCGGCAATAATTGCGCGGCACTCAATTTGCCATTTGACCTGCTAGGACGAGGGCAGTACGACGTAGAATTATGCAAAGATAAAGTGACGGGAAGTATAGGTGCGAACTTGATAGAATACCAGCATTAAGCGTAAATGTTGGATATCAGATCCCAAAATGACGCGGCTGCATCGATGACGGCAAAAGAGGGACTGCCTAATCGTCGGTAAGGTCAATGACCTCTCCTTTTGCGAATACGCGGCCGTTAATGGGTTCAGGCTCGAGCTTTACTGGTGCGCCATCGTCCGATGCTGATCCGTTCCTTTCCTGCAGTTTTGACTCGAGCTCACGGATACGCGCCTGAATGAACCATAGCGTCGGTAACAGTAGGAACACGGAAGACAGTTGTGCAGGCTCACCCGCATGGCCTGTACGTCGTCTTCGTCCACGGGCTCCGGCTTAGGCTTCTTAGCAACGCCGCTCGTAGGCTTACTCGCCGCCGCTTTGATTCTCTTTGCGCGTGGGACGTTTGTGGAATCGTTCAAGCCGGTCGGCTCGAGCGGCCGCTTGATGATTTGGGTGCGAGGGACAGGAATAATGTCCTGAGCCTGCAGGACCTCTTCGGAGAGCAAAGATTAGATTAACGACTTTGCGACGGCCAATATAGTTTAACTACCTTTAGGTCGATAGCGGAATTCAAATTCCACACGCAGCTCGTGGTCCTTCACCAATATCAACGTCTGAACCGGCACCGGCTCATCGAGTCCAAGCCTGTGTCAATGTTTAGGCGCATAAGATAGCTTAACGCGAGCAGCCTACGTTGTGCGATGGCCACCAAGCTTCTTGGCGCGTTCATGGACAGTCAGATGTCGTTCGCCTAGCTTCCCCGATGCAAATGGCGCCCGCGTCACTGCAGACTCGCCAGTGACAGTTGCACGGAGGATCCTGACGTTAAGTGTCCCCAAATTCGAAAGTAGCGTGCCATCCTTGATAGCGGTATCGTCGTCTTTGGCGATGTCAGAGTGCCAGTCATCGAAATCGACGGATGCCTCACCGGACATTGCCAAGCTTGAAAAATAGAACTTCTGCCTCGTCGTCGCAGAAGTAAGGCGACCATCTATTGCGCCCACTCGGCTCGATGATGGGGGGAGGTTTCTGAGCAGCCTGCCTGCGATTGGCTCTCCGTCGACGGCCAGCCTCACGGCGACGTCCATGCGCAGACTTTCGTCTACGAGTTTAAAATGAACCTCGAACGCCTAATAGAGAGGCTGCTCAGCGCAATGAAAGACCAAGCTGACGCAGACGCACCTTCCCTGCTTCGCTCGGAATCCAGCAGGTAGCCTTGGTGCCCACGAGCTCGACATTATAGACCGGCAAAGCTTGGCCTTCGCAGGTAACCCAGGCTTCGAAGCCAAGATGCGACAGAGCGGTGGGCGGAAAAGCCATGGCTTTGGGGTCTTTGTGGCGGAGATGGTGGAGGTGAGTGTCACAGTGTGACAACGCGGTCTGAACTCCGCCTCTGCGTGGACAAGCTTCCGGAAATTCCCACCACACCATATGGAAATTCATGATCGATTACAGCAAAAAATCCCTCGAGTATGAGGTGCTCTATAAGAAGGAAGAGTCGACGCCGCACAGGTGCCTAGATGACTCCGTGTCCGTACGATTGTAAAATAGCAAGCTCGACAAAGCGTATACGAATAATTTACACTACCTCCTCTCTAATCCTTGCCAGGATCACAAATAGAATTGGCCCAGACTTGTATCGCGTTAAGATTTACAACATCTCGCGCATCGAAGTCCATCGGGGCTTTGAGGTTTTGCAAGCCGGGCTAACACAAACCATCAGCTGCTGCACGCTGGGGACAGAAACCAAGTTGCGTACCTCTATAGGCCTGTATAGGTCGGTGTTGATGAAGTCACACATAAAGTGGACGTCGTCTACGCCGCAATGAGGCTATTTTCAGGGTTAATAGCTTCGGTACGTACCATATTCACTGTCTACCGGCCGTCTATCGCGAATAATCCGCCGGCCGTTATTCGTGCGGACGAGACGGTCCATCGGAACGAGGTTCAGACCCTTCCGCCCCTTGCTCCTGCAGCATCGCGTCAGCTGGAGCGCGCGCAGCGATGAATGGCGGCGGAACGTACTTCCAATCGCCAAAGAACTTGCGCATGTTCGCATTCCGCCAGTCATACTGGTCGTACCAGTCGACAGTCTTCTCGGGCGAGAGATGCCACGAGAACTGGCCCTTCCACTTGCCCTCCTTGAACAGCTTGTCGAGGGCCTCGCGCGACTGCACCAGGTCGACGTCCGAGCCGATCCAGTACGTGATCGCGTGCACCACGGCGTCTGCTTCCATCTCCACAAACCGCGCGACGTTTTTACTGGTCTAGAGTCAGCACTGCGATGACGCGATGGGCAGGGCGGTGAATCACAATTCGTCTTGAGGCTCGTGCCAATCGTACATGAGCGTGTATAAGGCGTCTTCCGGATACGTGCATTTGCGATCTTTGCAATCCGGGTTGAATTTATCTGCGGCGAGCAACTATCAGCATGGGCAAAGGGACGGGAGAGTCGTGCACACCGTGGCCGTCTTTGAATACTTGGTATGAAGCCGTGCTCCAGCTAAACACCTTCTCGCACATCGTCGGCTGCAAGCGCAGGTACTGGACAAGTCTCGAGAACTACTCCGCAAGGTCAGCGGTCTACAGATCTCTATGCAAGCGACGCACCATTTGTCGTACAATGCTGTCGCCCTGAAATACAATCCGCTTTCCACGAAAGCATTGATGCAGCTCTTCAGGCGTGAAGAAGTGGTATTCCCGCTTTGGCGGCAATGCACCGCCGTCTTCAGCGAAGCAACTCAGAGTGCTATACTCACGCAGAAAAAAGGTGTACGTACATGGATGCCAGAGATCCCCAATCCATCGGCCAGGGACGTCCCAATCCCACGGCTCCTCACGGAAGGTGCTATTGCGCTGCAACCCTCCGGCAGCCAAGTACCGCTGCAAGCTCGCTGGGTGACCTTCACCCCACACGGCGCAAGGCTTCTGCGAGACTCTGTCCTGCGCGTCCAGGGCAGGTAAACAGAGTCCCGGGAATGGACACACGTCGAGCGGGTACCGGTCGAGGCAATGCGTGCCGTGGAACTGCGGGCCTAACGCTTCATAGTCCTTGCTTGGATGCGCAACGACTATGTTTCGAAAGGCATCCGATGGGGACTTGCCAGACCTCGAGTCGATGGTGTCGTCGTGGCCGCCGTGCTCCTCAATGTCTCTCTGGAGCTCTTTCTCGGCGTACTCTGGGTCAATGCCCCACAGGCTTTCGGACATCGTAAGACGAGCAGGTCTGTGTATGTAGTAAGTCAATGATGCTGGCCTCGTTTGAGACGTACGCACCTTGCTGCTGGCCGGTTGAAACTGCGCGTGTATTGCCTGGACAGCATGTCTGGTAATAAGGACTTTGCAAATAACAGGAAAGCGTTGTATCGCGGGCCAGAGGCGTGATGCAGGTATCCCCAGAATAATGCAATGGACACGAGCATGACAAGTGTTACGAACTTGCGGGATCGTCGCAGGACCAGCAAGCTAGCGAAAATTCTTGACATAGAGGCCATCTTCGTACGAAATTCGCCAATTGCGCCGAGTTTCCAGGCAATGAGTCCTTTTGCAACCGTTGGATGTAGAAAAAGCGGCACACCGCAGACGTTGAAGTGGAAGAATGTCGCGCTGGTCGGTGACAACGCTTATTGCCGAGTCCGCAGCTTGCTATCAACGTTCAACGTTCAACCGTATGCTTCAGCCTGAGCGTGTTTTCACGAATTCGCTGCCCGAGGAGAAACCTCAGAGCATAGCTGGAGCATCACCTCCGGAAATCATCGTGATCATATTGGTACAGCTCCTGCCACAAGGCAAGCCTCAATTCATTACGCCGACCTCCGCACTCTGGCGTCTCCACTGAGGTTTACATCCATCATATGCCATATCTAGATTAGAGCTCGGTCTTGCCTTTTCCTAAGCCAGTACTTTTCACAGCGTCAGAGACAACCTGAGATAACTAGAAGGCAGAACACGACTGGGACTCACCTCATCATGCCATATACTCGACTCGCAGCCTCCTTGAGCGTAACAAGCAAGCCCAAGGCCCTCATCCACGGCTTGAAGCCGACCTTGACGCTTGCACACCCGCCCGGTCGCCCCACAGGCCCTTCAAACTCGAAGCCGTCGATCCAAACTTTTTCAATCGACGCGATGTTGGTGATATCCTGTGTTGGGTCCGCACTCAGTAGCAGAACGTCCGCGCGCAGGCCGTCGAGAATTGCCCCGCGGTCGGGAAGGCGCTGCCACTTCGCCGCGTCCGTCGTCGCCGCGCGCAGAGCCTCCGCCGGCGACAGCCCCGCCTCGACAAAGAGTTCGAGCTCGCATTGCAGAGTGACGCCGAACGGCATCGAGATGCCGAGGAAGGATACCGCGTCGGTGCCCGCAAGGAGTGGGACGCCTGCCTCGTGCAGAGAGCGGGCGTTCGCGAGCGTTTGGGCAAGCGAGGCTGTGGGGTGCGCCATCCCGCGGAAGATGGCGCGCAGTGGCGCGTTGCTCCGCACCATCTTCATGAGCACGATGGTCGGCACGGCGAACTGACCGTTCGCGCGCATCAGGGCTGGGATGTCCGGACCGAGCGGCGCGTCTACGACGCTGTGGTGGACCGAGTGCGCGTTCGACCGGACAGCGGTGGTGTAAGCTTCGAGGTCGACCGCGTGCGTCGCGACCATCTTGCCGCGCTCACGCGCAAGGCGGACGATTTCGCTCTGCTGGTCGAGCGTCGGCCCGTTTGGCTGCGAGACGACTTTGAGGAAGTCGGAGCCATTGCCGAAGTTCCACTGGACGTAGTCGGCGAGGTTGCTGTCGGACTCCAGGAGCCAGTGGTCCGTACCTGGTACTTGCTCAGCCATCCTGGCGTGCCCTGCGCTGCGGCCGATGGCGGGAACTCCGGCCACGAAAACGTCGGGCAGACCAGGATGGTTCTTGAGTGCCAGGGACTCCGTAAAATTGAACGTTGCAAGGACGAAGACTGTCGTGACGCCATATGAAGCCAGCTCTGCTAAGTCGTCCGTAGACGACGGGTGGGCATGGCTTTCGATTAAGCCGGGGACTAAAAATTTGTGATTCCCATCCAGTGTCACATCGATGTGGGTAGGACGTGCGTGGCTGATATGTCCTTCGGCCGTTATATAGACCGTCTCGGGAGATGAGGACATCTCGTTGCCGTTGAAGACGCGGACGTTAGCAATAGCCGTGACAGGACGCTGCTTGACATGCTGAGGGATAGCCGTGACCATTGCAACCGCCGCAAGACAAGCCAGCAAAAGCGTAGGACCAGGCATCGAAACGACAACGGGCTAATGGCGTCCGAAAGGGAGAACTCGCGACGAGTTGTGCTTAAATTCCATCGGCGTGCAGTGAACGCGCGTCGGCGGCCGGCCCATATCGCAAACGACTTCATATTGTTGATTGAACGGTCACGGCTACTGCGCAGCATCGGACAGGCGTGTTGCAGCGTTCGAATGACACACGGGACGAAGGAAAGCTGAAACCGGCGATCATCCGGCTTCTTGCCGACTCAGCACCTTGTACTCAGCCAACACCATGCTTCAACGCCTTTTCACGTATTCACAGCCCGAGGAGAAACAGGAACCCCAGAGCTTAGCTGGAGCTTTACCTCCCGAAATTCTAATAATCATATTGACACAACTCCAGCCACAAGGCCAGCCTTGGATTCATCATGCCGACCTCCGCACTCTGGCCAGCTCGTGTCTGACCTGTAGGAATTGGCTTGCTGCTGGGCAGGAAGTCCTATATTCGCATGTTCGGCTGTCTACTCCTGCTCAATGCGATTATTTTGCTCGGACACTGCGCACTCGACCTGCCCTCGCCGATCGCGTTTTCGAATTGCAGCTTCCGGGCGTTCCACTCTTAGGCATGCCGGAGCTTCGCAAGCGCGACGCATCCCCGATGTACTTTTCTCCATGGGCACAACTCTCGCACGAGCTGCTTGGCGACCGCGACGGCCATACACCAGCGCTTGTCGAGATCATGACGCGCTGTCGAAAGTTGAGGGCCGTCGCAGCACCGACACACGCCCTCAAGACTGGGGAACGGGTTTTCCAGATATCTTCTGCATACAGCAGACCGTCGTCGACTCTGTCCAGGATCCATCTACGTGGGGCCGGCGTCACCGAGCATCGAATTCCATTCCAAGATGTCGTTGATACTGTATGTTGGGCTTTATTGTTCAAAGAATCCGTGGAGAAGCTGCATCTCAGTACCTATTGCTGTGACCAGCAAAATGACGCACAGCCCGTTCCGCGTACATCGCGCATTTTCCCTCTTTGCGCCGGTTTTGCTGCGTTCCCCAACTCCGAGAAGTGACCTCCGACGGCCTGCCAGCCATTAAGTGCGTATACGCTACGCGTGCGGCACGGTGCGAGTCTTCTGTATGCTCGGCGGCTACAAGTAACATGTCGGCCTAGACACCCGCCTAGTAGATGGATGGTGGTAGGTAAGGGTGAGACGAGAGCTCGGGTCGCGCGCCCGGACGCCCGCCAGTCCCGATAAGGATTTTGACCACAATGGTCTCGACGTTGGAGAATGTCACTTCGCCTGACTCTCACTGTACATGGCGGGCAGACAGAAAAAGCTTACAGTAACCCCGCAAGATGCCGCCCTCAGTGGTAAAGCTCCAACCAATTACATTACCATTACGCCCGAAGATAATTTAATGGGAATAAGTAATGTAATAGGTTGTAATACATTATAATTAGTTATATTTTGCATGCGACACCTGTGCCGAGAGTACAGGGAGAGGGGTTAGTATCAACTACTTGCCAACTTACTAGATGTTCCCAAGTGTAATCATCAGCACTATTTGAGATGCATGGGGTGGTATATTGGCCAAAAAATGGTCTTGCAGAGGCTGAACACACCCCGGATGCAGTTAGTGTGGATCAAACAATAATTACTGAACCAAAGGACCTTTGGTAGACGCTCTCACCAGGGTCTCAGGTGTTCAATCAGTATATATGAGGGTCCCACACCTGCCATCACTGAGAAATCTTCCCTCTCATCTCTTACCAGCCTTATATCTCACATTATAAGGCTTATAGTTGATATAATGCATTACAACTTGTTACAGGGAAATTACGGAGCCATGTAGAATAATCGTAATAGATAATGTAATATAATCACATTAAATGGGTAATTAATGTATTTAGTTGGAGCTTTACTCAGTGGTAACCTCGACGACCCACCCGTTTACTCCGCGCTGTCGAAGCGGGCTGCTAGACGTCATGAGCCCGAGATACGGCAGGGATGGTTCGCTGAAGTCATCTCAGGCCCACATGTGGCAATGTGGTGACGACTTTAAACACGACATGATGATTTGATGAGAGAGAGAAAGACTTGCATCCGATCGAAGAGCTGGCACTAGTTCTTCACGTTCGCGAGTGGGAGCTCGAGTTAAACACGATGTCTATTGAACAAGACGGCTACATGGAACACAGTACAAAGCCCCATATCATGCGTCCAGAATGTGAACAAGACATCGCCACGATGGTTGATAACAGCGACTGAAGAACTTCAGCAATGCACATGCATATGGAATGGAGTCGAGCAGGAGAGGGACGTACACTAGGTGCCGGGAGCCGTAGTGTTGGTAGTGTTGCTGCCGCTGCAGACGTGCTTGTGGCCCGATGGGTAGCAGACTCCGCAAGTGGAGCACTGGACCTCGTTACTGCCCCCCTTGTTGGCGGAGTAGTCGACGAGAGCGGTAGCGGAGGAGATAGCCATTGCGTGGGAGTTGCGTCAGAAATGCGTTCGGGGCGTCGCAGATGGGGTCTCAACCGTTTCTAAGCGTACCCTTTATACCTTTCAGGACCTGTGAAGCGGGACGCACGGGGTCCTGCATACTACCGTTGCGTCAGAGATATTATGCGCCTTTTTTTCGCGCAGAAGGACACACATGTGAGACAGGAACCCACTCCGGAATTCGACGGGTGCATCGCAAGGGACGAGAATTGCGCAGTATCAGCGCCACCGAGTAGATGCAAATGAACTCTTCGGTGGATGTGCAGCTGCTCTGCTTGCTTCGATGGAGCGGGGCAGCCCGGATTCGGGATAACTTCTGACACATGCATGCGTCAACTGACAGTACGGCTTCATTTCTTTCCCTTTTTGTCGCATGTTCCAGCCCTCGAGCGGCCGGCGAGAGAACACATCGCGAACCGCCCGATCGCGCTTGTCCGCGCTGTCCACATGGACGAGGGAGCGTGACATGTTTGGACTCCCAGGGAAGCGGATCCAGCAAAACGCGCAGGATATATTCTTGAAATCGGTGCAGGAACGCACGTTCCCGTCGAGAATACATCATGGGCGGTGCACGCCAGGGAAGTCCGGATGAGCGGACGAATTTCCTGCGAAGTGTGAGAGAAGCCTGTCAGCGGCTATTGTTTCCGTTGACCAATTTGGCTGAGCCGAGAGAAAGAAGCAACCCGCGTGCCGCATGCCCGAAATGGTTGTGTGCTTCGTGCTCAAGGACCCCAGAGGAAATCCCCGCGAGAAATGATTGAGAAATGAACCAGCGTCTCCTATGGCACCGACTCCGATGTCAATGTTTCAGTCACATCTCGTTCGTACGGAGAGCTCGGAGAGCAGACTGCACAGAGCGTTCCATACCATGGTCGTCATTTTTGTCCATAGAAATTCGAGCTGGTTGCTCCGCGGAATCCCGACACACTCACAATGGGAAGGAAAACGTCCGTGCCTCGCGGCCCCATGCACGTTCTCGCATCATCCGTAGTTCTTTGTACACGTGGCCCACCTGCCCACCCTCGTATTCCACCTGTATAGGGACGAAACAAGTGATCTTGTTCGACTTTACGCACCCCGAAACCATTTGCCGTGATGCTCTCGTCTACAATCCACGCCCTCGTTGACTCTTCATTGGCTCCTCAGAAGTGCAATTTCTGCGTCGTCTGTTACAAGGAGATCAAGTCGGGCACCAAGTGCGATGCTTGTGCTTGCACCCCGGTTTGTTCTCCCTTGCCTCATCGCGCACAATTCGTTGTTGACTGATGGCACTGGCCTAGTAGTGAATGTGCTCCCTGCCGTTGCGGGCCATCTCAGCCCAAGCCGTTATGATGCATGCTAGCTTTCAACCCATGATGTCCCATAGCCCTGTCACTGTGCCTCGTTAATCAAACCTGTTCATCTGACCTTAGGGCCAGCGAGTCCTTTCAGAGGTTGAGTCCTATTACCGGCGAGGGTCTGCGACCTGTTGAAAAATACATTTATTACCGGGCCGCGCAACCCCTGGGACACGTGACACGGTAATAATTCAGGTCTTTACAGTACCCTCGACGCAAGGCTCATCCGCCCGGAAGATGAGTCTGGCAGGCTGGGAGTCGCGCGCGTGATATTTGCCCTGTGAATGAAACTTTGCCGCCGCCCGTCTGGGCAGAGTAAGTCACCAACGTGTGCATCGCCGTCGTCTCAGGCTTCTCCACACCGAAAAAGGCGTCCAACGACCTGTTTCAGTGCTCGTCCTGGGGCTAGAAGCAACGGAACAAATTTTAAGATATGGCTCGTTTGCATTCGTTGTGAGTTTCGCTGAGCAGCTTTGACGGTTGCCGCAGCCGAAGCCAGAATACGTAGCTACGACCCACGTTCTTAAGCTCGTGGGCGACGGCAATTATTGTACAAGCTCACACCGATTGTACCGCATGCATATCATCTGTGACCATGGATGTTAACGGCGGAAGATTCTGAGGGCTGCTCTAGCCTATACCTACTTATGAGACTACGCTCAGCAGGGACAGCAAGCCTATGCACAGTGGGTAATCTGGAGCGCTTTGCCACATCCATACTGCCGTCACTTTTCTACGGGTGCGCTATGCGAGTGCGAAACTTCTGCACTGCATGTGAGAAAACTATGAAAAAACAACCAGCGTATGGCAGCTGGGAGCACGACACGAGCCAAACGCCGTGTTGAGCAGCCTGATGTCTGTGCTTGCGACCGATCCCGCCAGAGCTCCCGGTGATCCGGAAGCGACCGCTCCCGATTCAAGCGGGTTTACAGATGTCACGTCGCAATCATCTGGCACTGCGCCAATGCCTCGCTCAAGGTGTTGAAATCTCTTGCTCTGATTGATGCGTCCGTGTATTACCGCAGCCTTGCGGCGTCTGATAGTCAAATGAGCTGTTGCGGTCATCACGGCCGTCGCAAGCTCTGTCCGTTCGTCCGCGGGTTTTAGGCCGCTTCGCCGAGCGCTCGGTCGCTGCTGCATACAGTCGGTGCACTGTTTACCTTCGGACGGAGACTCGGCCAGGACTGTACGCCTCGGGCTGCTCAACTCAGGATATGATTTACGCGCTGCTCTCTACCTGCCTAGGGAGTGAGACGACCTCGGCGCATACCCCAATTCGGCTCGGTGGAGGCTTCTTACCCTCAGACCAAGGTTCGGCAGCTCTCCTCTCGCTGTATGCGTCAGGTATGGGCGTTGTGGTGCTCAGGACAGGCTCCAGGACCCCCTTCTGACCTCGGGCGGACTCGGCAGGTCACCCTGAGCAGCCTCAGAGAGTCGGAGGCGCCTCATTGGACTTCCCATTGGCGCGGTACTCATCGGATGGATAGTCGACATGTTATCATCGCCTGGTACAAGCTCGGCTACACCCTCAGGCCCTCGGCCCGTGCCCTCAGCAGCTCGGCGCTCTCCCCGTGCACTCAGGAGGTGCCCTCCTCCTCGGTTCATGCCCTCGGTATGTGTGTGGTATACCTCGGGACCTTCGCCCTGCCTCGGATCAGGCTCGACCGGAGGTATGGTGGGGTGCTGGCATCATGGGAGACGATGGTGGATGGACCCCTTAGCTTCGGGATCACCTTGGACCGGATCAGCAGACCTTGGGGAGGGGTATATAGGTTGTAGGGTGTAGATGCGTGTACCCTAGGTTTGGTCTGGTCAATTGTACCGCTTGTCTGTTCTTCCTCGTCCCTCTCTCCTCCTTTGGGCGCCGGTCTCGGCAAGTGACGAGCGCTCTGCCGTGACATGAGCGGCTTGCTATGCTGAAGGTATGTTTTCACCTGCTACATCGTTCCATGTTGCTGAGGGAAAACAGTTATTTGAGCAAGTTTTAACGGTATTCTGGTGTGTCGTCACCTGGAGATAAGCATGGTGTTGCCGTCTATGCATCCCAGTACTTGTCTCACCATTATGCGAGTGCACTGCCCAAATTTATAGTACATCTCCCTTGGTCCCAGCATGCCGTGTCAACGACGAGAACCATTCCTGAAAGATTGGCGACTCTTTGATCGGTTGCCAATCAGCGGTTCCAAGCAGATGCCTGCAGTGGATCCCCAGAACCAAGGAGCGCCGTAAATGGCAGGATCACCACCAATAATCATCTCGAGCCTCACAAGCATTTGGACTAGCGTCAGGCTGTGCAGTTCCGCGAGCGAACGACCTGACGGTAGAAGCTGGGTGCCGGATTCGGCCTCGCGCAAAGCACGATTGTATACGTCGAACAATGCCAGTTGATCTGCATTGTGCCGACCCACATCCTTGTAGAACCCGAGAGCCTGGGCAGCGAAGAGTTCCTCTGGCACGCAGGTAGCACTGTCCCAGTCCACTACGCCGACGATCTCGCCGGTCTGTTCAATATGAATTAGCTATGCCGGTACAATAGACCATTGGAATATCGCACACCTTAGAAACGAGAATGTTGTTGGCATGCAAATCGTGATGCTTCAAATAATATCTCCCTGAGGTCCCCTCTACCTGATCACAGGCGACAGAGAGCAAAAGCCGAGAGAGCCAGACACCGAAGAGGCGATCTTCGTGTTTCCCGGGAGGCTCGGATCGAAGTGCGTCCTTCATAATAAATTGGCCATACGAAGCATAGAATTCGGCTGACGTCGAGCACGGACCAATCCCAGTCTCTGCGTCTGGACCAAGGTAATAAACAGAGGAATCCTGGTCATCGACGTAGAAGCAGCCGATTCGGTCCTCCGAAATCTTCTTCAGCTCCAGATGAACCTTTGCGAGTGAAAGGCAGTAGGTGTCGAGTAGACGCTGCCCCTCGGGCGTGACTGGCTCGCCTGAAACCCACATAGGAATACCGACATCGAAGGGATTACAGCGGCTCTTCTTTTTCTTGGCCGCATCAACTTTTTGTGAAACGCGAAAAGAGTCGTCCCAATTGGGACGCCAAACATCGTTTTGCACCGTCAAACACGCCAAGAATAGCTCCTAAGCCAGGTTTTCCTGGCGGAGGCTCAGAACACACCTTTGGGTGACCCTAAGTCCGTGGAACGTCTCAATATGACCGAAGGACGTATCCCGAACGCTCAGATGCTGCCCGTTGTCTCGACATGGGATTCAACCAGGCCCGCTCAGTGTCCAGTGCATTCCGCTCACTTTGCTCGCGTCTCACTCGCAATTTTTGGTGAGGATTACTTATAATGCTGAAATATGAACATCTCACATGCTTGGCATGTACATGGACGCGCAGGACCATCGAAACTACATCTGGACGCTGCTGGACGGTCTGCCGGTGCATCGGCCGGGCTCCAGTTTGCATCGCCGGTGTTTGGCGTCCCAATTGGGACGACTCTTTTCGCGTTTCACAAAAAGTTGATGCGGCCAAGAAAAAGAAGAGCCGCTGTATGTCCGATGAGGGCAGACATAAAGATGTAAGGCAGACCGACAGGATTATCGGCTGTTGCTGAAAATCCGAAGGGTGTCGGGACTGGGATCGACGTGCGTTCTTTCACGACCTTTAGAGTGGCCACCTCGCAGCGGACCTTCTGACGGACGACGTTGATAGGTAACGCGTATGGTTCGTAGTGATATGTGAAGAGCTTCGCTATCCAGACTACACCATCGTCAAATAAAAGCTCTGTGACCGAGTCAAAAGATTTAAGGCTTATCAACGGTGAAAGAACGCTATTCTTACCTATGATAATCGCGTTTCCTCCCACTGCGTATTTCGAACGATTTGCCCGGCAGCCGACAGGTGGTGAACGAAGGCCGCCGCCAAGATGTTCGACCGCGTCGAATGGGACCTCGGTCCAAGCTTTATGCGGACTAGACCAATGTTCAACCAGCTCTGCTGGCGTTTTCCAGGAATCGCTGGGTAGTTGCATGTGAGAAAAGGAGCTCAAGCCGAGCTACGTACGGGACCGTCGGGACGAAGGAAAGCTGAAACCGGCGATCATCCGGCTTCTTGCCGACTCAGCACCTTGTACTCAGCCAACAGCATGCTTCAACGCCTTTTCACGTATTCACAGCCCGAGGAGAAACAGGAACCCCAGAGCTTAGCTGGAGCTTTACCTCCCGAAATTCTAATAATCATATTGACACAACTCCAGCCACAAGGCCAGCCTTGGATTCATCATGCCGACCTTCGCACTCTGGCCAGCTCGTGTCTGACCTGTAGGAATTGGCTTGCTGCTGGACAGGAAGTCCTATATTCGCATGTTCGGCTGTCTACCCCTGCTCAGTGCGATTATTTTGCTCGGACACTGCGCACTCGACCTGCCCTCGCGGATCGCGTTTTCGAATTGCAGCTTCCGGGCGTTCCTCTCTTAGGCATGCCGATGCTTCGCAAGCGCGACGCATCTCCGATGTACTTTTCTCCATGGGCCCAACTCTCGCACGAGCTGCTAGGCGACCGCGACGGCCATACACCAGCGCTTGTCGAGATCATGACGCGCTGTCGGAAATTGAGGGCCGTCGCAGCACCGACACACGCCCTCAAGACCGGGGAACGGGTTTTCCAGATATCTTCTGCGTACAGCGGACCATCGTCGACTCTGTCCAGGATCCATCTTCGTGGCGCCGGCGTCACCGAGCATCGAATTCCATTCCAAGATGTCGTTGATATGCTGGGCTTCTTCTCGCACGAACCTGTGGAGGAGCTGCATCTCAGCAACTATTGGTGTGACCAGCCGAAAGCGCGCACTGCTCGTTCCGCGTTCATTGCCCCATTTCCTCGATTGCGGCGACTCGCTTTTGAATCGTGCTGGATACACGAGCAAGGCATGGAATTGCTTCTCCTTGGCATACAGGCCCCAATCACTGCGCTGGAACTACGCTTCGCCTCGCATCTGGTCATCAGCATCAATCGTATAGTCGAAATGGCGCGTCGCTTGCCGTTGCGCGAGCTCGCATTCTTTCACCACGAGACGCGGATGCTGGTCCATCTCGATAAACTCGAGATATTTGAGACGCGCGGGCCTACGCGTCGTGACTACTCGATGGTGCATCCGCCACCGAACATCACCACTCTGCGACTCAGACATACGACCCCGCGCGGTGATCCCTGTTACTGGGTGGCGGATATCGCAAGTCTGCTGCTCACGATGTATCTCCCACGGTGTCAGCGTCTTCGTCGCGTGGAAATTTACGTGTCCATCCTTAATGCGACGACCTTACGATCTTGGCAAACTGCAGCATGCATTCTGGAGCGATGGTTTCCCGATCTTGAGGTCTTCGTGCAGGTGCAGCTGGGTATGATGAAATCATAGTTCTCGACGCTTGCGCTGGATCCTGAACCATATTTGTAGTTCGCACTCGGCTCGTCCCGCAAAAGTCACGCATACAGCGTTTATTCAGCACACAGGGATGAAACTGTGCTCCATTCAGATGTATGACGTTGTGTCGAAGAACGCGCAAGGTTCGCATCGTCCATTTCTACCGTCCGTTGTACTCTGAACGTCGTATTTGAGTTAGGGGTGGTTCTCGTGACATAATAAAGCAACGATTCTGCAGACGTGCGCCCTTAGTGAACAGAGCCGTCATCGTCTCAATGAACCAGTTCACGCCGCAAGCTCGAAGCATAATAGATATCTGTACCATGTTACCGTGCGATTCCTTCCAAATCCCGCCCGTATATGCGAACATGCTCTTCTTTTTGTCAGAGGTGGACAGTGTAGTCCAGCCCGCCGTCGAATCGACATTGACGATAGTCAAAGGCTGCGAAGCGCATTCTTCGATGAACTTCACCGCTGAGTGTTAAGAGAGCATTCTGGATCATTGGAAGAAAATCTGAGGAAGAGTTGCGCCGTGACGCGTGAAGTCGGACGCGCTTCGCTGTCATGTGCTCGAGTTGCTGAGTCTGCGTTCGAGTGGGCAAAATGGGTGAACAATAGGATATTCGGGATCAATCCGGCAACCGGACCGGGTGGCACAAAACGCGGTTGAGCGGCAATGCCCGGGGCAAGAGCTTTCTCTTCCTGCTACCTTGCACATCGCACCGCTCACCCGCACCTTACGATGTTCAACCGCACCGACTCGACTGCTGGCGATGCGTGTCGGCGCCTGATTGGGCCCGACGCGAGCAACGCTGACTTTGACGAAAAGCCCGAAGATTCTTGCCACCACGAAACCCAACCTGCCCGCGAGTACGACGACTACGATGAGGAAGGCGAGCACGACGACGCGCGCAGCCGTGGCCTCGTCGATTACGGCAGTAGCGACGCTGAAGACGACGATGACGCTGGCAACGACGACGGCAAGGACGGCGGTGGAAATGAAGACCGCGATGAAGACGGTGGCGCCGGCAACGACGGTGACGGTGACGGCGACGAGCACGGGCCCTCAATCGACGACCTGTTCGCTCCCGGCGAGCTTGAACAGCGCCTCGCGGAGGAGGCCGCCGGCATCGACCCGTACGCGGACGAGTTCTACGAGGCCGCCACAGAGGTCGACGAGGACGACCTCGAGCGTCGCCGCGGCGAGTTGGACGACGAAATACCAGAGATCAGCGAAGAGGAGCGCGCCGTCACGGACGCCATTTACGCCGAAATTCGGCGCAAAGCTGAGGCAGACCAGGCTGCAATGGCCGCCGCCTACGCGAATGCCAACGCGGCGCTGGCCAACGCGGCTTTGGGCTCCTCCTCGTCGTCGTCGGCCGGCTCGGACAGCACGAGCACGGGCTCCGATTGGGTTGGCCCCGCCGCAGCCTTACCCAAGCCCGCCAGCGATACTCGCGACCCCGTTGCGCGTAATTTCCAGACACCCCCGCCGCAAGACCTCGCCGAGCCGAAGACACCGGACTTGAACGCTGTCGCGCTCACGACGGCCGACCTCATTGCATTGAACCCGTCGATGATCAAGTCACTCGAGGGTGCTCCGAGGGGTCTTATCCTCAGGACGCTCCTCGGTCGCAACCATGGCACGGCGACCAAGCCCAGCAAGCACGGCCCGCCAACGCCCTTCACGTCGCCCGAATCCTCCCCGCTCCGGACTTTGGTCTTGACGAGGGCGACAGTGAGTCCTCGTGCGTGAGTATTCGCAAACATGTTGCTGATAGCAGCTTTTCAGACGCCCCCATCCCCACTGAGCTCCCGGCTGCGCCAGCCGTCCCCGCGAACCGGCTGAAGCGCACCTTCAACGCCGATCGCTTTTTGCCCGACGGCATGGGGGGATATTTCGCGATGCGCGCGCAGCGTCACGTCAGCCAGCCTTGGGAGCTTTCGCACGAGGAGAACGCGCGCAGGCAGGAGAAGGCCCGCGAACAGCGTCGCGCGCAGGCCGCCGCCGCCGCATCCATGGCGCAACCGTCGGAGCCTGCACGATCGCCCAGCGTGGCGTCCGAGGACGTCGATATGGCGGGCTACGACACTGAATCCAACGCAGCTGGAGACAGCTCTCCCTCGCGTGACGAGGGGACGAGCTCCCAGACAGCGAACGTCGAGCCCGCCGTCAATGTACCGATGGTCTCGCCCACGCGCGCGCATGCATTGAAGCGTGCACGCGGGGAGGACGACATGGAGGATGGAGCTAAGGAGAAGAGGCGACGAGTCGAGACTGGAGCGCAGCCCGAGTCGCCGACAGCGGCGCGCGCGCGCGCTGGAAGGCATACGCGCAAACAGGCGGGCTGGTCCACCGGGGCGACCCAAACTAACATTCCAAACTTGACCGCGACCGCCACTGCCCCTGCTTCGCAAGATGCAATCAAGCAAGACGCTGACGATGGGCATAACGAGGTATGTCCTTCGTGCACTCATTCCTTTGAGCTCTGCTGACCGGTGCCGCACAGGTGCCCACCTCTTTGCTTCAAGGCGAGGCAGATGCCGGCCCATCGCAACTGCCCGCGACTGCTGCCAGCCCCAAGCGCCTGCCGCGCGGCCGTGGCCGCGCCGCGCCGAAGAGCCCAAAGGTACCCACCAGGCGCAGCACACGCATTCGCGAGAAGGACCTCGCGCGCGCAAAGGCCGCCGCCGATGCCCGCCCCGTGTTCGAAAAGGCGAAGACAAAGCGCGGGCGGCGGAGCGGCAACGGGCGCGCGTGATGTCCATTGTTGATGCGCGCGTCCTTTATGTAGCGCGTCGAGGTGGCCAGCGCCGACTGCCACCTCTTGCGCACACCCCACGCCACCTCCGCAATGCCGTCACACTGCCGACTCGGGCCAAGGAACCCCCGGGCATTTGTCGCCCGCCTTTGTCGTCGGCATACCGAGTCGCCGCCGCCGTGACTGACCTCTGTCGTCCGGCGGCGTCGTCCTCGTGTCGCGGTCCTTTGTGCATACTGTACCTGTATCCACTCCTCCATCGCCCTCGTCATTACCTCTCCCCCACATCCTGTAATGACCCCGGTTTCCGTCTCGGTTTCGGTTTAGGTTCCCGCATCGTGTTGACTGCGCGTTTTGTACATCCAGTTAGTTTGTTACATACATACCTTCCGCCCTTCATGTTGCCTTCCTCCTTTGTATTCCTTTGACTGGTCTCGATTCTGAATTGATCTTGGCCTCCATTTGGTATCTGAACTGCAGCTGAGGGCGACGGAGGCCTGCAAGATGTGCAACTTGAGAGTGGCCTATCGATGAGAGCAGGGCACGGCAGCCGGGACGTTCCGCCGGCACTTGCTCGCGCTCCCCGACCTTTTGCAATTGCTCTAGACACTAATCTCATCCGAGCCGAGCAGCACGCTCAACGTTGCTGGCGACGTTTCTGCGGGCTCAATCAGACCACTGTACTAGCCTGAAACTGGACACTTGCGCGGTCCTGACGACAAATCTCGCCCTTGAACGCAGTCATCGCCGCGCTCTTGCATCCGGCTATTTCTTCCAGCATTCTAGTTGACCCGACGTCGAGCTGCTTAGTGCTCAATGCTGCCCTCTTTGACGCGCAAATCTGGCTTGTTCTGAAAATTTAACCTGGCGCTCAACTCGGACGTCTGGCCGTCTGACGGCACCAACAACTTGAACAAGGCTTTCATTCATACCCACAAACGGCCATGCAGCGCTAGATTTGAGCTGGCGGGGAACAGAGCAGCGTACGCCAGGCCAGCAACGCCAGCGTCATAACTGTCGGCATCGTAATACCCTCACCTTATGCTGGTGTAGGGACAGGCGGTCATGCCTCAGAGTCAAGCTTAGGATGCCCCGTATCTTCACCGCTACAAATGCATCGTGCTGGTCTGACCACTGCAGCTCGGCATTGTCGCCCGCCTAAAGGACGTACCACCCCGTGGGCCACGCCCTCGCACTATCATGATTCGGGACGGTAAACTCTGAACATGCTTTGACTCCTGACTTCCCCGAGGTCACGCATCTGGTTTTGTGCATTCTCGAACGTCGTCAGTGATCCATCGCCGAGCTGATCGTGCTACAGGGCCCAGCGTGATGTGCAGATTCTGTTCGGCGCTGCTGAATCGCGTTCTCGTGCGCGCCCACGCGCCCAAAACGGCATTCTGTGAGCGCTCGAGCATGCCGATGCTAGCTCTCAGTTGAGTGCTTGGCTACAGCAGCCAGCTGGCACACCTTACTGTATTTATTGCTTCCCGCGACTTGGCCCGCACACAACTCTTTCATACTAAGCTGTGGCTTATTCTATTTAGAAACCCCAATCGCCGCGAAGAACCCGGGTTTCTCTGAGGTTCCTGGAGGGTTCCGAGGAACCCTTCTTTGGGCTTGCCTGTCTCCTTAGCAAAACGCTTGCCTGACAAGGAGGCGACAGGCAATGTGAAACGAGACGGCTGACCACCGCCCGTGTAGTACTGTCTTCGCTGCCTTAGCATCGTGAAGTACGCAACGTCTCTGAGCAATAGCCCTGAGTCAGACAGCAAGCCCGATCCACGTTGAACAGTTCTTTTCATCCTCGCATTGCCTGGACATGCCTCCATTGCGCGAAATGGCGGCGCTCGTCTCCGAAACAGCATCCGAGTCGAGTGTAGCTTGCGACTTTGAATTTGAGCAGTGGCGGCCCGGACCTCGGATGGACGACTCGGAGCGAATTCGAACTTCGAAGGTGGGGACGGCGTACTATGTATCGTTTGCTGTTACAGTAAACGTCGAAGAGTTCTTGCTGCATGCCGTCACGGTGTCAGCAGATCGCGAACTGCGCCGTCACTCCAGCCACACCGCGATGTCTGCAACCGTGAGTGGGAAGACGCAAAAAACGCTGTGGGCATGGGCAGACGACGGACGGGCCTATCGCATTATTTGTGCAGATCGCGCACATTATGTAGCACTGTACACACACCTACCCCAACATCAGCGCACACCAACCGAGCAACGCACCACCCACCGAAAATCGAAATCGAAATCACTCAAGACTCAAGCCCCTCGATCCACTCCCTCACCTCGCTCCAACCCTGCTCCTCCTTCCCCATTTCCTTCTCCCCCTCCCCCCACCCGCACCCGCACTCCCCCTAACAGAGCACCCCACAACACCCACCTCCCCGCCCTCCCACTCCGCAAGCCTAAACGGCGCCCCCGTCCCCCTCGCCCTCGTATCCAGCCCGCCCTTTACCTCCCCCTCGCCCTCAACGTCGACGCGCGCCGCGCGCCGCTTATCCAGCTCGCGCTCCAGCACGCTGCGCACGCGCGCCGCGCCCTGCGGCGCGAGGTCCAGCTTGGCCGCGACGATTGTGAGCGGCGGCGGGCTGCTGGCGGGCAGGGCGAGTAGTGCCGCGAGGACTTCGTGTAGGTGTCTAGAAGGTGGGGGAGTTAGCGTGAGTGGGAGGTGGGGGAGGAAGGAAGGAAGGAAGGAAGGAGGCGATGTGCATGTTGCGGGTTGCGGGTTGCGATGCGCCACGAAGCACAAATAAAGCACTATGTACCCATGCGATGAGGACTCAAACATCACGGGGAGAGGGAGAGGGAGGGCGCCACTCTCGCCGCGCAAAACGAACAGCGAACAGCGATCAGCGAACCCGCCGTCATCTGGCCAGCGCGCGCGGGAAACCCACACTGACCTGGCGAAGCGCGCATCTCCATTCCCCACCCCGATCGCGCAAATGCATGAAGCAGGAGCCAGTCCGTATCCCCGAGCTTGGAAAGCGGGCATCGCAAAGAAAAGAAAAGCGCGGCGGATGAGGAAACGGGAAAAGGGAAAGAGCGGCGCGTCCGAGTTCACGACACGAACAAACCAACGCTGCACCGGATACACCAAACGAGGGCCGTCCCGAGCACAGCAGACACCATACGCCAGGATGATTGGATGATTGCACACTACACCCCGGACAGCCGCCGTTACTTATGTCCTCTCCCACCCGCCCGCCCGTCGCACATGCCGCGCTGCAAGGCACACAGAACGTCCGGTACCTCGCGCATCCGAGGACGTGCAGGCAGCCCCGTCCCCCCCGCCGGAGACGGAGGCGTGCAGACAGCCCTTTCCCTAGACGGAGACGTGCAGACCGCCCCTTCCCCCGCAGCCGGCAGCCGGACAGAAGCCCTCGCCGCTCGAAGAAACTCGCGCGTCGGCAGTGTAGAGCAGACGGAGCTGCGGGGGACGCGTTCTGACTTCTGACAGAGCAAGAGCACCCACATCCGGCGCACTACATCAGCCAGCCGGGGCGGGGGGAACGGCGCGCACGTCGTACGGGCGACAGCAGGATGCAGGACGCAGGGCGTCCGTGCATGCGAGCAAGGGGAATCGAACGCTCGCGTGGCCGGCGGTGCGAGAGAAGAAGCAGCAGGGGCTGACGGCACAGACTACAGGCGGGACGGCATGGACGGGTTGGAACGACAGTCATCTTGCCCGCCGGAGAGGAGCGCGCGGCGGAAGGGAAGACGCGGCGCGGACGACGGCGCTGGGAATCCTCGGTAGAAGCGGCAGGTACGAGCAACGTCGGCTTGCGCGCGAGCTTGGCCTCGATCGGGACGTAGGGTTGCGGTAGGAGGAGGGAAGGGGCGAAGCAGCATGCATGACGACCCAGGCGGAGACAGGGGAGACATGGACGCGAGAATCGGAGAAAGAGCAAAACACGCACTCAGCAACGGCGGCGCCATTCCGGGCGACAGTAGCCGCGTCGACGACGAACAGCACGCCCTTGGCGTTCGGGAGGTATTCCGCGAGGCCCTGGGCGCGCAGGCGCGCGTGGCCCGGCACGTCCACCACGCGCGTTTTGGTCTTCGTCTTGGGGAGGAAGGCGAGGTTGGGCTGCATCGACGTGTGCGTCGGCGGCGCGCGGCCGTGTACGAGCTACGGCCGAGCGTCAGCGAGGATGGCGAGGGGAGCGGGGACGGCGGGACGCACGGAGGCAAAGAGCGCGGTCTTGCCGGCGTCGCTGGGCCCGACGAGCAGCACGTCGCTGCCCTTCTTCCGGCTCGACCGCCGCGCCAGCAGCACCGCTTTTTTCGTCCAAGATCTAGATGTCAGCTTCCTCCTTTTCTCTCACCCACTCAGCGCGCAGACGCACCGAGTAAGGCGAGCACGACGGCGACGCCCAGCGTCATCAGCAGCATGTGCGACGAGTCCGCTGGGCCCGGTAAAAGGACTTCCGGCGCCGGGCTCAGTGTTGAACTGGCCGCGGGGGACTGGACGTCGATGGCGTGCGCGAGCTCCTCGATGTCGGGCGGGAGCGCCGCTGCATCGTCCGGCGTCAGCACCAGCGGGTCGCGCTCGATTTCCACTGCCACTTCTGCTACTGCCGGTTGTGTATCTTCTGGGTAGACGTTGGCGTGCCGCTCGGGCTCGCCATCGTCGAATATGAGGCTCTCGACTTCGCGCTCGACGGCCATCGTCACCAGCGCGGATGCAAACGACAAGAGCAGAAATTAAAAGGTCGACGCGGAGAACGCCGGCCTTGGACGGTCCTTATCGATTTATCTCCGGTCGACCGTTAGCTGTCAACTTGAAGTACTCCCCTTCTTCTAACCATACTGTACTTATCGAGCGGCGGGTAGCCTCGACGGTCGTCTCGTCCGTATTCAAGTTGCTGACTGAGGCTTGAATGTTCATGATCATGATCATGTCCACTGTAACGGTCGTTCACGTTTGGAATTGTACAACTTAGTACACAGAGCGGGTTCAGGCGCAGCAGAGACAGTATTATACTGTACAGCAGGCGACTATGCAAGCAGCTTGGCGTCGATGGCCTCCTTGGTGAGGCTCTCTGCGCCGTCGCGAATCTCGATCACCTTGGACACGTCCGCCTGCGCTGCCGTCAGCAGTGAGCACTCCACGCGCAGACTGAAGCGAAAGGGGAGTGCAGAACGGAAAGGAAGGATGACACCACCCGCAACTAGAACGGAAAGGAAGACTTAGAACGGAACGACGCACCGTCTGCTGGAAATCGATAAACGCAGAGGCATGCAGCGTGAGCAGGCTGGTCTCGCTCGCGGACGGCGCCCAGTTGACGAGCACGAGCGGGAAGCTCACGCGCCCGTCCTTGTGCCGCAGCTCGTACGACAGCAGCACGTACCGCGGCGCCGTCTCCGGCAGCTCTGCAAGGGAGTAAGTAGGTGGGAGAGGTCAGTGTGATACGTGCGGAGTTGGGCGAGGGAGGGGGGCCAGGCAGAGAGTGTAGAGGTGTAGAGGTGATTGAGGGGCAGCGAGGTGAGGCGCGACTGGACATTGCCAGCGGTCAGCGAGCAATGCGAGCCGCACCGCACACGCACGCTCGCCGACATCCACGCTCAACGCGCAATCGACGTCGACATGACAGAAATACGAACTCGTCGCCAGACGCACCTTCAGCCAAGTCCTCGAGACTGATCTCGGCGAACTGCTCCACCTCCTCCATGATCAGCTTCTGCTTGTTCACCTTCACTGCGGCATGGGCGTTAGCGGGGGGCGAGGGGCGAGTGAGCGGGCGGCGCGAGCTGCGAGTGGGCAGGAGCGGCGCGAGCAGCGAGTGCTAGAGCAGCGCGAGTGGCGAGTGCCAACTCAACATCGAGCACCCAGTGCCAACTCATCACCCAGCACCCAGCACCCATCACCCATCACCCAGCACCCAGCACCGACGCAACAGATGGACGGACGCACCGACGAGCGCAGCACTGCCCGCATTCGGCCGCGCAAAGCGGAACTTGCGCAGCGCGGCCTTGAGCTCCTGCGGGATGTCGACCGTGTGCGACTGTCCGATGGGTATGGGTCAGGCGGGTGCGTGCGCGGCGTGGATGGCCGACTGGGTACTGACCATCGTGGACGGTGGACGGTGGACGGTAGAGTGCGGATGCGGCGGTTGACGCCCGTCGGTCCGGCCCGTTGGCGGGACACTTTGAGTCCTTCAAGTTCGTGTGACAACGAGCGAATCGGAGCGAACCAGGCGACGATGGGAAGGATTGCATACGCCACATTCAGTACTGGTATCAGGCGGCTGATCCGAGGAGCATCTCCCACACACACTCATCGGGTGCACAAGCCTCCTGCTCGTCTTCTCTGACCATTCCAACTCTCTGCCAATCATACGCTGCCGCTCTGCTCTGCAGTGCAACCTTCCGTCTTCTGCGGGAGCTTGACGCTATGTAGGAGGACTCTGAGTCGCACAGCGCCAAATCCGATATTGATGCTAGCCTGCCACCTGCTCAGCGCATTTTCATGACGACCAACCTGCAGTGTACTTGCTTGCTGGTGCCTTCCGCTCTCGCGCCATCCACTGCCAAAATGCGCCCGGGCCGGACGCTCCCAACTTGGGCTCTATATCTTCGGAATGGATGCTCGAGACTGGTCACTGTCAGGGCGCTCCAAGGCTGGACTTCTGAGGGCGCTTCCTACTACAGTATATTCCTGCAACTCTGCATTTTTCCAGCCGGATTTTCCCAACGATTACCGGTCGACAGGCCAGAAGTCATATTTGCTGCATGTTCTGCCAGTGTCTCCTTCCACATCCCTCCTCTCGCGTACACTACCGTAAACGCTTCTCATGCATGCGACGCCGCGGGATTCGATTGCAACATCCGAGTCATCCCGGCGGTGCTCTACTCTACTCTACAATCCCAAGGCGCCCTCAGTGGGAATCCGATCGCCCTCCATCGCGCACCGTATCATCGGCGTGTCCGCGTCAGGATACGCAATCGCCTCCGCCCGCGCCGCGGCGTCCAGCGGCAGCCGGTTCCACAGCGCCGCGGCCAGGCGCGCGTGGAAGCCCTCGCTCGGGTGGAAGCAGTCGACGTTGCTCAGCGCTGCCGAGCCCAGAGTCAGCCGCGCCGCTGTCGCTACTGTGCGCACCTTGAATTGGATATGTCGCGATCGGGGTGTTCAGCGGCTGGTATGTCACCGCGCTGTATCGGCGGATGAGTGGATAATGGGAGTGAATTCGGAGGAGTTACAAGTCGGGGTATCTAGCGCGCTGGTACTCCTGCACGATCTTGAGGAGGCGGGCGTCTTCGAGTTGCGAGGGTCAGGGGCAGAAGCTCCTCAGCAACGCATGCGTACTGTACTGTGTGCGCAGGTCCTCCATCTGAGCGCGCATGACGTCGCCCAGCGGCGGCGGGAGCAGCGCGCACTGTAATTTAGTGCGGCGCCATTAATGTCAGCCTCGCACGGGGACAGCAACCACTGGCAGCAAACTTACCGGACACTCGATCATGTTCACTTGCGGGACGCTTGGGACAGACACAGACGGCGGGCTAGGGTTGCATCGGGATCCGAGCACGGTGTGCATGCACGCGTCCGAGCGACCGTGACGCACCAGTAATTCGACGGCGGCGCTGCATCTTTCTGGGTTAACTGCCAGTGGTGCAGTATCGTGATTTTCAGTTCGGCGCTCGGTAGACAAATGATTCTGAACACTCACGTTATAGAGCTCGGAAATCGGCATAATGCCCAGGACGCCGACCACCGTGTTCGCTGCCCAGTGTCAGTGAGTATCTCGTCAATCGTGCGTTTCTTTTCGGTGGGCCTGGCCCTGGCGATCACGCACGGATGTTGGCCCTCAGAATCTTTAGCGTCTCCCGGATGCGCGCTTCGTAGGTGTCCGCGGCGGTGGGCGAGCGCCCGGCGTCTGAAATACAGTAAGGGGACCGTGTTGCATTTACTATGGCCGCTCAGGCTGACGCATGGGTCGACTCACCCAGAAAGCACAGCTGGCAGATATCGTTGGACCCGATCTGGAGGTTGAGATACTTGAACGCCGACGCGGGGATGCGCATCGCTTGCACTTGCGGTACGAGGTAGTCTATCCCACGCTCAGAATCAGCTGAGGCTCAACACATGAAGCCGGAACGAGGCCTGGGACGCACCGCGGGCCTCCTGCGGCAGGTCCGTGGCGAGCGCGCCGCTCAGCGCGCCGTTCAGGCGGTCGACGCTGGGAGTGTGGGCTGTACACGTCAGTGGCGCAGTCTACGAACCGCTGACGCGCGTTGCAGTACCCTGGCACACGGGCACGCCGGCTGAGGCAAGAAATGGGGTGGTGTTAGCGCAAGTCCGTGTCACGGACGTCGGTGACGCACCCGGAAGACATGCCTCGACGGCGTGGCTCCCGACGCTTGCGCCCTGCACGCCGGGGTTGTATCGCTTCATGATCTACATTGCATTCCTTTTAGCCGGGCCGCCTGCCACGACAAAGTAGAGCCCGACGTACGTTGGGAAGCGTGAGGGCGCCAAGGTCCCCGCCGATGGGGTACGACACTCCGCGCCACTCGTTCAATGAAGCTGAAGCGTTTCCCGAGGGGGCAACGCCTAAGGCGCGGTTATTCAATTGCTGCGCGCAGTTTCTCGAAGTCCTCAGGCCTGACTGGCGCACCCTTTGCCAAGGCGCCGGCGGTGATGGAGTCCCCGACGGCCATGACGACGTCGAACTCGTCCGGCCGGAGGTCGTGCACGCTCTTCTCGGTGGCGTCGCGCGCGGTCAGCTGCGGGCATTGCGAGACGTCTGTGACGAAGATGTCCCGCCGGTCCACCGTGGGCGTCGCGCAGACCCATTCGGCCGTTGCGAAGAGTGCGGCGGCAGTCAGAGCGAGAGTTCTGCCCGTGAGGGCAAGCATCGTAGCGGAAACGTTGACTCGGAAGTGGGACACGGCCTGCGTACACTACATATATACTGCACTGTTTGCGGCACCCGTGCAGTCTGATCCTCGCATGACGCAGGCTCAGACACGGTAGAGTCTAGTGCCCATCCTCCGTATGTCGCCCTGTCTTTTCAGTTGACGGTGTGGAGTCCGGCAACGTATTATTGCAGGTCAGACCGCAACAAGTACCATGCTAGCCTCGACCGACGCGACCATAGATGATCTTCGCGCCGAATCCCACTCCTGGCCACTGTCTCCCAAATACTGAGAGATAGGCCGTAGAGCAAAAGGGAGTATACCGTGACACTCAGGAGCATGCGTAGTCAATGGTCAAGGCCAGGGTAGCACGACGTCGGGTCCGCTGTCATGAGGAGTCTGTCATATCAGCATACCGTACGCCTGAGCCTTGTACTCTGATCCAGGAACACCAATTTCATGAGCACAAGTTACCAGCGAGTGCCTGGGGGCGGTGCAAGTGACGTTCGCGGGATCAAATGTTTTAGTTGAGTAAAAGTGTAAGATATGAGAGAATGCTCTTAGTAAGGGATTCACGTACCAGACTCCAATAATTTTGCTTTTGCTAGATATATTTCGACGTCGAGTGCAAAAACACTGGGTTTGATAACGGCCGATTCCGATTCTTGTTGAGCTGTCAGCATCCACAACGTCGGAGATCCGGACAAAACCAACCAACCAAACCAACCAAGCTAACCAACAACCAAATATTGTGGAGAAATATCTCGGTCCCACAAGCTTCAGTCTTTGACTGTTATGATGTGCTCCCTCTAAATTCAAGGAACTTGTCCTTCGCGTATTGTATGGAGTACGGACTCTCGCGGAGGCAAAACGGAAGCTGCACCGAGCATTCGGGCCGAGCACTCAAGGGTTCGAGGGTACCTGAGCAGCTCAACGCTCAATAACTAGAAAACGACCTGCCACGGAGGGGTGCCGCACAAGACGAACATGATCTGAGTCATGTATATCCTGAGGCCATTCCATACCACATCTTTCACTGCGGTCGACTGACAACGGCGGACTGACGACGTCATCCCGCACATGGATTGCAAGGCCCAAGAACACGAACAACTGCAGACTCGCTAACCCGTGTCCTGCTTGCATGAGAGAGGCGACCCGGTTACTAGTATCGCTGGTCGTCGAGGAACATGTCGATACTCGAGCGCGTTGGGGCAGCTGCAGCTCGGCTAGCCTATAGGATAAAGCACGCCCGAGATTCAACAGCGCGTCAGTGACAGCGAAATTAAAAGGTCAAATGCTAGTATTGCGATTAAAAGGTCAAATGCTAGTATTGCGATATAAGTAGCAAAGGGAAGCACAGTGCAATAGTTGATTATGAGCTGGCCATGGGTTGGGGGCATTTGGGGAGTTGGACGATGCTGATCTC
The DNA here is from genome assembly GCA_002287115.1 of Auricularia heimuer. Classification (NCBI taxonomy): domain Eukaryota; kingdom Fungi; phylum Basidiomycota; class Agaricomycetes; order Auriculariales; family Auriculariaceae; genus Auricularia; species Auricularia heimuer. The sequence continues at coordinate 152,982 of NEKD01000047.1, read as the reverse complement.
CGGCCGCGCGCACATGCGAGGTCAAACGCAACTGAATAATAAAAAAAGGGGGGTGGGGAGTAGAGCGGCAGTCGCAGCCGATAGAAAGTGTGATGGGCGCGGGGAAGCGCAGCGCGCACAGCGAGCAGCCAGCAATGCGGCAGGCCAACGCTGCCGGACAACCAGCCCACGCCACTCGGCTAGCCGGGGGCAGGAAAGGCTGCGATAGCCTTTGGCTGCGCGTTCGTGGGCGCGGGTAGTGTCGCGGCGGCGGCGGCGGCGGCAGCAGCAGCAAGAGCGGTGACACGACAGCGACGACGACGAAAAATGTGGGGAATTGGGGAATGAAAAGGGTCGCCGCAAATTTCCGGCCGGGCGACGACAGCGAGTCAGCCGCCGGAGCGTTCGCAGCTCGGCCGAGGCGTCGGGCACTTTGATCCGTATGAACCGACCTTGGTTGGTTGGCTTGGTTGGTTGGTTTTGTCTGCAACTCATACGTTCTCTCAGCATGAGGCTGTGCAGCGCGATCACAACGTCGGAGATCCGGACAAAACCGGCCAACCAATCCAACCATACCAACGACCGGCCCACCGAGCTCGTATTCCGCGCCGCAATCTCCGCGTACAGCCCGACGGTCGTTCCTCACTGCGACCTCCCCGCCTCCTATCCTTTTCTTCATATCCTCCTCTGAGTCTTATCCCTTTCATCATGCAATCCAGCATAACTTGAAAAGAGCCTAAGCAATATAATACCGTCTTGCTGTCACTGTGGTTTTCAGGGCAACATCTTCGGCCTGCACGAAAGCGGCTGCACGGGTGCTAAATGGGAGCATTGATTGAAAAGAGATCGATGGTCATATCCTATAGGTACAGTTCAACTTCGACATGCCAACGTGATAATTCAAATTTTTTCAGCTGAGGAGGATGGGCATAAGAGCGGAAACCGGATATATACACGTACATCTCGGCGAGTCGGCGACAAGCTCGGGAGAGTCGCGGTGGGCGTGGATGGGCACAATGCCGGTCGGTATGTGGGATATAACGGAGGTGGTGCGGAGGGGGCTAGGACGAGGTGGCGCGCGGGATTGGGGGAAACGAGGCCGCGCGAGCGGCCGACGCATGCGTACGCAGCGCGATACGGAGAACATGGCGTAAGCCGGTGTCTCGCGCGCTCTCGGCGCCGATGTAAGTGTACATGGGATGGCAGCTCAGCGCCGCGCAGTGCGTGCAACACTGCAACGGCGGCGGCAATGGGTATCGTGCACGACGCAGCATTGCGCGTGCACTGACACACGACGTCAGCGGCGCAGCATCCTAGTATGCAGCAAGGGGCAGAGAATAAGCACCGCACACCGTCGCCGAGTTCGCGGTGGCGGCGTGTGCACGTATCGCGGCAGATGCTGTGGGCCGGGGCCTGGGGAAACGAGGATGACGGGACTGGATGGAACAGCAGACAATCTTAGGCTATGCGAAAAAGAACATCGTGAGGGGAGATGGGGCTGAAGACGCCCGTGTCGTACAGCGCATCAGCGGCGCCATTGCATCGACGACGGCGACGAGGCAAAAGTCGACGACGGCCAAACACTCAAACACCGGATGCAGAGCGGCTGCAGCTGCGGCACCGGGGATTCGGATATACGGGTATAATCGGCCGTAGCGGTCATATCTGCCCGTTGGTATGTTTGGCATGGTTGGTTTGGTTGGTTTTGTCAGCAACTCATACGTTCTCAGCGCGATCGGTCGGAGATCGACTCGGCTTTTGCGACTGAACCACAACATCATGGCTACAGTACTCACCCACCCTTAGGTTACAAAGTCAGAGTCACCTGTGATGATGTGCCGATGAAGATATATGGCGCCAGGCACGACGACAGGACCGCGACGTGCTGGATCATCAGCGAGGCTGGAAAGGTACGGCCTGGCGCAGACCTCACAGACGCGAGGCGTTGTTCTCTGACGCTGTAGTAATACAGCACTTTGAGGTTCATGTGGCAGCTACACAGCTGCGTGACGCAGTAAGCTGCTACGCATTCGTTGACGGCGTCGAAGTCGGAGGCCGCGTCCTGGAGGACGGGTATCGTACCTCGGGTACTTTTCGCGGACAGCGCGTCGGGCCCAGCTCAGTCAAGCGGATGTACTTCGCATCCTTTGCGGTGTCAGGTGCGCCGCCTGTGTTACGCTGGCATGCCATACTCAGCTATGCACCAGATCTTGAAGACCAGGTAACCCCTTTGAATGTCCAGGAACTGGGCACAATTCGCGTTGAATTCCGGCGTGTGCAAGTTCGCGGTACAATGGAAAGCAAGATTCGACACGCCGGGCTGCCAGACGTCCGTAATGGCAGTGTAATAGTGCACGAGAAGGCAAAGAAACTAGGCGGTCATAACACCCTGTGGGTCAATTTATTTCACGCTGCAGCGCGTACCGTAGTTCTCCTGAATGATCCGCATCGAAGCCTAGGCGAAGAGGTCGCGATAAATCCACCTCAGACCGTAGGCATAGAAGAATTAGACAAGGAGCCATACGTGACCTTCGTCTTCCGGTATCGTCCCCATGGCAAGCAAATTATTTGAGATTCTTTCATGAAACACTAATGCATCATCAGATGTTCTTCGGGCGCAAGGACTTTTTGGTCCCGAAAATGAGACTCCACAACGACAGACCGGGAAGCGACTTGCCTCTGAATCGGACGCCGGGCAGCCTTCATCAACCATCGCAAGTCCGCCAAAAAGAGTCAAAGCAGAGGGAATCGAGGAGGAATCTATTGAGAGTCTAAAGGTGCGGTTTCCCCCCTGCGCGGCTGGATGAGACGCTAGCACTCAGGATTTGCTTCGTTTAGGCGCGTATTCGGGATCTTGAGGCTTTGCTTCCCGAGCGGGAACGACGTGTGAAGGAAGAGCATATCAACGCCAGCCAATATTTCATCCCCGGAGAAGTTATTGATCTCACAGCCGAAGACTCGAATTGAGTTTTTGGGACATGTCACAGTCTAAGCAACATTTGCTGCTTACAGGCTGCTTATCATAACTGGAACTGTATTTTTAGCTGTGAAACGAGTCCTTCGAGATATCCCAGGGGATACTGTCGCGTATACGAATATTTTAGTCTCTCATCAGTTCAGTCTTGCCGCAGCACTTTGTCATCACGACGCGTGACGTCACACCGCGTCGCTCTCTTGCTCCGCTCTTCACCATGCCCGCCACAAAGCTGTCAAATCGTGGCTTTACAGCCTGGGTCACCTGTGAAAGCGAAAAGATGCCAGTGTATGGCGTCGAAACCAATGGAAATGCTTCCAGCTGCTGGATTGCAAGCGAGGCAGACAAGGTACGTAGCTACGCTAGCACAGGCCGGTCGTTGCTCGCACGAAATTTATAATGCGCTGTGGCAGAGCTTTGAAATCTACGTCCAAACTACCATGCAAGGCCAAGTGACAAGCTGCCGGCTTCATGTGGACGGCACGCGCGTCGCTCGAGGCATGTTGGGCTTCAGGAATAAGTTGCGATGGCACGCTCGGGGCGCTGAAACTGGACTTTCGTCCATCAGGAAGATGTATTTTTCAGCAGTCACTCTCGCAGGTACGTGATAGTAATACATCAATATGACTGCCTTATCTCATTGTGTTCGCACCGAAGACGATGACCAGCATGTGCCAGTCATAGCGGGCAACTTGGCACAACTTGGCACGATTCGCATTGAACTGCGGCGTATCAAAGTACTTGGCAAGAAGACTTCCAGGAAAGCATGGCCAACAGAACCATTGGCTTCCTCTGTGGTCATGCACGAACGCGAGAAGAAGCTCGGCGCGCACCACGCAAGGCTCGTCCAAAGTCGCGTCTGCATCCCTGCCGACGAGGATGCTAATACATTGCGCAGACTGGGCGAAAATTTACAGGAGCATTCCAGTACTCACTATCGTACTCAACCGTTGGACGCCGCGCCGTGCGCCGTGTTTGAGTTCCGATACCGCCCGAAAGGTCAGTCGCTGGCTACGCGGACAAGATTACTGGTCCGCAGACTCACCATGCCATAGCCATTCTACAAGCTCAGGGTATCGTTGACGTAGAACCGTCTGCCCATTCAATCGAGCAATCTAAGCCGAAGAAACGCAAAGCGGACTCGCAGGCACCGGACGTTTCAAAGGACCCTTTGGAGCAAGCTCTGCCGTCCAAGAAACCGAAGGTGGAAGCGCAAGCAGGAGGGTCGCGCGAAGGTTACGTACGGAGTTTGGAGGTAACGTGCTCGAATTCTCCGAGTTCCAGATTGTTTGTATTCATGCCACCACCCAGAAGCGCGTGCGCGCCTTGGAGGCGCAACTACCCGACCCTGCAGCCGAAGTGAAGGTCGAGGAAAACTCTTCCCACGTTCCGTTCCCTTTTAAGAAGGGCGAGGTCATCGATCTCACCATCGACGATGACTAGCACCTACCTGGTTTATCTACGTCTTAGCATCAAGGACCGTTCTTTATACTCATTATCTATAGACCCTGCTCTGTGGGGACCCTATGGGCGTCATGTATGTATCAGATCTGACACGTCCAGTTGATTCCCCCAGGGACTGTTCCCCGGTGACGAGGCTGTTTTGAAGTGCCGTATACTGGCACTTGAAGCTCCTCCAGCAATACAAACGATGGCCGGATGTTACGAATCTTGGGGTTTGAGAATCACGCGAATGAGCATGTTCAGCGTCGTCGGCTCCTTGCTGTCGACCGCGACGACCGTGACGCGGCGTTGCTACAGTAGCTCTCTGCATGCCACTCGGAGATGTTCACTCTGAGCTCAAGTCCCAACGCTGCATGACGGTTGGTATGTAGCAAAATGACAGGATCAGTTCGCCCTTGACCTGGAACTGAGAACTCCAATTCAGAAGAGGCAAACCTAAGCCCACTGACTCAAGACTATGAGATCACGACCAATAGCAACGAGACAAGGCAGGCGCTGCGGCGTTATTGCTGAGATCTGAGAAGTAACAGCGACGGTAGTCGCCTTCGCACGTCCATCTGTCAGCCAGGCTGGCCGCGCACGTCGAAGCGACAGGTTACAATGCAGTGTTGGAGATTGCGGGCGGCGGCGACTATGTACGATGCGGGCAGAACGGATATACAGCCAGATAAGGGGAGATGAAAACCAGCAAGGAAAGCGGTGGGCGCAGTTGCACATGCACGGATAGACGGCGGATGCACGCGTAGGGGACAGGACACGAATATTAGCAGGGCAAATGAGCGAGAGCAGTGTGTCTGTTTCAAGAATAGTTATTCCTCGATGGGGCTCAGATGGCTGGGCAGCGTGAGCGGGCGGAGGCTCGCGGACGGCGGATGGGGAGCTCACTCTTTCAGCAGCTTGTTCATGGTGAACATGTCGACCTTATCCTGCTTGAACACGGCGCGCATGCTGGGATCGCATAGTATCTGCCGCCGATTCGCGGGGTTCTGAAGGTCGTGGGCGTGGATGTGCTCCCAGAGCTTCTTGACGACCTGTGTGCGCGACATGCGGTCAGTCTGAAGCAGATGAGCCAGCGGCTCGCTACAGTTGGCCGTCGGGTCAGTGGACGATAAGCAGTTTGGGGTATAGAATAGACCTGAGCAGGAGCTCCTTCTGGAAGCCGCCCCGAGCGCCGCCACCTCCTGCGGCCGTCGACTTGCGCTTTTTCTTGGGTTTCGGGCTCGCATCGTCGTTCGGCGATAGGTCCGAATCGTCGTCGATGATGTCCCTGCTCTTCTTGATCCTCTTCGGCGTCCGGCTCGCGCCACGCTTGCCAACGGCGCGTGTCGAGCCGGACCGCCGCGAAGGGTTAGAGTTGAGCTCCTGGGAGAGCTGGCGCGCGAGCTCCTCGTCCGTCAGCGCAGCTTTAGACTTGGAGGAGGAAGATTTTTTGGCAGACGAGTCCTTCAACGCCATTCGTCAATATTTCGTTGAAGCATGAGCGAATTGTAATGAGACATGCCTTGGACTTGTGCTTCTTCGCGGGCGGGTCGTCGTACCCGTCGTCGCTGGCAGCATAGTCGCCGCTGTCGTCGTCGGCGGTCCCATTCCGTTTGCGCTTGTCGCGCGGAGCGGGAGTTGGCGTCTCCGGGCGGTCCTGCTCGGCATCGGGCGGGCTGGCGCCGTTGAGCTCGCCGGCGTCATAGTCCTCGTCGTCCTCCGGAGGCTCGGGGACGCCGCCCGCATCCGCCGATACGTCTTCGAAGACCTGGGCGATGAGCGCGTCGATGTCTTCCTTGTTGGCGCGGATGAAGTCGCTGGTGACGCCGGCGGCCTGGGTCTCGACGAGCTGCTTGCGGACGCGTTTGGCGCTGATGGACGACAGGTCTGTGCCTGGGTCGTTCAGGATGCTGCGTATCGCAGGCTCCAGCGAGGACACCGTCACCGACATGGCGGCTACTGAGCGGTTCCGCGAACCGACGGCGGCTGTTGGGAGTGGCACAGGCGGAGTTTTCACTCTTACAGTAACTAACAAATGAAGATCGGCCAGACCTGGTCGCAGGAGGAAGGCAGAGTTCGAGCTATGTACCTACAGTTTTTTTATATTAGAGCACTGTTATAGCTTGTAAAATAGCTTCATAGATAAGCCTTATATATTGTTATTCAATGCGATGAAGCACGGCTGTGTAGTGTAGTGGTTATCACTGAGGATTCTGAAGGGTAGTAACCCGCAGGATATTCCTTCAACCCTGGTTCGAATCCAGGCACGGTCATTAATTTTATGGTGCATCTACGGTTCATTCTGTAGTCTTGACTTTTGCCAACTAATATAAAACGCAGGACTACTGTTTATGTACAGGAAGCAGTTCCCATTCAGTCCGATCAATATTGGAGGAAGCGCTCTCCGATCTTGAAATGCATTAGAGTGAATATTTATACCAGTATAATGTGCGTAGCGTTCGCGTCAGTGCTAATATTTTCCTGTCGTGCGTGCAAAATTCAGCAATCGACTGGATCCATTAAATTCGAGTATTGAATATTCTAATTAGTAGACGCGGTAATGCTCATCTCGATCGTCTCAGATTCGACCCGCAAAGAGCCGCAGGATAGCATATCGTGTGGGTCCACGTACGCCTTGACGACCGGTGCGCCGTCCCCAGCGATGTCACTGACCCGGAACAGCACATAAAGCTGCAGAGGATCCTCTGGTTTACGTGCAGCTCGAGACAGCTGCATTGCCTACGAGCACGAATGAGTCGGACGTCCCCACTGCGCGAAGTTGGCAGTAGCGCACCTGAAGGAACTGGCGCCGCTTCATGTGGAATGTCTCATCCTGATCCCCGCTGGTTGCCTTCACCTCGATATAGTATTCTGGTGCGGTCCCGTGGTACTCCGAGCCAGGCGGGAAGAGGTGCTTGGTCAACATGCTCGCCTTGTCGTGATGCACAAAGTCGGCCAGTTCTTGTCCCTCGAACGGCGGATGTCCAGCGAGAGAACGGAAATGCGACGTCCAATTCTTGTAGGTGAACGCAGGCGCGCAGTCCACCAATTGCGCTTGAAGCAGCTCGAAGACCTTGGAACAGCATAAGAAAGACATGCGGAAAGACACGGTGGTATGCTCACAAAGTTTTCGCCAAGGAATCCAATCTGTTTCGCGCGGGCGTCGTCGGAAGGCCGCGCTCTTGCGGGAGCACGTTCTGGGTTGCCATTGACGCGCGCACGACGCTGACCCACCGCAATACCAGTCAGGCCTTCACGGACAGCGCCACCAGCAGCAGCGCGTCGCCGAGGCTGCGGGCCTCCCTCTTCACCGGCTCCTCGTTCAACTGATCTTCATTCTCGTGCCCCGCAACGGGAGGCGCGCCGGCGATAGCGACCTGCGGAAGCCTGGCCCGCGCGGCGGCACTGCTAACGTGCTGAACCTCGCGACGGCCCGCGTCGGTCTCGATATATGCTTCCATATCATTGTCAACGGGTGCAGCGGGATGCGGAGAGACGGTCTGAGCAGGCGGCTCCGGAGATGGAGTCAGAGGCCGATGCACAGTCACGGTGCTGCGACGCGACCTGCGCCTGCGCCGAGCGGGTGGTCGAGGTCCACGAAGGTCCAGCAAATCATCATCCAGCGCCGGCGTGCGAGCCACGTCCGGTTCCGGTTCTTCGTCCTCCAGATCGTCTGCTACGGAAGCCGTGGAGCGGCGCGCTGAAGCGGCGCCGAAGTCCAACTCATCATCGTCGATAGGCTCTTCTTCTCCTCGTGGTGATGATACGGTTTCATCCTTCTGCTCGTCGGTGGGGTCTTCAAACATCTCGATGTCGTCCTCGTTTGGTTCGTCCTGGACTGTATCGCGCGGGATGCGCTCAAGCTCCTCGAATTCGCGAATCCCAGCATTGATGAGCATGTCGTTGATTTCCTCGTCGTCATTGAAGTGTATAATCGCGTTGACCGTGATATTCCCGTCGTCCCCGAGGCCGAGTGCTTGGGAGATCTCCCGCAAAACATCGGCGCGCCTTGCTCGGGTCGAAGCTGTAGACGCAACGAAGAGTTCCAGATTGCCTTCGGCGTCGCTCCTGGACCAACAGGCGCTTGTGACCGAAATAGGCTGCACGTTTCCGCCTTGTAGCGCATAGGTGACCTTGACACGCTCGACCCGGAAAAGAGATATAGAGCTGAGCAGCACTCTGTTGGAACCTTTGAAGTGCTGCACCCTAGAAAAACATAAGCAATCTGTCTTCAGAAGCAAGGCACCAACTCGCCGTCGAAGAAAGGGTACTTTTGCATGGTACGCCTCGGTTTCGTGAGCTTCGTACACGCCAAACGCTGCGTCAGCATTGACCGGAAGGTCATCGACGCACACGGTCGCCTGCACGAGTCGATCTATACGCTTTGCCTGAAGGCCAAATTTGTCAATCAGGGGCTGTAGTTCGACCAAGCGGTCTGGCGGTATGGCCAGGAACCAGACATGGCGAGCAAAGAGCTTCTCCAGCTGGCCGCTAGGATCCGGAAGGAAGAATGTGGCGTTGTGATTACCGAGCCTCACGATGCTCTCGTTCTCGGCATTCTTCATGGACACCGGGAACATCGCCACCTGTTGCATGAGGAGCGTCCAGTCTACGCAGGTGCCAGCTCTGATCCATGCTATCGTCTGCGCGGCATACGATAGTAGCTCCAAGAGCCTCGCTTTCTGCTCAACACTTAGAGGTGCAGCTTGGTGTTGGTGCGCAAAGGCATTCAGTTCTTGTGCGATGATGACGGGCTGTGCGTCCGGAATGGCTAGGTGCTGTCGGAAGAGGCCCTCGAGAGCGGGATACTTCGATTTGAGCGCGACCTTGAGCGTCATGATGTTCGGACCATCCCATACAAGTTCGTTCCGCGAGAGCCATCGACCATCGACCAAGAAGAGTGGACGACTTTGGAACGCATTACTTTAAATGTTGTCAGCAAACACATACCGTACCAACGAGAAGAGTAAACCAACCCGATTTGTTCCGCGATCTCATGATATCTTGCCTCAAGCTGCTTATACAGCGCTTCTACGTCCTGTCGTCGTGCGTCCGGCGTCCCGGAAAGTGCAAGAAGCCGCTTCAAGAAGAACGCAGCGTTAACGTCGCTGCTGACTCCAAAGACTCCTAGAAACCCCCAGTCGCCTTCGGGGTCCGCGATAGGAAGCATGGGCATGTCCGCTGTCGCAAAAGGAGCAATGCGACTGTTCGGAAGAAACGTCGACCTGAGTGCCACAGTCGCACCGTTGCGACATGAGACGTTCAGCTGTGCAATGAAGGTGATGAAGGCGGATAGATGTTGTTGGCTGCCAGATAACTGCTTTTTGAATCCAGGCCAGAAAATGCGCAATAGGGTGAGAAAGCGCGGAGTATCAGCCGTCTGTACGCAAGTGATAAGAGCTAAAAGTTCGGGAGAGGGTTGCCCATTGACCACGCGCGGTACCGTCAACACACCAAGCTGCGACTGCAGCCACCTTTGCCATTCTGGGCGGTCGGCTTCAGAGACGGAGGCTGGAGATACGAAGCCAGAGTGGAGAAACCGTGCGGGAGGCTCGAGGAGACTGCTGAGGGATTCGCGGCTCCCCAAAGCATCCATATAAAGTCGACTTCCCCTGATGAGCTGGCCACCAGCGTCAGCGAGCCATAGTGAATCAGGCGAGATCGGAGTCGTGTGGTGATCCAGACTATGCCTCACGAGGTAGACGTAGAGAACGTGCTCGAGAGCTCTAGCCATTGTCAAGGCTGAGTTGGAACGATGAAGTTGCAAGATCTTTCCAACGACAACGTCAGGGCTGACGGGTTTGACACCAAGCCTCTCGAGGAGCTGTCTGCGGTTCGGGCTCGAGGATGTTGTCCTAAGAACGTTGATGCCCAAGCCAGAGGGGAATCTCGAGCTGTCTGCGCTGAAGAATAGCGCATCCGTGTCGGTACAGTTAGTCCACGAGCCATCTGCGAGCTGTGCGACGGGTAGATCGTAGATGCGATGGTCGGTAACATGGTAATAACCGGCCGACCAAGTACGCCGCCTACCACTAGGCATGACGTAGGTGATGCCATGGGCAGTAAGCAGTGAGCAGACCTTCTCCATCCACTCGTTGTCGCGCAAAGTAATCGCATGACCTAATTGACCCAGACCCGCCATCAGGTCACTGAAAGTCATGTCCTGGACGCCGAGGAGCTTCAACTTCGCCTTCAGGCTGCTCGGATAGGCGTTAGATACGTAGTGGAACGAGAGCTTGTCTTCGGGGATCAAAGGCTCTCCGCCAAGTGCGTAAACGGACGGGAATTTGACGCATGAGGGGACGCGGTAGTGGCCATCCCTGCATTTAATCACCTCGGACAGCCGCAGCTTGGCAAGGATTCCCGACCCCAGACGCGAAAAGAAGGGATCGACGATGTCTGAGTCGGCGGGCAGAAACTGTAGCCATGTCATCTCGAGACTAGGCATGGACCTGAAGTGAATGATGGCGGAGGAGAATGTGTCACAGATGCCGTCTCGTATCGTCTTGTTCCATTGCAGATCGGTCAGAACGTCCTCGCGATTGGCAGCAGTAAGAAAATCGGCCTGAATGATAAACTGTAGAAATCAAGGAATTAGCTATGCGGGATTGACGAAACAGGGATCTCACGCTGAACCCGACGGTGCGCATAGGTAGGAAGGCGTGGACCATCTGGCGGGCGATGACCGGCTCGTAGCGGGCGTTTAAAGGGAAAGCAAGGACTATCTCGGTGCTCTCCACGTTCTCACGCTTCGGTTCGCCTCGGTGAGCAGGAACGACCTGCGCGACCCGCAGAAATGGCTGCGCTGATGTCGCGTCGCCGTTGACTGTCCGGATAGTGCAGATATTTCCGTCAATGCGACGGGAAACGGTGAACTGCTGGCCGTCATCGATGGACAAACGGGCGAGACGCCGCATGAAGAGCAGGACATTTGTCCTGACGTGCTGCAGCTGCGACTTTACGACGGCATACTGAGCCCCATCGCAGAAGTCTAGTCGCATCAACGTCCAGCCAGGGTGATTAAGACGGTCTGCGGTCCACTGGGGTGAAATCATGCCCAACTCGGCCGCTCTGTCTAGGACGAAATGATATCCGAGCGAATGTACGTGCACCCGATTTGCGACCTTGAACATCGCCTTGGCGCCTGATACCACTGAGCCTTGACGCCCGTGACGCGTCTTGCATGCTCACCGATTCCCTTTTCACCTAAATACGTGTTAGACGCGACATGCAAAGCGACTACTTATTCGGAAACTTACCAATGTAGCCCGTTTTGTTTTTCTTGGTGCTCTGCCCGATCCCGCAGAATGCTTTGACGTTTGCTGCAGAGAACCCGGCTTCGTTGCACTGTACCTCCATGTATGACTCGCGGAGGACAATGCTGAGCTCAGGGACGACGCCGTCGATGTAAGAGTTATCGTCGGCATTTTGGATCGTTTCAAGCACGAAGTGGGCAGGCTTTGAGTATAGTTCGTCGGAAAGGCTGAATAGAACGCGAAGATCAGGAAATGGGCACATAAATTTGTGCTTGCGTACATCTGCAGCGACCTTGCCAGCTTGTCCTTGAGATTTTGAACTGCATTCAGGATGCCTGGATTTCCGCGCGCAAGTTCTCGAACAAGGTCCTCGTCAACGCCAATATCCCGACGAATCTGACGGACAAATTCTTGCTCTGGCGAGATTTCGCTCGACGACGCCTGTAAGTGGCCATGAATAGAATCCTTGGTCCATGAGCAGACCAAGCGTGACCACGCACCATATACGCCAGTCTTTCGTGGTAGACGAACGGCCAGCAGCGCGTCCAGACTGATTTCTTTGTTCGACGCGGAAGCAAGCAGTGTGGCGGAAGCGGAGCAAGCCTGCTGGCGGACTTGACACGGATTCGGACATAAATCTGACATCTCCGCCTCTCTCTCTCGCTTTCCGAGGCTGGCTCTGGTCTGAATTTCGTCTTTCTGGGGGGTCATGGATCTTTTTCAGTGCCCAAAAAATGATTTAGAAACCCCGCCTATTTGCTTTGGATGCATGCGACACTTGATGCCACCCATCGCTTTCAGCAGCTGCTAAAATACTAGTGATTCCATTCGTCCCAGATAATTCGTGGCCATTCACGTGACCAATATGCAATAAGCGGTGGTGCGTTGAATATCCCCTGTACTCTTCTAGGAGTGCCGAATGGTGCGGCCCGCCTCTGCACTTCTCGGCCGTCTTGAGGCGCGGACCAGCTCTTGCTCCCGTTCACACTCCTCGCTCACCCTTAACATTTAGTTCGCCAAGTCCTGAACGGGGTGCTCGTCATGCTGGACCTGCTGTCCTCGCCGTCGCGCAGTCTGCGCACAAAGGCCCGGTCACCTAGCGTCTCTCCCCCCGTCACGCCGGCCAAGATGCGTCCTCTCGCTGGGGCAGATGAGTCTGCAGTTCCACAGCCCGTGCCCGCGCTCGATGCCGACTCGCCCGCTGCACCGTCGTCCATGGCTATGCTGTCGCCACCGTATACGCCAGACAGGAGACGCTCGCTCAACCCGCTGGCCTCGTTCAACATCCGTTCTCTCGTCAAGTTCAACAAACCCAAGTCCTCGACGCGAGAGCCAGCCCCTCCCCTGACTCCTGACCCGTCTCCGGCGCGTCAGGCGCGTCCGGGCAATCCGGTATGCGGTGTCTCGTCAAACGATGGACAAATGGCGGAGGACGCTCCGCTGCTGCGTTCCCCCGAGCGCACACCGTCTCCCAGGCCGGACGCATCGTCTCCCAGGTCGGACGCATCGTCTCCCCCTTGCGTCGAGGACGCTCCCCCACCTAAGTGCCCTCCCGGGTCTTCCAAACGTGCGCATGATCCAGCTGCTCAGGTCAACTCTGTGTCCCTGTCGTCACCCGTCTCGATTGTTTCTCCGCGTATCGTGTGGTCGACCAGCAGCGACACCGAGCCCGAGTCTCCGCTAGCGTTCGCAGACGTTGCCTCGCTCGAGTCGGAACCCGAACACGTCCTTTCTCCCGGCGCGCCGCCATGCACCCCAAAGCTCTCCCCCGCAGGCTCTGCCGAATCGCCCGCCAGCGTAGACACGCCGACGCCGCAGCGTGCGCCGATGCGCCGGCTAGGCAGCACGTACTCGGACCACTTCTCGCCTCAGCACGTTCTGTGCGACGAATTTCTCGCCAAGTACGCGTTGGACGGCGAGATCGGGCGGGCGGCTACGGCTTTGTCCTCACCGCGCGCGTGCGGGAGACCGACGTGGAGGTCGCGATAAAGTTTGTGCTCAAGTCGCAGCTCGGCCCGGAGCAGTGGACGTACGATCCGCAGAGGAGGAGATGCGTCCCGCTCGAGGTTTATTTGCTGCAGACGCTCGACCATCCCGGCATCATCTCGTGCTTGGACGCGTATGAAGATGAGATATACTTCTACATGGTGAGATTTTTGACACCTTTAAGTGGCGCGTGCTCACATCTCGAGAAGGTGCTCGAGCTACATGGGTCGCCGTGGTCGAAGCAGATGTCCCCGCGCCCGGCGGAGCGAGGTGACAGTCCTCGCAAGGCAGATGCGTATCCGAACTTGGACGATGTCGACGGCGAGTGGCAGGATCTCCACGGCCCGCGAGAGGCCACCGAGATCGTGCTGCCGAGCTACCTCAAGCTGAACCCGCAGCTGAACGTCCACCGCCCTGGGCTCTGCTTTCGGCGCCCGTCTCAGGACCTGTTCGAGTGCATCGAGCACAACCCACTTTGTGAAGACGAGGCGAAGTACGTGTTCGCCCAGGTCGTCGACGCTGTGCGGTATTTACACAATCACGGCGTTGTGCATCGTGACATCAAGGACGAAAACATCCTTGTCGACCACAATCTCAGGGTGCGTCTCGCGCCATCCTCCCGCTCGTACTGCTCCCCATTGATGATGACCTGCAGATCAAGCTGATCGACTTTGGCTCGGCCGTACAGGAGGATCTCAATCTACCTGCACCAGTCTATACAGTGTTTTACGGGACTCCCGTCTACGCGGCCAGCGGTGCGTTTTGGTCCCCATAAAGTTTTGTCTTCGGTCACGCTAAGGACGAGATATGCAGAGATTCTCAACCACTTTCCTTTCTATGCTGCGCCGGCCGAAATTTGGACGTTGGGCATTCTTCTGTGCAACATCGTGTGGGGCTGCTCTCCCTTCGCCGACCACGAGTCCGCGCGCATCGGCGCTGTACATCTTCCTCGCTTTATCCCCAACGCGCGCTGGCGCGAGTCCAGCACCGCCGAATCCATCGGGACGTGCATCAGCCTTGTCAACTGGTGTCTGCACCCTAGTCCCGCGAGACGGCCGACCATCGACGGCGTGGCGAACCACCCGTGGCTGAGGGACGCGTTCCCGATCGAATACCGCGACGGAGCGGCGTAGGCTGCTCCTCCCTCATTCATTTCCGCGCGTTTTCTTTTACTTTTTTGTCTCGGGCGTTCAGGGTTCTCTGGGTGATTCCCGCATCGAGATCCACCTTCATTCTCTTCATTACACTGGCAACAGCCTTCTCTAATACTGCGCGGGCGTGACCTCACCTCGCCCTGTGCCTTGCTCCGCGAATGTAACTGCCAGACAGTAAACTTCCATGTATTTACATTAGACAGCGTACAACGGACACTATGTATGTAGCTCGAATAGAGCAATAATTGCTGTGTATAATGGTTCCGGCGCAAGTACGGCGCAGTACGGCGTTATTGACCGATCAGCTAGCTGCGCATGGATCGAGCGCCTATTTCAAAGTTGCGGGCCTTGCGGCTTGCTTCTGCCCTGCCTCTGCCCATCACGCCCGAAGGCTGCAAAACCTGAGCAAAACGAGCATGGTGCGGTTCAACGCGCTTTGGACGGCTTCAGGGCTCTTGAAGACTGCCGCGCAGGGCGTGGCAGGCCTTCCACGCAGCGCATTGGCTGCATTGCTCATATTTGGCTGCCTCCTTACGATTCTCTTAAGAGAACCGCGGCAACTGCGTTCAATCTACATCGCATACCGCTCTCATCTACCTGCTACGGCGTCTGAATCGTATACACGGTCAATACAACGAGATGCCGCACGGTACGTTGTCGGCGGATATTGTGGCATTCTAGCCTGGCCTCACACGCTAAACGTCATATTAGGATACCACGGACATTATTATCGCCTTCTCTAATTGGAATTTCACCTGAGTACGCGTCCAAGGAACTCGAACGAGACAAGGCCGAAAATGGCGGCGACGACCATACGATCTTTCCAGCCTCCGGTAAGTCGTTGGCGGACGCCTGGAAAGACCTCAAGTACGCGAAACCTGCGCCTGAAGTCAACGAATTGCTACCACAATTTCGCGGCACGCGTTGCCTCTCGCGATACCCGCTGCAAGACTGTCCGTTCCCTGGCCAATGTCCCCCGGCCATTGCAGGCAGCTATGCGACGAAGCAAAAGGACAATCATCTTCCATGCGCGCAATGGGCGACTGGCGAGCCGCTACCCCTCCAACGCTATCTATCCGATCGAGGCCAGTCCCAGGGACACGGCGCAGCTCGCGAGCATTTGCTGGATTGGGACGTCGACGGGCGGTGGATAGATGACATGTGGCACCCGTACGATCCGCTGCTCCGGAAGCCAGACCCGTTCCACTTCTTCACGCCCGAGGAGGTGCACCGCTGCTTCCTTGGCAAGCGCATCGTCTTTCAAGGCGACAGCCTCGTGCGCCAGCTCTTCTACCGCGTCGTCAACTACCTGCGGCAGGTGCCCACGAACGTCGAGCACGTCTTTGACTGGGGCACGTCGTCCTACCAGCCTTTCAAGAACGGCACCGACAAGTGGTACCCCAACTGCCCTGACCGACAATGCACCTTTCCGGAGGAGGCGCTCTACACTGTCATGTTCGACTGGCATAATCCCTGGGATCCCGCTGGCGAGTTCAAGAGGCTCCATAGTTACAAATCGGACGTTGTCGTCCAGGGCTGGAACTACTGGCTCGCGGGCGACTTCAACTTCGGGCCCCTCAGACGCGAGCTGGCCAAGTTCCTTGACGGCGACGACGAGGGCTCGCAAGGCTCGGGGCCGTGGAAGGGCAAGTTGACTTGGTATCTGACGCCTGTGCGTGGGCCCGAGGAGGCAGACTACCAGGAATTTCGGTGGAGGAATCGTGGTATGCGTCAATTTGTGCATACTCGCCGGTGAGTGGTTGCCTCGCCGATGCGGTCCATATTCTAACCTTGGCGCAGGAAAGCCGGGCAGTCAAACATCAACATACTTCCGAACGACTACATGACGACTAATGGAAAAGGAAAAGACATCGTCCGCGACAGGCGGCCAATCGACAGTTCCTTCAGTGAGTCCCAAATCGCGTGCCATCTGGCTCTGACATGCTGATTCGATCAATAGACGACGTGCACTTCATGGCAGACTTTCTGAAGTCGAACTTCCCCGAGCCACTAAAACCAGGGCTACAAAACATCAAGGTGAGTTGCTCCTCTTACGCATCGCTCTTGTTCAAATTCATACCGCAGACACCAATGGACTGGGACACGCGCGACGTCGTGGACCTCAACATGATCATGGTCTGGCTGAACGGCCTTTGCCATCCTTCGTCGTAGGTATATAGAAGCTTGGAGTATCACCGGACATTCTTCATACAGGATTACCGCACATTCTGGTCATCGCACTCACATCGCGCATCGCTTTCGGAATTGTATCATTATGCTTTGCTTCGTGTAGAAGGAATCAGGACATTCATCGTTCAATGACTAGTGATACCCTACTAGCTTCCATATAAATCCTAGCATTCCCAGTCTATGTGTCGGCCGATGTACTGTATTGTCATGGGATCGGGTGCCGGGCGGAGTTTGAACGCGTGTACGCGCTTTCTCCGCCACATTGCCCTCCGTGACAGGGATCGATGTCAAGACCAAGGAAGCGCGCTTCGCGCGCGTCTCTTACAGAACAAGATGTGGAAATAGTCCGTATTCGACGATTATCTGGGTAGCTGGTTGTCTGATCCCTGCGCACTGTGCAGTCGACTGCGTCTGCGCTCACAAAGGAGCAAGAAGGAATTCTACAAATACGGAGGAACAATGGTGTCGCTGAAGATCTCGTGGAAGAACTTGCGCGTGGCAAATCCAGCGTACAGAACACGGTACAGGAGCTGAAGGACAACTTGGCGAACTCCCTTCAAATGTAAGACGCAAAGAACGGTCTGTCTGGCCGCGTTGACGCGCCATCTAGACTTTCAGACGAGCTTTACTCTAAGCCGGCTCATTTCGTTCTCGAAACGATCCAGAACGCCGACGATAATACCTATCCTCCCGATGTCGTCGCCGAGCTCCGGATCGTCCTTCGTCCTTCGTACATGGAGATCCAGTGCAACGAGGTTGGATTTT
This sequence comes from Auricularia heimuer, assembly GCA_002287115.1. NCBI lineage: Eukaryota > Fungi > Basidiomycota > Agaricomycetes > Auriculariales > Auriculariaceae > Auricularia > Auricularia heimuer. Next base: position 135,235 of record NEKD01000047.1, on the reverse strand, counting down.
CCGCGGCAAATGTGAAGGCCTTCTGTGGAATTGGGAAGAGCACAAAGAAGAACAAAGCTGGTTACATCGGCAAGTCCATCCCTGACGCTGTCCAATGCAACGTCTGACAATAGTTCTAAAGGCGAAAAGGGCATTGGTACGCGCATAGACACTTCGTTGACCTCATACTGAAGAGATTCCAGGTGCAAAGGCGATGTTCAAGGTCGCCAATAAGGTTCACGTTCACTCCCTCGGTTACCATTTCGTCCTCGATCGAGAGGAAGAACTGGGAATGATCTCGCCACAATGGTCGCCAGAAATTCTGAACCAGCCTGGTTGGACGTTGATGCGCCTCGACTTCTGCGACCAGAATCAGTTCGCGGTCGTGAAGGCGCAGCTGCGTCATGTGCGCGACACAGTTCTTATCTTCATGCGGCGCCTTTGCCGCATTTCTATCGACGACGGGGAGAAGTTCAAGGTCTCGTGTAGCTTCGACGGAGACATTTGCACCATCCTTACCACGATCGGCGGGGTCAAATCGCGACAGCCATACCTTCGCGTCGCAAGACTCGTGTCTGCCTTTCCCGACGAACCGAAGCGGGAAAATGTGGACACCACGGAGGTCGTTCTGGCCTTCCCTCTAAACGAGGTCCTGAAGCCTGTCATCAGTAACCAAATGGTCCACGCTTTCCTGCCCATGCGCGCCGTAGGCTTCAAGGTGAGATTCACTCGTCTATCAGGCACGGTATTGACACTCGTCTCTCAGTTCATCATCCAAGCAGATTTCCTTACGGCGGCGAACCGCGAGGATGTCTTGTCCGACCTTCAGTGGAACAAAAAACTCCGCGAAGGGATCTGCGAGACGTTTTGTGATGCGCTCGCAGATTTCAAGGCCATGAAAAGTCTGGAGAAGAACTGGTTGTTGTTCCTCCCCGACAAAAACGACGTCGTCGACCCATTCTTTTCTCAGCTTAGCGCAGACATTCTGGCCAGTTTACGCACCATGGATGTGGTCAAATGCGCTGACGGACACTACCGCACCCCCTCCGCCGTTAGATTTCCGTCAGTCTTCTCCCACGAGGGAAAAGGCCTCATACCCGAGAATCAGCTACCGTTCCACTACGTCTCTCCCAACTATCCCTCGAACACGACCGCGAAGCTCAGAATGCTCGGTGTGCAGAACATGACGTTCGCCGACTTTCTAGGCGGGCTTTGTCGAATGGGCAACGCGATTACTCTCCGTGGAAATGACTGGCTCGAGGAGGTCTGTGGGCTGATCACGTCGCATGGCTTTACGTGGAGGCAGCGGGTCGGGGAGCAGCTGAACGACTCGCGGGTTCGCAAATTGCCCATCGCGCAACTGGCGGACGGTTCGTGGGTGAACTGCGAACGCCCGGGATCGCTATTCTTCAGCGGCGACAGCTCTCGCTTTCCGTCCGGCCTGGGTATAGACGTCCTACAGATCGACTCCGACAGTCCGCGACGCAGGCAACTACTATCGAAGCTCGGCATCGCCGTTATCGATGTTAACGTCGTCGCCAAGAAGATTGTGGAGTTGCATCGCACCAACATGACGCTGACAGTTGCTAGGGCATTGCAGCACGTTCTATATATCTACAAGAACCGGCATTCGATCGTGAAGGAGCCTATCTCTGTCTATTCCCTGTGGCTCCCAGACACCGGCGGTCAGCTCCTGCGCGGAAACGAGCTCTACATGGACGACCCACGCCTGCCCGCTATCAGCAAGCTCCTTGAGGCACCTGCCAGATTTCTTCATTCCGACTTCGTCTCGCCTCCGACGTTCAACTCTGACGAGCAGCACCTGAAAGAATGGCACCGCTGGCTGCAATCTACGCTTTGCGTATCTACCGTTCCCAGAGTCCCCAGCGGACGCCCCGCTCCAGAGTTCATCGACCTTATTTCTCGTCTCCAAATTTCCAACCGAACCGCGCGGTTACTGTCTCTCTTGCGACAATTCTGGCCTGGAATTAATGCTCAACTCGTTCAGACGCACCACGCTACCGCCTTCAGCGAATTCATGGGCGATCTCGAAGTCCGTTGCCAGAATGGTAGGAACGCGACATTGAGGTCCACCTTCGTCCCCAACCATAGGATTACGCCCTTTGCCACCAACGACATGCCGCAGCTGCCTATTCCTCAGGCTGACCTCGACAAGGATTGGTCCTTCCTCTGCACGTTCGGCGTTAGCGTCGACGTGGACGCAGCATTCTTCCTCAAACGACTACTTGCACTTTCCAAGTCCAAAAGCGCCAAGAAGGAGCAAGTCGAACCGCTATACAAGCAGCTCGAAGCGAGATTTCATGAAATCCCGACAGAGATTCGGTGCGTCGATTGTAATATTCGTTCGTTCAATAAAGACTCAATTCGAGATAGCAACGCGTTTCAGACTCACAGTGTCTTCCTGGCGAGCAAGCGATGGTTCTCCCAGCGGGACGTCGTCTGGGACGGTCCAAATATCCTGACGCTGAAGACCAGCCTCAAGCTACGATACCCGGGTTTGGAAACCCTCTTCCGACAACATCTCGCCATACCGGACGCCAAACCGGCCATTATTGCCGATGAGCTGAAGGCGTTTGCGGAGTCGCACGAAGGCCGTTCTCTGAGCCCCGAGGAAAGCGAGAGGCTCATCGGACTTCTTTCATACGCTGCTCAGACCATCGCCCTCGTCAAGGCGGGTACCTGCCCCGACTGGACGACCTCTGTTCGCAAGGATGCAATTTTTCCGGTTGCTCGTACAGCGGCTGGCAAAGTCAGGCTGTTCGCCCAGACCAAGAAATTCTACCTTACCGATCCGAGCGGGCAGCTCAAACAGCTCTTCGACGGCAAGACGTGGTTCCTCGCCATTTCACCAGAGCGGCTCGTCGACCTTCACCCTCTTATTGACCACATCGGCTTGCAGAAGAAGCGTATCGACACTCGTGTTCGAGCGACAGTCCGTATCAATGGTGACACTGTGGACGAGGACACTGAGTTTGGAGTATATGATGCTCGTGAGACAAAGGCGTACCAGAAGAAAGTGCGCTATTTTCAACGGTGTGTGTTGGCCTTATTGTGGCCACAATCCGACTGACTTCTTCCCAGTCTACAGCGCTACAAGGCAAAACAAAAAGACAAAGCCCTCGTGAACTCGATTTCTGTTTACAAAGTCGACAATATCGAGATCACCTACGAGCTCGATAACGACGAGGTACAGCCCATCTCGCAGAAGCGAGCCTGCTGGTCACGAGGCGACGACAAGGGCAACATTGAGCTATTTTTCGCCTCCAGCTGCTCTCAAAAGGAGCGACGCGCGAACTGCGAGCAAGAGATGTCAATCGCGCTTGGCTTGTCCGAGGACGGCGCGCTCGCCGTCAGCGCTATCATACGCACCGAAGACGACGAGGAGATGAACAACACGCTCAAGAATGCCGGGATCCACGAGCTCGTAGAGCAGCCTCCGCAGCCCGAGGAATCTGACAGCGATCCAGAGGGCGAGGATATCGAGATGGCCGAGGCTGACCATGACGACGCAGCGCCTGCTCCTCGTCCACCCGCAGAGCCAGAGGCGGAAGTGGATGAGTTGGACGAAGAGGAGTATGAGCACCAACCCCGCCAGTCGCGTCGAGGCAAACCTGCTGTCAAGGGCGAGCACCATCCTCCGCCTTATCCACTGGATGGCGACGAAGATGTTCAAATGGACGGAGCGGGTCAAGCCGCGGAGGAAGAGGTCGATGTTGTGGAAAGCCAGCCAACAGCTCGGGGTCGCCGCAAGTCTCGTCGCGAGTCGAACGTGCAAACCGCTCCTTCTGCAGCCCGTGCCCGTGCACCGACTCCACCGCGCGCAGAAACACCGCCGCCAGCCCTTCCAGCCCCTCCCGCCGGCGTGGACGATCTTGACGCATATTTGGAAACGGAGCAAGGCCACGAGGAGATTGAGCGAGTCACGAGGGCTGCAGCACACGCTTGGCTTCCCCAAGTTACGCCTGCTGCAGAGCGATCGTTTGCTGAGCCCGCCGGACATAATGAGGAGGCAGAGGAGCCGCCAGACGGACGCGAGCCGCGCACCCTGCGTCGACGTACCACAGGAGGCGCGAGTCTAAGCGGCATTGCCGTGTCTCGTCGTGGAGGTCGTCGCGCGCAGTCCGATGCCCACGTGCAGGGCGCGCGCGCAAGACCACACCCGTCCGATGATGCACGCACGAAGCGGATCGGATTCCTGGGCGAGCGGTTTGTGAGTGTACCGCGCTCGCAGATGCATGCCCTCCAGTCTAACGCTTCACCAGGTCTTTGAGCTGCTCAAACATCACCTGAAAGACTGCTCTCCAGCGTTCGACTACGAGAATTGGACCTCGCCCTTCCGAGTGCTCGCGGGCCATCCAGAGTTCGAGGGACAAGAACTCGCCGACTTCGTCTACCACGACAAAAGCGGCACACTGACAAAGCACCTTTTCTCGCGCGGCTCGGAGTATTACAAGGCAGCGCCAGAATACTTCATCGAGGTCAAGGCGACGAGCGGAGAGCAGTCGGAGCCCTTCCACATGAAGAGGCGCCAGTTCCTGCAGGTACGTTGCAGAAAACAATGAATAATGAACCAGAGACCTGAATTCAGGCATAGGCTATGCAGCTATCCCAGGCTGCGCGGCAGCCAGGCGATTCTCTGCAGTTGTACGTTCTGTTCCGGGTCAACGGCGTCGGTGGAGAAGACGCTCCGGTCCTCAAAGCCTACGTGGACCCGCACGACATGCTTTCTCGCGGAACATTGAGGGTCGAGTCCGAGTGTGTTGAAATGCGCGTCGTAGAAGTCGAGTGAGTCATGCTATGCACTCCCGGAGGATTGGAACGGACCGTCGAGATCCGTATATTCAACCGGACCTGAAATCTAATTTCCACACTGTAATTCACCATACTTGTATAATTTGCTACGTTCGAAACTGAGGGTTGGCTTTGCCTTCTGCTATACCGATTCTGGTACGTGGGGGATTGGGAGGAAGTTGGGAAGGGAATTAAATGCCCGACGATCGTCTTGAACCCGCCGTTGACCGTGACTAGGGCCGACAATGAACTTCAATTCCGCTTTGCCTTCGTACCGCCTGGTGTTCAATGACGCGAAGCATCCGCAAGGCACTGGGCGATGACCGCCAGAACAGAAAGTTGGTGTCTGCCCACCTCGTGACATCATCGATACGGCGCACGATACAAAAATGCTCGATTCGCTGCCTCCAGCTGTTAAATCTCTGCCGTACAACAATGAACGACACGCTAAGACACGTTCTGGCGGCCTTACTCGCCGTCTTTCTCATCCACCAAATCTCCTTCCGTCTCATCTTCGGCGGCCCAGCCAAGTACAAAGAACGCGTCATGCTCCGCGCCGCACGTAGGGCGTTTGCCACCCCGCCATCGAGCTCCGAGCTATTGCCGTACAAGGCCAAATGGAATTGGGATCGCGTGCTCAACTTGTACGACTTGAGGCTTGTCAGAGACGCACCCGCACGGTTCCAGGAGCTTCGGAGAAAATGGGGCATCAATGAGGAAGAGTATACGCGCGAGGTAAGTACGCCAAAGCGACCCTCCGAAGGCCGCGATCTCACGTGCTCTTAGGTCACTGGAGAATGGAAACCCATGGGCAACACGGAGGGACTGTCTGGCAGCCTCTTCTTCCGCTCCCAGACGTCCAAATATCTGCTGAAATCTCTCGGACGGGCCTTCGAGAATCGATTTCTCCACGAGCATTTTCTACAAGAGTTCTTCGACTACGTGGAACAACACCCCGACACTTTGCTCAACAAGATTCTCGATGTGCTCGTGAGCTTCGATCACCGCATCGGCGAAGGGCTAAAGTGTGTCGCGCGCCCTGCAGTATACCAACATTGAAATGCTTACTATTTCAGCAGCGTCTCGCCTTCGCATTATCTCGTTCTAGAGAACATCGCGCCCGACAAGCAAGATGACTGGGAGATGCTCGACTTGAAGCCGACCAAGTTCATCGAGCCTTTCCGGGACCTGCTACCTGAGTCAGTTCAGGGCAGCGGCGTGACCGACGTCCTTCCTGACGACAAGCCCGTGTTCATGGTGCTGTATAAAATCTTTACAGCCTGGTTCGCCGTCGACTGACCCTAGCTCAGACTGCGCAAGAGCGCGAAACGACTCTGCAACGACTGAAACATGATCTCGACTTCCTGGCGCGCATGGGCTGCGTGGACTACAGTGTCCTGCTTGTACGGATACCTGACGGGTGCGTCCAGACCTTTCATCCTCGCGCGTGTGGCACTCATCAGCCCATAGTTCTGCACGTATCGCGCTAATCGACGCGTTTTGGTCGTTACGAACGCCACGCGCGCAACTCACCAAATCCGCGTCAGACGCCGCTGGCCTACCGACGCAGACCGTTACGGCGGACGCGGAGGGGTACGCCGCTGAATGCCTGAAGATGATGGAGAAGGCTGTACGTGCACAGGAGAGTGCTTTTGAATGAACCTTATTGCATTGGTTTATCTTTTTTGGTAGACATTCGGCGGTTTCACTGCTTACGAACTGCTGTACGTGAGATGTAGAAAGCAAGAGTACATTCAAAATCCATGCCATCTTTACGAAGGAAACTCAAGACTATGCGGATATTAGAGGGGTAACAAGAAAGGGCTCGTTCGTGTCCAACCTGTTCAAGACACAGACAGTTCCTCGCGTCGGTCACACATACTAATCGTTGTGGGCAATTCTCACTTCGACCGTGTCGGATTCGATCCTCAGCGTGCCGCGGGCCAGCATGTCGTGCGGGTCCACGTATGCCTGGAGGACCGGAGTACCGCTCGTTCCCACGTTGCTCACGCGGAACAGCACATACAACTGCAAAGGTGCGTCCGCATTGCGTGTCGACCGCGAGAGCCGCAGCGCCTGTGGGTGGGCGTGTCAGATTTGCTTCTGTATCAATTAGCGAATGCAGTTCACCTGGTGGAACTGACGTCTCTTCATGAAGAACGGCTTGTATTGATCGCCGCTGGTGGACTTGACCTCTATGAAGTATTCGGGCGTGGTACCGCTGTAGTCTGGATCGGATGGGAAGAGGTGCTGCGTCAAGACGCCCTCGGTGTCGTGGTAGACGAAGTCCGCGAGCTCGTCGCCGGTGAACGTGGGGAAGCCCGCAAGCGAGCGGAACGGCGAGGTCCAATTGGCGTATGTGAACGGCGCCGCGCAGTCCTTCAGATAGTTCTTGAGCAATTCGAAAACCTGGTTGTCTCTCGTCAGCGAGCAATATTCACCCGCCAGGAGGGTGTGCACGTACGAACTGCTCGCCAAGGAAGCCAATCTCCTTCATCCGAGCATCCTCGTAAGGATGAGACCGCGAGCCCCCGCCTCTCGACAGGCGGATTGATATGCCGCTGAGGCTGACGCCCTCGGAATGGTCCTCCTGAGAGTAGCTGCTATCGGCGGACGGACGAGGGTAGTCTGGAGAAGGAATGGCTGGAGATGTCGGCGGCGTGGCGATAACCACAGCGCTCGGAAGCGACGTCTGCAAAGCCACGGCCTTGATACGGTGAATCTCGTCGCGGCCCTGCGTGCTCTGCACATAACGTCCAATCGGCTCCGCTGCTTCGGGCAGGGGTGCGACTGTGGTGGACGGTGAGGTAACGGACAATGTCGATGAGGTTCCCTGCGAAGCAGATTGGGCGGAGGAGTTGGCAGTTTGCGCAAGGGCGGCTTGAAGTCGTATTTGGGCATTTGTCGGCGGCGCGGGAACTGCCACTCGGGGCCGAGAGGACCGTCGGCGCCTCCTGCCCGCCTCTGCAAGTCCTCCGCCCCAACGCCATATCTCTCTTCCAGCTCTGGGAAGCCGGACCGTAGCAACAACTGGTGAATCTCGTCATCCTCACTGAAATGGAGCAAGGCGGCAATGATAATGTGATCCTCATCGTGCAAACCCAGTACGCGAATGATGGCCTCCACGACGCCGGTAAGTCGATCTCCACGAGAGGATGAGGAGGCGATGTAAAGGATGAGCTTTCCGGAACCATTGAAGCTGGCCCAGCATGCTCTCTCGCCAGAGATAGGTTCCACGTTGGAGTCGTCTAGTGCGTATGTGACGGTCACAGACTGAACTCGGGATACGACAACCGACTTGATCAGACACTTTGCCGACCTGGACCTGCGATATTGCACGCTTGGATACTCTCAGTACATATGCAAACGCATAGCGAGCGAGCCTTGCACTTACCGGGCAATAAAGCGAACACGAGACTGGTATTCCTGTGTCTCAATTTCCTCGACGTCGCAAACGGTGGAGTCTTCTTCCAGCAGCGCACCGTCTATGAGAACGGTTTCAGTAACATGACGATCGATGCGTTTTGTGTCAAGGCCGAGGTGTCCAATGAGGTCGCGGAGGGCGACCAAACGACTCTGTGAGAGCGACAAAAAGTGGAGACTATCGGCGAAGAGACCATGCAAGTATCCGCTGGGATCAGCGAGAAAGAAGTCCTCGTCGCAGGCTGAAAGCCAGACTTCACCGTCCTCTGGGGAAGAAACAGGGAGCATCTCGACTTCGCGTACGCCAATTGTCCAGTCATCACAGGTGCCTTCCTTGATGGGCGAAATCGTACGGTCCGCGTACAGCAATAATGCGAATAGCGTCTCTTCGTCCTCGTGATTGAGAGCTACGCCCTGGTGAAGATCCGAATAGGAGCGTAACTCATCAGCAATGATGGTTTGTGGCGCATCTGCGATCCCCAGGTGTGAGTGGAAGAGTGTTTGCAGCTCGGGGTACTCGGTCTCAAGCGCGGCCTTTAAGGTCATTATCGATGGGCCGCCCCAAACGACGTCCTTTCGTGCTCGCCACTTCTCATTGGCAAAAAACAGGGGCTGATTATTGAATGCAGTTCTGTATCGACCGTGAGCACGGTTCCTCCATGTTAAATCTAATTATTCATACTCACCGAATGTCTTCAGGGATCTCGAAAAACCTGGCCTCGAGTTGCCGATAAAGCTCGTAGACGTGATTCCGATCAGCAGATGTGGTCTGAGCGAGTGCCAGTAGTCGCTTGAGGAAGAACTTGGCGTCCACGTCCGTGCTAACGCCAAAGTCATGTAAGAACGACCAGTCGCCGTCCGGGTCGGAAACGGGAAGCTGAGGCAAATCGGGAGTAGCAAACGGAGAGAGCTTGCGGTTGAGCACAAATGTTGAACCCAGTGGAACTGTGTCTCTGTTACGGCAGCGTACTTCGATCTTGGCGAAATAACTGTTGAGAACGGTTTTATCGTTCGTACTGACTCGGAGCTGAACACATATCCCGGGCCAAAAGATGCGTAAGAGCGAGAGGAGCAGGGCGGTGTCGGCAAGACGAAGACGCTCAACGAGTTCAACGAACTCCTGGTTTGGTGTGCCGTCCGTGACCCGGGGTACCGTTGAGACACCGAATTGCGATTGCAGCCAGTCGCGCCATTCAGGGTGCCGCCATCTGGCGAGAAGATGAGGAGACACAAAACTGCGGTGGATGAATCGTGCCGGAGAGCGCAGAAAGTTACTGAGGGGACCCAGGGGTGGCCTGTACGCGTCATCGTTCATGTAGAGGTCTCCGCCGTAAGCCAGGCTCCCAGATGTATCGGCAAGCCGCAATGAAGTGCCATTAAGCCGGCTAGACCGCCCGTTCTGGAAGACATAGACCGCTTGCTCCAGCGCCTGCGTTACAGAGATAGTCGAATGGCTGCCATGCACCTGGAGGATCTTCTCGACAACGAGCTTCGCGTCGATCTCGCGCACACCAAGCCGTTCGAGAAGTTGCTTACGCTGGGTAGCGGACGAGTCCGTCATGAGGACGTCAATCCCCAGTCCCGAAGGGAATTGCGAGGAATATGGGTTGAAAAACAAAGTCTCTCCCGAGCCGCACGGTATCCAGTTGCCATTTGCGAGACGCGCAAGAGGCAATCTACGGATGCGGTCGTCGACTAGCTGATAACTCCAAAAAAAGCCGTGATTGTTGAGCAGCGAGCAGGCCTGCTCGAGCCACGCATTGTGCTGGTCCGCGACGGAGCTGCCCATCGCACAGAGCCCCGTGACGAAATCATCGAATGTCATGTCAGAGACTCCAAGGAGCAGCAACTTGGGTCTGAGCTCGGTGGGATAGTCGGGCGAGACGTAATAGAACGGAAGCTTGGGCTCTGGGACGAGGCCAAGTCCATCGCCTGACGAGAACGACGATGGGAATTTCACCAGTTGGGGGTGTCGGTAGCAAGCGTCCGCGTCCATGATGACCCCGGTGTTTCGTAGGCGGGCAAGGATGTCATGCGCAATGGGAGAGAAGAACGAGTCGACGATGTCTGATGGATCGGGCAAGAAATGAAGCCAAGTCGATTTGAGCGTATTCATGGACTTGAATTGGGCAACGGCAGAAAGAAAGGCGCTGACGACACCGGATCGTAGCGTCGTGTTCCATTGCAGATCGGATAGAATGTCTTCGCGATTCGCGGCAGTCAGGAAATCTGCCTGTATGATGAACTAGTCCCACAGTATCGTAAGAACCCAATCATTCACAAGAGAACTAGAAGACATACTCTGAATCCAACGCTGCGCACAGGGAGAAATGCGTGCACCATCTGACGACTGGGCTGGGGTAGAAGCGCGTCGTCGAGAGGGAAGGCTAGGACAATATCCGTTGTCTCCGACTGCGCGCGCTTCGGCTCGTGACGGTAAGCGTCAATCGTTTCCGTAACGCGGAAGAAGCGCCGGCTTGTCGTAGAGGAGCCGCTGGTTGTGACGATGCTGACAAAGTTTCCTTGAACCTCGCGCCGCGCAGAGAAGTTCTCGCCGTCGTCGACCGTCAACCGGGCGAGCCTGCGCATGAAGAGCAGCACGCTTTCTCTGACCTGGCGAAGCTGCTGTTTCACGGCGGCGAATTGGTCGCCGTCGCAAAATTCCAAGCGCAAGACAGTCCATCCGGGCTTGTTCAACGAGGATGACGTCCACTGGGGCGATATCATGCCTAGCTCGGCGGCGCGGTCGAGAACGAAGTGATAGCCCAAGGAATGGACGTGGACTTTGCTCGCAACCTTGAACATGGATTTGGCACCTGGGCAACTATCAGCACATCGCAATGGGTGTCCAAACGCACATACCGATGCCCTTCTCGCCTGCGATTGTATGTCGGTAAAGTACGCATGCGATGAATCATATGTGATGCATACCGATGTACCCAGTCTGGTTCCTCTTCGTGCTCTGTCCGATCCCGCAGAATGCCCTGACATTCTCGGCGGAGAACCCAGACTCATTGCAATGAATTTCCATGTAAGACTGGCGGAGGGTAATGCAGAGTTCTGGAGTAATGCCGGAAGGATAAGCATTGTCATCGGCGTTCTGGAGCGCTTCGAGAACGAAGTGGGCCGGCTTGGAGTACAGCTCGTCGGAGAGGCTGAGTCGCGATGAGCGTGAGAAATTGATCATATACAAAGGATAGAGACATACATCTTGAGCGATTTTTCCAAATTTTGCTTCAATCTTGTCACGGTATTCCAGACTTCTGGATTACTACGAGCTTGTTTGATGAGATCCTCATCCACGCCATTGTCGCAGCGGATCCGCTGAACGACGTGCTGCTCGGGAGTCATCTGCGACAGTGCTGAAGTCGTGGGGGAGAAGAAGGAAGAGTTGGCTGGTGACGAAAGCTGGTGCAACGAGGCAGCTCGTAGGCAGGTGAGTTGAGAGCTCAAGAAGTAACGGCTGTTGTGGCGTGCAGCTAATGAGAGTGCGAGCGCAGATTGCAATTTAGAATGTTGCAGGGCGAGCAGATAGGGACTTGTGCAGGGTCGCGGTCTTCGGACCTTCAGATTGAGTCAATTGCGCGCTCTTGCACAAAATCGGCGAGGCGGTCATCGCACAGAATGGAGCTCATTGCTGCAGTATACGTGCGTAGAGTCCTCCGTCATGTGAGAATTAGGTTAGGGGCATGGTCATATATACCGGTTGGCGCGATTGCAAAGCCTCGGCGTACTACGTTTGCGATGACTGAACTTGAAGGCAGGCTGGCCGTTGAGAGTGCATCCCGAGTCCGCAAATTACCGTGACCGAACCGCAGTTGTTTAACCTACTAAGAGACGGAGCACAACCAGTATTGCTCGAGTCGCCTCATCGTAATATGGACGAAGTTGTTGCTGTTTTACTCCTATGGCCGGCTTTGTTGAACTCACTCCATTACAAGGCTCCAGCGTACCGCGCAATCTACCGCGCAATGTGCAGGTTGCCCCGACCAGAGTCGGATTTCAATGTCATGGTGGTCACCCAAGCACTGTACACGGCCGGCCCGCGGCGCTGACTGTGACCTTTAAGCACAACTCGTCGCGCTCCTCTCTCTATCGGATTCCCTTGGTCCATTATGGTCGCAATCGCTGGCCTTGCGCTCCTCTTTGCTCTCCGCCCGGCTCTCGTACCTGCTACCATTCCCGAGCATGCTCAGAATCGCCCTGTCACTGCTATCACCAACGTCCGTGTCTTCGACGGCAAGGAGATGTCCTCATCTCCCAAGACAGTCTATATAACAGCTGAAGGACGTATCAGCCACTCCCGGCCTACACACGTCGATGTGAACGTCGATGGGGATCACAAATTTCTGGTCCCTGGCTTGATAGATAGCCATGCTCACCCAGCGTCTACGGATGAGCTCGCAGAGCTCGCTTCGTATGGCGTAACGACAGTCTTTGTCCTCTCAACGTTCAACTTTACGCAGTCACTGGCGCTCAAAGATCATGCTGGTCTTCCCGACGTCTTCGTAGCTGGAGTCCCCGCTATCGGCCGCAACGCAGGGCACGCCGTGATAGCCAAAAAGTCGGGAAATGCGGCCAACTGGCTCCTGACGCCGGAGAGTGACCTTGAGGACTATGTCCAATGGAACATTGGCAACGGCTCCGACTTCCTCAAAGTCGTCTCGCAGCCAAACGGGCCGACGCTCGACCAGCAGAGCGCAATCGTGCGGCTTGCGCGTGAGCGCGGCAAGATGATCGCGACACACGCCGTCGACCTCGAGGCGTACACCACCGCCGTACGCTCCAACACGCACTCGATCCACCACATCGTCGTGGACGCGCCGCTGGGCCCGGACATTCCGGCCCTGATGCGCGCGAACGGCCAGTTCGCCGTGCCCACGCTCGTGCTCGTGAAGCTGGTGCGCAGCTACGCGTCGCTGCGAGCACTCATGCCCGGGATGGGCAATCCCCGCGCGTCGCTCGGTCAGGCGCTGGCGAACGCCCGCGCTTTGCACGAGGCGGGCGTCCCGCTCATCGCTGGTACCGACGCCGTGTCGCTCCTAGGCATAGAGCTGCCGTTCGGCGTCATGCTGCAGTGCGAGCTGGAGCTCCTTGTCGAGGCGGGTCTGTCACCAGCAGAGGCTCTGCGCGCGGCGACGGCAGACGCGGCGAAGTGGCAGCGCCTTGCGGACCGTGGCGCCATTCTTGATGGTCTGCGCGCGGATGTTCTGCTCTTGAGTGCGGACCCTACGAAGGACATCACCAACATCGCGTCCATCGATAAAGTCTGGATTGACGGCTTCGAGTTCCAAGGCCCTGTGCGTCGACCAGGCGGATGTGCGAACGCCAAGGTCGGGTTGGGGCTTACGTTGAGGGCCTTAGGTGCTCTTTTTACGATCAAGGAGGCTGCACGTTCTGTGTTCGGAATATTCAGGTCAGTCGCAGTCGCGGCCCGCAAAATGATTTTCTGACGGTCAACATAATGTCAGCTTTGCGAATGGGAAGACAGAGCTCTGACCAAGTGTTGGATCTATAGCTACATTTCTGCAGTGCGTTTGGACACACCACCGTCCTGCAGTGCGTTTGGACACACCACCGTCTTGCTGCTCGCATAAGATTTACAGATGCTCTGACCGCGGCTTAGTATTGCGAATATAAATTATCGTCTAGCTGTCGCTCTTGAAGATACTGACGCTGCGCTCGCCGAAGATCGGTCCTGATCAAAATTCCGTTGAACCTGCGGCACTTCCAGCCTCTACATGAGGAGCAACGGGGAAAGGTACAGCAACCCCATGCGCCTCGACACTGGACGGCGAAGATAGGGGAGCGCAAGCTGGCGACGGCATCGTCAGAGGCCGCGCGAGCACGTCAAATAACGGTCGAGATGTCGGCCAGACAGCGCCGCGACCTGAAGCCTGAAACATGAAGCCCGATGACCCTGTGCCAGGAGCTCCATGGATAGGCTGCGGGCGTATCACGCGCGGGAGCAGTAATATAATCTTCGCCTTTCGTAGGTGTACGAGTTAGAGGCCAGGATGAAATTCAGAACGAGCCAGATCTGCGCGTCATAGAGGGAAGTATGTAGAACTGAGCAGTTCGCCATGGATCCATCTTGAATGCCAAAAAGTATCGTTAAAAGAGCTTAGAGTACACCGAGGACGGCGCCTGCGAGCCAAGGCCCAGATCATACGGCAACGATACGAGACCCAAACAGCTGACGGAACGCGCAGAAGCAGTCAGGAAAGTCGCCACGCATGGTGAGCGCTGAGCATGCATCTCGGATGGCATTGCCGTAGGCAGGGATAGCCTGAGGCGCGCAGAAAGGAGTACGGGTGCAACAGTACCGGCGGAACGTCCCGGCTGCCATGACCTGCCAAGGGGCCCGCACGATTTGGATCCGTGATATCGTCTGGGGGAGGGGGGTCGTGGGAAATGATCTGGCGTCTACCGGCATCCCGGCAGATGCGATGTCGGTGATGGCTCGGACTGCCACCGAGCTGCGGTCTTATTGCAGCCGTCTCAAACGCTCAGTGAGCGTTTGAGACGGGTGCAATTGAAAATGCGCGATTTCTCGAACAGTCCGCGCAGGTGAATTCAAGCAAAGTACACAAGTGAATGCTATTACTAGGCTGCAGACTGGGACGCTAGTTTAGTTTTATACTCTTCAATGGCATCCGAGTCAGGCAAGCGAGCAACTTCACGATGTCGTTGCGTCTGCTCCTTCGAAATCCCGAGTCTCAACGACTCTTCCGAGCTAACGTGAGTGTCTACTAGTAAGCGCATGATGTGAGCTGGCTCGTAGTCGGCGTCATCGCTGTGAGCAGCGGCGCAATGGAAGAGTGCATTGTACTTCCAAATTGTACGGAGCTGCCCCGATTTCGATGGCGCGCACAGCGCACAGTGAATTGGAACATTGCTTGATTTGCTTGTATCCGTGGATTCTGCCGCTTTCTTGTAGTTCATGTTCTCGTAGTGATATTCGCAGCTCGATGAGATTTGAAACTGGTTCTTCCGGCGCCTGAGCATTGTAGTGCAAGCACCGAGGCCGCAAAAACCGCATGGATTGGCAGGGACTTGGTCCTGGGGAATGAATTAGTGCAGCAAATATTGATCTGACGTCGATCTTACGCATTGCGGATCAGGGACCTTTCTCAGTGCGCGAAGAAGGTGCTCGCCAACATGATCCCGCATCTTGGATAGCTTGAGATTAGCACGGCAGAGCTTACATGGCAGTAATTCTTGCGCTTTGTGCTTCTTCTTTGGCTCAAGGTGCGGCGGCAACGACTGCACCTTGAAAATAACTTTGCCTGAACTGCGTGAGGAGAGCACAGCACTGTGAAATTGGGCGCACCATCTGCAGAACGCAAAGGCAGATCCTTCATGTTTTCAACGACGGGGAGGAGGAGAATGTTGGACATGATCTCCTCTGTTTCAGGGTTGAGCGCGTCCCAAGCGTCCTCACACGTCTGCAGCATGTCATCCTGTGAAAATGACCATGTAGCGGTAGGTCCGACAGCTAAAATATAATCAGAGAATACTACTTCGTTGCTCTAGGACGCACTTTCGGAATTCCGGACTACCTGGCTCAGCACCGGAGCCATGATAGACGTAATCGCGGCAGGTACCTCAAGGACATAGCGCGCGTGCGAGATCTGCGTATCCATTTTGTCATCCAGCTGGAGATACTCTCCGGTCCAAGTCCACGTGCGGTCTATATAAAGTGACGCGCAAGTGACGCGCAGTGACGCGCGAGACGCGCAGCACCATTTTGTACCCAATACTAACCCTTGTGAGGTCTGATAACATGGACCATATCCACTGAGGCCTCCAAAACAATTGGGCAGGTGCCATCAGCCCAGGGTCTTAGTTAACCAGGCAAAGTTGTAATAGTACCAAAAGGCTTGCGCGTCTCTTGCGCGTCCCCTGCATGTCATTGCAGATTGCAATAAATACAGACATTTGGAGCAAATGCCATGTGTAAGGAAGGTAAGACATAGTCTATACTCTTTTTCGTGTTATTTCGATTGAAATTATTGCTCAAATAAACAATGCATACTCAATATGTGACACTCGTAAATAATAGCTTTCTACACACTGCCACCAGTCACTACTGGGTCAATCTATCCACATGTGACAATCCATTTACACAGTACACATATTTAGCACAATTACCCTAGTTTGTGAGAGGGTGAATTTACCTAGAGACTCAGTCCAAAATCTCAAAGTCAGTCGTAAATACAGTTACCACCACCCTGGCGATATCATTATGTCTATACTCTTCCATATGGCATTTCAAGTTGTTTCTACACACATTTTGTTGATTCCTTGAGATTATGAGCAGAACGGGTTGCATTTGTGCAGACGCGTCTGTTGCGCGTCACTCTGACCAAGTCGCTCAGAGTGACGCGCAGTGACGCGCAAGAGACGCGTATATGAGTTAAAACTATTAAATGTATAAATATCAGACGGAGATTTAACTCATCAACTGGTGATATGTACTAGTGTTTGGAGGTGGAATCTGAAATGGAAATAGTGTCTAGAGCCAGCAGGGGATGCATCATTTGCGAGATTTCCTTCTAGTAGCACGTGTTTGGATGCTAGAAACTCTAGGCATCTTCTTGACTGGTTCCTTTGCCTCATCCATGTTTGCCTTTGCCTCCTGCATCCGATCTTCCTCTTCCATCTCTGCATCGAACTCCCTTTGATGATTTAGTTCCTTGTTGTGTCATTTGAGTGATTATGACTTACTGCTTTCGTTTGAGAGTTATTGGCTCAGATCTGGCTTTTGGGAAGAACTTTTGGAAGAGAAACATCACAGAACCTATAATATGGTCAGATTAATAGATACCTCCACAGGAAGATAATTACCAGAATCAATAAAGCGATTAGCAGGTTCCTGGAGCGAGCAGAACCACAAAGTAAAGACAGCAGTATCCAGATACTAGACACAGAAGCTAACAGAGCAGAGACACAAGACCAGAGCCCAACAGAGAGTGCAGACAAGGATTGTTGCCAGTATACGCAGTAGTATCCTAAACAAGGCGCTGCAAAGGTTACCACCTGTCCCCAGCACAGAGACACAGGCAAAGTCAGGAGCAGGAATATAGTACTCTATCACCAAAATCTGGGATGAGCACAGAGCGCCACGAATCAGAAGCCGGTCCACAAGGTGTAGGATTAACCACTCTCAAATGAGAACAGTAAGATTTTTAATCGTTCTCAAATGAGAGCAACTAAGGATAAACCACACGAAGTGATTTTACCCTGAGGGGTGACAAGTTTGAGGTAGAGTGGAAGCAGGGAAGCGATGGTGGTGGTAGGAAGACAAGGAGCAAACAGCTGACTTCGAAATTATACTCAGATTCAAGGTCAGCCATTCATAGGACAGAAACACTGCAAGACCACTTCCCTCCCAATGCATGACAAGCCTCACTTAGGAACTCATCCTTCATAGCTCATTGTATGCGTCTGGATGCAGGTTAGCCAGAAGGTCTGAGCTCGAAGTTGAGATTGTGCATTTGCATTCAACTCACGTGTGACAGTGACTGTCCAAGAGGCAATTCTGGTGTAGTAAGCCATCTTACAGGCTTATAATATGATTTCATGTAGTTACATACCTCCCAGGGGCAGACGCGCATGACGCGCAGGGAGACGCGCAGTGACGCGCAAGAGTGACGCGCACATTTCTACATATTAACGAACATTGCCGGATTTAGGGCCTTTAAAATTCAACTAAAATCACTATAATATTCAGAGAAATATTGGCTATCTATTGAGGTAAGGATCGTGTGATTATGTAAAGATTTGAGGGAGATATGCTCTGCGCGTCTCTGCGCGTCTCTGCGCGTCTCTGCGCGTCTCTGCGCGTCACTTTCTCTACCCCCGTCCACGTGCGTGGCTCCGCCTGCTCAAGACGGAGCACTTGCCCGATCACCACCGTCTTGAGGTTCTTCGAGTTCTCCTCAAACTCATCGAGAGTGAGCGAGACACGCGCTTCACCCCATGACATGCGAAATGCTGAAATTTCGAGCAGGACCAGTGCGTAAGCTGTTCCGACGCGCGCAAGAAACGCAACAATGTCGCCAACTTTGACAGTAGACCCGTCGTCCATCTGCGTGCCGCCAAGAGCCACTACTTTTGAGTGGTGGAAATCTTGGAGAGAGCGCCCTGCTGCACGGAGCGGCCGGGTTGTGAGCTTCTTGTTGGACTCATCGGTAGAGAGTGTTGCAACATAGGCAGACTTGTAGAATGTCTTGCCCTCTGCATTCACGAATGTCGGAAAAACTTTCTGGTGAATTGTCTGCGATAGCTCCGGTGATGACTCGTCAACGACCGTGTCGGGAAAGAAGTCGTCGATGTCAAATCCAGGTTCTACCATGGCCGCGTCGAGCTCGTCTGACGGATTGCGTGTATTTTCCGAAGCATCCATTGCGTCGGCAGCTCTATCTGTGGTCTGAGAGTGCGGCTGAACAGCACTGGTCGTGCGGTGACGGGGAGAGGCTCCTGCGCTGCTAGCCTCCGGTGCTGGCTCGGCCATTGGAATATGTAAGGACTCAGCTGGTTCCGCGCGTTCCGAGCGGTTCTCAAGCTGTTCATTATGCAGAGTACGCTCATCGACGCCGACATAGAGCCCAGCAGGACGGAGCACATCGTGATTAGGGCGAGAGAAACAAGCCTCGAAGTCGAAGTCTGGCCGTCCCGGGAAAGCCTTACGAAAGCGGGCAAGGGCTTTTTCGCGGCCAGTCGCCCACGCCCGCGCAAGGTCCACATTTCCGACGCACACATCTCCCTTCCAGGAGCGCGGGTTGAGATGGTCAATCCCGATCGTCTTCGACACATCGAGTCGGCGATGACCACAATCGAGATCAGGCCTCCGCTGAAATATGGCCTGGATGAGACACGCAATGGCAAGCTTGCTCGAGAGCTGAGAAATGTGTTGCGGTCTTCGTCGGGTCCCTCCTCCCCCGCTGTTTCATTTCGCCGTCCCGTGGCCCTCGCACCTCGTCTGGGCGCCCAAACTCCTTGCGCCCGGCCCCGCGGCCCTTTCGTCGGCGCGTCCAAGCGGTCTCTCCGCTCGGCGAGTACCTCGGTCTCTTCCCAGGAGAAGGGTAATATGACGGGATGTTTCTGGTTTGGTTGGGCTCTATTTATCCCGGGTTTCCTGTCTCGCCGACGACGCCCCGGCGGTCTCTTTCGGCCTGATCTGTGGCGCCCGCGTGACAACCGGTCGGTGGCGCAATTGGTCCGCGGGGCCCCTCGGCCTTGCTTCCGTAGTATATATATCTGGGCCGTCGCCCCTCTTGTACCTTAGGTTTGGTCTGGTCTATCATACCGCTTATCCGCGCCTCCCTCTCCCCACTCATCCCTTCCCTCGGGCGTCGTCTCGGAGAGTGATATAGCAGTCACCGTGACAAAATGTCGAAGTTGCGGGCGTGATCGAGAGTGCGGACCTCTGAGAAAACCTGCTCCAGTCGATCTGTCCCCTCGAGCAGTAGCCAGAAGCAGAGCGTCGGGTCAAGGAGCTGGAGGCGAGCAACAATCGTAAAGATGTTCTTCACAATTGCCTGTGTGTCGTAGTAAAGTGCGCCGGTCATGCAGGTGTTACCGTGTGCATCGTACAAAATGACCGCAGCATGTGCAAATGCCGCCAGTGACTCCAGTTGCTGCTGTAAGTTCATCTCAACGTCGATAAATGGGCAGACAAAGAACCATAGAATGTCCGAAAAAAACTGGACAGAAGAGCGCCGCTTTGATTCGGCAGGCAAAGAGACTAAGGCGGGGGCGTTGTTCAGCTGCTGGAGCGACTGCATTAGACTAACGGCCTTGGGCACGTTCTGCTTGTCTGCAGGGTCCAGTAAGTTGCGCGCGGTCAGGTACTCCATTGCTGTGAATACCCGGAGAACCATAATGACGTCGTGCGGGCGGATATTCGTACCATAGAGCATGATGCCCTCGGAACTCCGCAGGAGGGTGGCAAAGCGCTTGAACACATGCTTCGGATCGCACGTCGTTGTCATCCCTCCGTCCGCGGACATGTAGCGATTGAAGCCACGCAGCGGAGCCAGCTTCTGTCCGAGCGGTGTGAGAGGTGAGATCTCGGCGACAACGCAAAGAGCGTGCTTTGCGCGGCGATACGTTGCATCGCCGTCGCTGCCGAGAGACCAGATGGGGCCGTTCAACATGCGTCCATACTGATGCAGATTCCAGGACTCCACAACAGTCGTAAGCCAAGCCTGAAGCTGCTCGGCCTTCTCCTTTTTATTGGAAGGGGACGAAACGAGCGGGACCGGCGTGTAATGCTCGCGTTGCGAATAGGGCGCAATGGCGACAATAGTGGCCTCAGTGCCGAAGGCAACTGTTTTCGCATGTAAAGCACGTCTAATCGTCTCGATATTCTCAACGGAAGTCGCCCGAGTGTCCAGACTGCCGATAGTCTCGCGAGCCAGGCCAAGAACCTGGTCGCGGTCTTGATCGTAACGTGCGCGTGTCTCAAGCGCCACTCCATCGAACATGAGTATATTTCCAGCGTGAGAGCCGCTGCGGCTGGACGGAACCGGTGGAGGGCGAAATTCTGGTCAAAAAACGCGGCGATATTGTGCAGAACATCGTCACGAAGAGGTATCGCGACGGAAGCACGCATCCGCGGAATCTTTGCACGACGCTCGAGCGTGCGCTTCGAGAGGAGCCCAAGTCCCTTGCACATTGCAAAGTGCATCCTCTCACCACCAGCGTAGGCCGACAAGAGCGAGATGTCGCGGAACCGTTCATCAGAGACGTGCGGGTGATACTGTCCGTCGGCTGCCAGTTTCAGAACAGAGAGAATTCGAGCCGGGGTTGATTCAGTGCGGAGTGATGCAGCAATGACCCAGCGCACGCGCTGGATATCGTTCTTGGAGAGAAACAACAGAACACGTTCATGATCCCGCACGCGATTCTGCGCATTGCGGTGACGCCGGCGCAGGGACTGGACCTGCGTAAAACACAAGTGAGTTACCAAGCAAAGGGCATTCACGTGCACTCATGTTGCGGTCATCACGGCCGTCGCAAGCTCTGTCCGCTCGTCCGCGGGTTTTACGCCGCTTCGCCGAGCGCTCGGTCGCTGCTGCATACAGTCGGCGCACTGTTTACGCTTGGACGGAGACTCGGCCAGGGCTGTACGCCTCGGGCTGTTCAACTCGGGATATGATCTGCACGCCGCTCTCTACCCACCCAGAGGGTGAGACGACCTCGGTGCATACCCCAATTCGGCTCGGTGGAGGCTTCCTACCCTCGGACCAAGATTCGGCAGCTATCCCCTCGCTGTATGCATCGGATACGGGCGTTGTGGTGCTCGGGACAAGCTCCAGGACCACCCTTCTGACCTCGGCGGACTCGGTGGGTTACCCAGAACAACCTCGGAGGGTCGGGAACGCCTCTATTGGACTCCTCGTTGGTGCGATACCCTCGGATGGATAATAGGCCGGTTATCATCGCCTGGTACAAGCTCGGCTACATCCTCGGACCCTCGGCCCGTGGCCTCAGCAGCTCGGCGCTCTCCCTGTGCACTCGGGAGGTGCTCTCCTTCTCGGTCCGTGCCCTCGGTGGGAGTGTGTGCGGATAGCATACCTCGGCACCTTCGCCCTGTCTCGGATCAGGTTCGATTGGAGGTGTGGTAGGGTGTTGGCATCTTGGGAGACGATGGTGGATGGACCCTTTAGCTCCGGGATCACCCTGGACCGGATCAGCGGACCTTGGGATGGGTATATAGGTTGTAGGGTGTAGATGCATGTACCCTAGGTTTGGTCTGGTCAATTGTACCGCTTGTCCGTTCTTCCTCGTCCCTCTCTCCTCTCTTGGGCGTCGGTCTCGGCGAGTGACGAGCGCTCTGCCGTGACAACTCACCTTGGATCGTAATTTCTTCTTTTCTGCAACGTGATAGTGCGTGACGGCAGCAAGCTGACTGTGTGTAAGCTTGTAATATGGGGTGTTCAGCGGTGCATCTGCACGAGCGCGTTCCAGCATGTGAAGAAAAGCGCCAGAGCCAATGACTTTGAGACACTCCACACAGGCCTCAGTGGCGGTCGTCGTCTGCTGGCGGCACTTCTCTGAGCGGAAGTAGATTCTGTTCAGACGTGTATTATAGCCACACGGCAGCCAGCCCAGGGAATCATCGATGTGCTCCTGGAACGGGTACGTGTTCCAGAACGAGCCCCAAGTCCAGACATAGTAAGCACCCGGGCAAGAGTAGTACACCGGACGCCTCGGGGTGGACGGAACCGCGGGGAGACTATGAGAGACTACAGGTGTTGTGAACTATGAGACGGATAATTTAGCCTAAACACCTTCCATTTGAATGTAATTAAATCACCTTTCTCTGCTCAGCTACGCGCTTGTTACAATTTCTAGACTTGCGGTGCGTCAACATATTATCTGCAACCGCCGTCGGGCCCGAGTTGACCTCAAATCCGCAGAGATCACAGACAAAGAAGTGATAGCCAGTATTCTCGTCGTATTTGGACCACAGCTCAAGGTCAGAGGTCACACGGATTGCACGTGAGCTGGAGCTCCGCGCATGGAAGACACCGCTGGGAGGAGGTACAGCCAAAAGCTGTACGGTATTCGGCAGAGCACTAGACATTGCGCTGGTAGAGCACTGGGACGGTGAGTGTAGCAGTACAAGGAGCGTAGCTTATCGATCCAGCACAATGCGCGTGCGCTCGCATGCGCTGGCAAGCGGGCCGCACCCGTAGTCTACGGGACGAAGACACTACTGAATCAGTGCTCCCTTATACCGGCGGAGCGGACGGGAGCACTGATGTAGCGTCTACATCTACGCACCGGCTCTTGCCTTTTGGGCCCGACCGACCTCTAACCTCGGCATCTCTTCTTTTGCCAGCCTACCCTCATGTATTTGAGCTCATTTGCAAGTGTTTTGAAGGCTCGAGCAACGAGGTTCGAAGGACGCGAGCGCATTCGGCGGCAACCGCGGGACCCAGCTCTGACCGGAAGCAACCTGATCAACGACCGTCGACCACTCGAGAAGACACAAGACTCGAAATAAGTTTTGAAAGTACTTCAGTTAAGTATAGAGTGCTCATCTATACACAAATTTCCAAAAAAATGTGTCTCGGGTTGCGCGGCAGAGTCCTTCGGAGCCATTTAATCGTGACCGGCCCTGAAGTCGGCTGGGACCCAAACGATAAGGTCATCGGGTTAAAACATAGACTACTATTCCGGACCAGGAAGCGCGCACCCCCCGGGAAGCGCGCACTTTCAGCAATCACTTTCCCGCCGTCCTATCCATTGCGCAATGCCCTAAGAAAAAATATAATTGGCTTCTATAGGCCCTTTCAATCTTGTATGCCAAATCCGGTCTTGCACGGGCGTCTTGGGCAGTAGCAAGAATTCAGACATTTCGGCCAGTTGCACACCCATGCGTCAAAAGAGTTGATTCCCATCCGTGGGAGAGCCACTCTGTCCCTATATTCTCCAAGATGCTTTCTTACACTACCATTAACGTATAATCCACGTTACCGAGACGTCGTCTCTGCTCTACGGTGAGACCGTCGAAGGTACGGTATTTGGTGGGATTGCCTTGCCTCGGTCGGGCTCGATCCGTCATCGGTGATGTACAATGATTCCGGGCATGGTTCACATGAAGTCGACTACCAGTAGCACTCCTTGCTTTTTCTCACTTTTATCAACAAAATATGTGCTAAAAGTAAATATGGACCAGGTTCCGAGGCGAAATACTGTGTGCAGCGAGGGATCGAGCATCCGAGGCCCTGGCCGAACTAGGATGCGGCCCATCAAAGGCTCACCGGAAGTGCGCGCATCCCCGTCAGTAGCCGGCATCTCTTGCTCTCTCGTTGAGTCCCCTCGAAAAAATTTAGTCGCCCAAATACTATCGTATTAGATGACGATGAATCTTGCTCAGATGAGCCGAGGGTCATCGGGCAAGTGAGGGAGGCGGCAGGCGAAAGTGCGCGCTACCTGGTCCGGAATAGTACCGCACCCGCACTCACGTGCAGAAAGCGCAGCTCGGTGGCAGTCCGAGCCATCGACCGACATCGCATCTGCCGGGATGCCGGTAGACGCCAGATCATTTCCCACGACCCCCCTCCCCCAGACGATATCACGGATCCAAATCGTGCGGGCCCCTTGTGCCCTGCTCTCATCGTCAGACCACTCTCAAGTTGCACATCTTGCAGGCCTCCCTCGCCTCAGCTGCAGTTCAGATACCAAATGGAGGCTAAGATCAATTCAGAATCGAGACCAGTCGAAGGAATACAAAGGAGGAAGGCAACGTGAAGGGCGGAAGGTATGTAACAAACTAACTGGATGTACAAAACGCGCTGTCAACACGATGCGGGAACCTAAACCGAAACCGGGGGTCATTACAGGATGTGGGGAGAGGTCGTGACGGGGGCGATGGGGGATCGCGACAAGGGGTCCTGCGACGAGTACGACGCCACCGGACGACAGATGCCTATCACGGGCGGCGGCGACTCGGTATGCCGACGACAAAGGCGGGCGGCAAAAGGCCCGAGGGTTCCTTGGTCCACCTCCGCAATGCAAGTTGGCAGTATGATGACGGCATTGCGGAGGTGGCGTGGGGTGTGCGCAAGAGGTGGCAGTCGGCGCTGGCCACCTCGACGCGCTACATAAAGGACGCGCGCATCGACAATGGACATCACGCGCGCCCGTTGCCGCTCCATCGCCCGGGCTTTGTCTTCGCCTGTTCCAACACGGGCCGGGCATCGGCGGCGGCCTTTGCGCGCGCGAGGTCCTTCTCACGGATGCGTGTGCTGCGCCTGGTGGGTACCTTTGGGCTCTTCGGCGCGGCACGGCCACGGCCGCGCTGCAGTCGCTTGGGGCTGGGGGCAGTCACGGGCTGGTTGGACGGAACGGCGACAGCCTTGTCTTGAAGGGAAGCGAGGGGCATCTGTGCGGCGCCGGTCAGCACAAGCTCGAAGAGATGCAAATGTGCAGCACATACCTCATTGTGCTCATCGGACGTGTCATGGTTGGTTTCCACGACTGCAGGAGCAGTAGCAGTCGCGGTAGATTCTGGAAGCTTGGCGCGGGTCGCCGCAGTGGACGAACCCGCCTCGTTGCGCGTACGCCGCCCAACGCGCACGCGCGCCGCTGTCGGCAACCCCGCCGGCGCTCCAGTCTCGACTCGTCGCCTCTTCTCCTCAGTACCAACCTCCACCTCGTCCTCCACGCGCGCGCGCTTCAGGCCATGAGCGCGCGTAGGCGAGAGCATCGGGACGTTGACGGGCTCGACATTCGGCGTCTGGGAGCTCGTCCCCTCGTCACGCGAGGGAGAGCTGTCTCCAGCTGCGTTGGATTCGGTGTCGTAGCCCGCCATATCGACGTCCTCAGACGCCACGCTGGGAGACCGCGCAGGCTCCGAAGGCTGAGCCATGGATGCCGCGGCGGCGGCCTGCGCGCGACGCTGTTCGCGGGCCTTCTCCTGCCTGCGCGCGTTCTCCTCGTGCGAAAGCTCCCAAGGCTGGCTGACGTGACGCTGCGCGCGCATCGCGAAATATCCCCCCATGCCGTCGGGCAAAAAGCGATCGGCGTTGAAGGTGCGCTTCAAGCGGTTGGCGGGACGGCTGGCGCAGCCGGGAGCGCGGTGGGGATGGGGGCGTCTGAAAAGCTGATATCAGCAACATATTTTTCAAATACTCATTCACGAGGACTCACTGTCGCCTTCGTCAAGACCAAAGTCCGGAGCGGGCGAGGATTCGGGCGACGTGAAGGGCGTCGGCGGGCCGTGCTTGCTGGGCTTGGTCACGGTGCCATGGTTGCGACCGAGGAGCGTCCTCAGGATAAGACCCCTCGGAGCACCCTCGAGTGACTTGATTATCGACGGGTTCAATGCAATGAGGTCGGCCGTCGTGAGCGCGACAGCGTTCAAGTCCGGTGTCTTCGGCTCGGCGAGGTCTTGCGGCGGGGGTGTCTGGAAATTACGCGCAACGGGGTCGCGAGTATCGCTGGCGGGCCTGCGTAAGGCTGCGGCGGGGCCAACCCAATCGGAGCCCGTGCTCGTGCTGTCCGAGCCGGCCGACGACGACGACGACGACGAGAAGCGCAAAGCTGCGTTGGCCAGCGCCGCGTTGGCATTCGCGTAGGCGGCGGCCATTGCAGCCTGGTCTGCCTCAGCTTTGCGCCGAATTTCGGCGTAAATGGCGTCCGTGGCGGCGCGCTCCTCTTCGCTGATCTCCGGGATTTCGTCGTCCAGCTCGCCGCGGCGACGCTCGAGGTCGTCCTCGTCGATCTCTGTGGCGGCCTCATAGAACTCGTCCGCGTACGGGTCGATGCCGGCGGCCTCCTCCGCGAGGCGCTGTTCAAGCTCGCCGGGAGCGAACAGGTCGTCGATGGAGGGCCCGTGTTCGTCGCCGTCACCGTCCCCGCCGTTGCCGGCGCCACCGTCTTCATCGCGGTCTTCATTGCCACCGTCGTCCTTGCCGGCGTCATCGTCGTCTTCAGCGTCGCTACTGCCGTAATCGACGAGGCCACGGCTGCGCGCGTCGTCGTGCTCGCCTTCCTCATCGTCGTCGTCGTACTCGCGGGCAGGTTGGGTTGCGTGGTGGCAAATATCTTCGGGCTTTTCGTCGAAGTCAGCGTTGCTCGCGGCAGCCCCAGAGAGGCGCCGACGCGCATCGCCAGCAGTCGAATCGGTGCGGTTGTACATCGTCAGGTGCGGGTGAGCGGTGCGATGTGCAAGGTAGTAGGAAGAGAAAGCTCTTGCCCCGGTCATTGCCGCTCAACGCGTTTGTGCCACCCGGTCCGGTTGCCGGATCCCAAGTGTCCTCATCGTTCGCCCCATTTGCGACTCGATACGCGCCCTTCATTGCATGTGCATATGTTCATTTCCCATTTTACTGAGACTGACACGCTCGGAGTATACTTGCAATTGAAGAGAAACCGAAACAGGCGCGATTTCACCGATGTAGAGGCGCAAGAGCCACTAAGTTCAATCTTAATGAGCAAAACACGGGAGGACGGTATTTATGCAGCAGAAGCCGGCGACGAACAGACACCCATCGGCAAGTCTCTAATGCAAGCCAGTTTTTTAGGGCAGACCCACAGGTCCCACATCCTTGGCCAAGACAGTGAAGGTCACCCATGAAATCCAGGCACACAGTCCAAGGGTCACAGCAAGTTCTTGTTTTGCTAATTCGACGAGCACATTGCCAAATTGGCTGGCCGTCGAAATCAACAAAGCATAGAGCATGCAGCGCGAAAAGCAAGTGGGTTCCAAAAAGTCCCGGAAGGCATAGCCAACCGAAGCGTACGGAAATTAATTTGCAACTAGCAAAAGACTGCGACTCGGTTGCCCTCACTGTCGACAGTACTTGCCCGAGCACAAGAGATGAGGAACACCCACGGTCGAGGGTCGCTGCTATATAGGATCACGTAATCGAGCACAGACCAGCCGGCGAAGCGCGTCCAACGGCTGACTCCGCCAGAATGCATCTCTTCCTCAGCTTTTCCATCCAGTGTTCCAGGCTGATTCCTTAGCACTCAACGGTGTTCCTTCGACCTGCTCATCGAAGAATGCGCTTTCGCAGTTTTTGACTTTAGCGCCCTTCCATTCAAGCGACAATTACATCGGTAAACTACAAAGCTGGAGCCCTACACCTTTACCAGCAGCTTGTAACCGCTGACCGCGTTGTTGCGCAGCAAGTCCAATGCTGCTAATACCCGCGCAGAGAAATCATCGCCAGGTTCGTCGATGACGCGCTTTGGCACTGGTCGTATCGCGCCCGACTCCAGCAGCTTCGGCAGGTCCTTGACCATCAAGTTCTGCTTCAAGTGTTCATTCTGTTATGGGCCCAATGTCAGCAATGCAATGTCAGGAATTTCGACGCAGTGCAGTCCTCACCTTGTCCCACTCGAACGTTCGCACGTATCCCAGCTTGAGGCTCTTAGGGAATGCATTCTTGTCGTCTGGCAGCTCCCACGCGTGCTTGGCGCCCGTCTCGCCCTCCTGCGACACGATCTTATCCTGGCCCAGCTTGATCGGCAGCTCAATGGCGACCGTGCTGCTCGCGTCGACGGTCGCAGCGACGCCACGCAGCGACGCCTCCGTCGCGATGATGTCGACGGCATACTTCACCGGCCGGCCGTCATTCGCCGCGAGGACGCGCTGCGGCCAGTCGGGCTCGCGGTAGTCGACGGTGTGCGTCGCGCCGAGCGAGCGCAGCAGCGAGTGGTTCCTGCTCGACGCGACGGCGATGATGCGCGTGCAGCCGGACAGCGCGAGCACCTGGATCATGAAGAGCCCCGCGATGGAGCTCGCGCCGTAGATGAGGAACGACTCGTCCGCGAAGGGCTGGCGCGTCTTCGTCGGCGTCGGCTGCAGCGGCAGCTTGAGGTGTTCGGAGAGCGTCCACCATGCGGTGACGAAGTTGTCGGGAACGGTCGCGGCTTCCTCGAGGGTGATGTTGGCCGGGATCTGGAAGTAAAAAGACGGTGAGTGCTGCTTTGCGTGCAATGTTCGAAAGAGTGGCTGACCTTCGATACCGCATGAGCCGGTAATAACGCGTATTCCTGCGCGCCTTTCGCGCGACTGCCGTAGTTGGGAGTAGCAAAGGCAAGAACCTGCGACGTCACGTGATGATGTCAGCACGATGCGTCGCGAGAACATTCCCGAAACAATTTCGAGCTGACCTTGTCTCCAACTGCCACCGTGTTGACGCCCTCGCCAACAGCCTCAACAGTCCCCGAGAACGAGAATCCTGGAACGTAAGGGAACGATTCCGGGCCAAAGAAGCCGCGGTCGGTAGCTTCGAAATCGAGCGGAACGAGTGCAGTGTATGCGACCTTGATGAGCACCTCGCTCTTGGCTGGTCGCGACGTCGAGACGTCCACTACCTGCATGTTGCGGGGAGATGATGCAGAGAAGGCTTTGTGAGTCGACATCGTTGTTTTCGTGAGTACGAGTACTGTATGCTCAGAATTATGACAACTTGCAGAGGACGTGAGCCGCGGATTTATATACTGCGGATTTGTCAGCGAAGGTTCCCGAAATGACGCGCTGACTCCGCAACGATCATCTCCCGCTGGTTAACCACTAGTCTAGCTTACAGACCGATGGCGAGTGTATTCGTGCTGCATTACCAAGGCGTCGAGTGAGCTCATATGCCGGCATACTATGCTTCCGAATGTGGCAGAGCATCTCAAAACGGAGGGTCGCATTCCTACAGCGTACGGGAGATTACAGCATTTCGGACGGAGCTAGAGCAGAGTCTGGATGCGCAGCTCTACACCTTTACCACGATCTTATAGCCACTGACTGCATTGGCGCGCAGCAAGTCAAAGCCTGCCAACACTCGTGCCGACAGGCTATCCGTAGGCTCCTCGATGAGCTTCTTCGGGACCGGCCTAATCGCCCCCGACTGCAGCAGCTGAGGTAGATAGTTAACTAGCAAGTTCTCCTTGAGAGTCGTGTTCTGCATGCAAGCCTCAATCAGTATCAGCGTGAGAGAGCCGTGCGTTCTCACATTATGATCCCACAGGAACGTCTTCACATATCCCAGCTTCGTGCCCGAGGGAAACGTGTTCTTGTCCTCAGGAAGCTCCCAGACGAGCTTAGCCTCCGTTTCTCCAGCCTCAGACACGAGCTTGTCCTGACCCAGCTTAATGGGCAACACTATGGCGACGGCGCTGTCCGCATTGACAGTCGTAGCCACTCCGCGCAGCGAGGCCTCCGTGGCGATAGCATCGATCGCGTACTTAATCGGCTCGCCCCCATTTGCAGCGAGGACTTGCTGAGGCCAATTGGACTCGCGATAGTCGACGGCGTGAGAGGCGCCGAGGGACCGTATGAGTGCGTGGTTCTTGCTGGACGCGACAGCGATGATGCGCGTGCATCCGGACAACGCAAGGACCTGGATAATAAAAAGTCCTGCGGTTGAACTCGCGCCGTAAACCAAGAACGAGTCGTCCGCGAAGGGCTGCTTTGATTTCGTCGGCTGCAGAGGCAACTTGAGATATTCTGACAAGGTCCACCATGCGCAGACGAAGTTGTCAGGAATTGTAGCGGCGTCTTCAAGTGTGACGTTGTCAGGGACCTAGTCTTGTGAGCACCGATCATTTTGTGGATGCGGAGCATAGCTGACCTTTGAAAGCGCGTGCGATGGAATGAGCGCAAATTCCTGCGCTCCTTTGGCTCGGCTACCGTAAGCGGGAATAGGATATCCAACTACCTTGATATCGAGGCGTGATGTCAGCACAATACATAATTCACGCAATGAAAACTAACCCTGTCTCCAACTGCTACTGACTTGACACCCTCGCCGACGGCTGCCACGGATCCAGCAGGTGTGAATCCAGGAACGTACGGGAAAGAGTCGGGGCCGAATAGGTTTCGCTCTGAAACTTCGACGTCCGGGGGAATGAGCGCAGTGTAGGCAACCTTTACGAGCACTTCGCCCTTGTCTGGCTGAGGCGTTTGTCACCGTACTATGGTACGGAGTGTCAGAGCGAAAGAAAGAGATCACATTGAGCGCATGAGAACAGACCTATGGTACGGAGTGTCAGAGCGAAAGAAAGAGATGGAGACTATCTACGGAACTATTCGCTATTTATACTACGGGACCATATCCTGATTAGGGTGCTGTTAAAAACTCCCCGCGAGTTTTTAACATGTTTTAAACAAAACCTGTTATTAACACAGTGTTAAAAACACTGTTAATAACAAACTTACATAATATAACTAATGAAGCTCTGGGAGCCAATTACTGACCCTTTTTAAGTGTTCCTGTTGAGTAGTACTGCATGAAAGAGATGCCACAAGCTCTAGTGGTGTCCACACCTCGTGTAAATGGTTTGGGGAGCCTTGGCCAAGCCTGAGAGGTCTGATTAGTCATCAAACACTCGTATCTGAGAGCCTTAGCCTTGATCTTCATACCTTCTGAGACTACAAAACAGGACCTTGAGCACATGTTGAAACACTCAGGTTCATGTGAGGTTAGATATCTGTCCCCGAATGTGCCAGGGGCTCAGCAATTTGATGTGTTCAGATTTGTTTTTAACAAGGCCCTACCGGGGCCCCCTGTTATTAACGTGTTAATAACACTTTGTTAATAACATTGTTATTAACAAACAGTTTTCAACAGCACCCTAATCCTGATGCTGAGGCAAGAACTATATCACTGACACACCCCCCTGACGAAGCAGCATACTGAAGAGTGAGTAATCAAAGTGAGAGTAAATAGAGAGAAATAGACCATTAGACAAGAGCATCAAAACCATCCAGAACACCAAGCAAGCGGCGTGCCTTCTCCATTGCGTGCGCGGGGAGGGCCTTTGTGAGAACGTCCGCCGGCATGTCAGCCGTGGGGCAGTAGTCCACCGCGATGCGCCCAGCATCGACCTGCTCGCGCAGCCAGAAATATTTGACGTCGAGATGTTTCATTCTGCCGTGGTGCTCGGGGTTACGGGCAACCTGCAACGCAGATTTGTTGTCAAGCCAGAGTTTGGACGGGATGTGCGACGGGAAGCCTAAGCCCTCGTAGAAATGCTGGTTGAAAACGACCTCCTGGCCAGCGGCACACGCGGCGACATACTCTGCCTCGGTGGACGATGTTGTGACGAGTGTCTGAAGTTTCGAAGCCCAGTGCGTTGCGCCAGTTCCGACTTTGACCACCATGCCAGAGGTCGAGCGACCAGTCTCCGGACAACCCGCAAAGTCAGCGTCTGAGAACGTCTGGAAGTAGTCGTTGTGTGGCAGAGCAGCACGGACGTCCGGAGCGTAAATGAGCATGTGGCCAGCAGTAGCGCGGACGTATCGGAGAGCGTGGTGCAGGGCTTTGACGTCATGCGAGCAAGGGTTCTTCGTATGGCGAGCTAGTACACCAACGGTGAAGGCGAGGTCGGGACGCGTGGCAACGACGAGGTACATCAGCTGGCCGACGATGCGCGCGTACCGCTGCTGGTCAACACCCGTAGTCTCAGTAGCATGCGCGAGGCGAGCCTTCTGGAAGCCAGGCTCCATCGGCGTGGCAACGGGAGCGCACTGCAGAAATCCGGCTGAGTCAAGAATGTCCAATGCGTACTGTTTCTGAGACAGGCCGATGGCGCGCTTCGACTCGTCACGCCGGATTTCTACGCCAAGCAACCAGCGCGTTGGGCCCAGCTTGCGAAGCTCGAGGTGTTTCTTGAGTTCGTCGAGGACGCCCTGAGCCTGTGCTTCAGTGGGGGCTGCGACATTCAGATCATCGACGTAGACAGGCACAATGACGTGGACGTCACCGCGGCGATAAACCCAGACACAGTGCTCAACCACGATGCGGTCGAAGTGAAGCTCGGTGAGCACTTCGTGTAGTTTCCTGTGCCAGTTCCTGCCCGCTTGCTTCAATCCGTATAGGGACATCAGTAGTTTGAGTACTTCGTCCGGGGCCATCGGGACGTTGAAACCCTCTGGCCTGCGCATATACACCTCCTCGTCGAGGCTGCCATTGAGATAGGCTGCCGTGATGTCCGCAGACAAACACACCCATCCTTCCAGGGCAACACGCGCGAGGATAGTGCGCAGGGAGCCCCAGCGGATAGTGGGTGCGAACGTCTCCTTGTAATCCACGCCCTCACGCTGCCGCCTGCCGTCTGCGGTGAGACGAGCTTTGTAGCGCTCGATATCACCGGTAGGGCCACGCTTCGCCTTGAACACCCAAATGCTGCCTATTGGGGTTCGGCCAGGCGGCAGCTTGACGATTTGGTACACGCCTTTGCGCACGAGGTTGTTCAGTTCCTCGCGGCATGCGGCGCGCCAATGTTCCGCCTCACCCCCTCACGTCGCATTGCCTCCTTGTAACTCCTTGGCTCTCTGTAATCCGCAGCGGTTGTGGAAAACGCGCACACACGGACCAATAGCGCAAAAGCGCATTCAGAGGCTTCATCGAGCGTGAGGTAACCCTCCGCCAGATCGGCAACCCCGTCCAGCATAACGTGTTCCGGTTCAGGAAGATGAGCGGCATGGTAGCCGCCCCACACGTTCTCGGGGGAAGCGTCGCTCACAGTGACGAGCGGCGGACTGTGCGCTGATGCAGCATGCGCCACATCAGGATCCGCCGATCCGCCAATCCTAACACCAAAAGCGGTGTAGCGATCCGCGGTCGTGTCCTGTGCGATGAAGTCTAAGGGAGGAGCTGACACAACCTCTGGCAGAGCAGGCAACGCCCGCAACGCCTCTG
The DNA here is from genome assembly GCA_002287115.1 of Auricularia heimuer. Classification (NCBI taxonomy): domain Eukaryota; kingdom Fungi; phylum Basidiomycota; class Agaricomycetes; order Auriculariales; family Auriculariaceae; genus Auricularia; species Auricularia heimuer. The sequence goes on along the minus strand of NEKD01000047.1, from coordinate 101,852 downwards.
GTTCACTGTCTGGCAGAGCCGACAAAGTCGCCGGCAACGCCTCGGTGCCACCCGCGGTAGCTTCAGGCATAGTTGCCTTGCGCTCCCAGAGTGCGGGCGCAACAGGGTAGTTACCCATGCCACGCCCTCCTGGTTCCGCGAGCGAGTGTGTCGGACGCGCGCTCCGTTTCGGCAGCGCGCGTGCGTTCACCCGCGCCTCATTGTAAAATACGGGCGCCGGTGGGTGCTCTGTCCGGTGGACGAGCTCCGAGCGAGTGGGACATTGGGGGTGGTGGGGAGAGGGAAGGTGGGAAGGAGCGGCACCGGCGCTGGTGCGGGTGCAGTCTGCGCCGGCGAAGAGAGACGAGAAGGTTCCGTCCCCTCCAAGGGAGACGGCGCACGTTGAACGGGCGGCGATGGGGTCGCCGCCACGTCGGGCACGGATACGGGAGCGGGCTGGCGTGCAGGAGCGGGCACAGGAGTCACGGGCTCGTCGAGATCCTCCTCGTCCGCATCGTCATTGACCTGTGTGGGAATATCAGCAGCGGGTTCATCGAGTGCAAAGAGCTCATCATAGTCGGGGAGATCTTTCGAGAATGCCCCAGGCCTGGGAAACAGTCCTCGACGAACACTGCAGTAGAGCATTCAAAGGTGTCCCGGCTGTCAAGGTCATAGAACAGCCAGCAGCCGACCCGAGCGGAGGAGTAGCCGACGAAGATGGATTTCCGGGTGTGTGAGCCCAGCGCGCCGTCCTGACGTTCCCGCCAGCGCAGAGCGTACGCAAGGCAACCGAACACCCGCATGAGTGATACGTCCGGCTTGACGCCATACCATAGCTCAAACGGGGTGGAATCTAAGTCTCCCGAGGGTGAGCGGTTATATGCGTAGATGAAACACGACGCAGCAAAAGGCCACCAGGACGCAGGCAGACAGGCTTCCCGAAGCATGGAGACGACGTGATCGCGCACGACTCCATTCGCGCGCTCGGCCAAACCGTTCTGCCATGGTGAGGCGGTCTCAGTCTCACGGATCTCGATGCCGCGCTCGCGGCAGAAGTCGATCGAGCGTTTGCTGATAAACTCGCCGCCCTTATCGTGCCAATGCGTCTTGTATCTGCGACCAGTCTGGTTCTCGGCACCGGCGATAAAACCAACAAGGGAGTCGTGAAAGTCGCTCTTGCGCTTGAGGAAGTTGATGGACTTGAACCGAGTCGCGGAATCGACGCCAATCGCCCAGTATAGGAAGCCGGTCGGAGAGCGCGGCAGTGGGCCCTTAAGGTCCCAATGAACCTCGCCGAGTGGTTCGGCCACCCGCGGGCGCACAGCGCGCGAGATCGCATCGCGTTTCTGTTTGCCGTGCAAGCAGGGCTCGCACAGGATATCTGGCGGTGTACGTTCGAATTTCAGACCGACGACGCTCTCGCGCGCATGCATGCGTCGTAGTGTGGAAGGGTCTAGGTGTCCAAAGCGGCGATGCCAGAGGTCCGGCGTGAGTGGCACCCGCTTCGGCGCGACGGCGAGCAGTGCGCGCGGGATCGGACGAGGTGCCTGCACGGTTCTCCCGTTTAGGTAACCCGTCATTTGATCGGTGACGGTCGCAGTCATGCGCAGCCGTCCGCCTGCCGAGAACCTGACGGAGTATCCATGTGCGTTCATCGTGTAGCCCCGTTTGGTTGTCAGAGTGTAGACAGACAGTAGATTAACAGCGAGCGAGGGCACATGGAGGACGGAGTCCAGAATAATGGTATATGGTTGCTCCCTCCCATCCAAGCTCGGCCGGAACTCGACGGACCCGACACCAGCGGAATATACCAATGAGTGGTCGGCCAGCTCGATGGGCACACGGAGCGGCGAGTATGTGACGAACCAATCTCGATGCGGCGTCATGTGTGTTGAGCAGCCTGTGTCGGTATTCCAATCAGATTCGGCAGAGCGACGTGCAGCAAGAGAGGCCAGGGTGCTGTAGACAAAATGACGCACAGAAGCCTCGGATACCTCGGTGATGGAAGCCTGGGCGGCGTTGGCGGTACGTTTGTCGCCCTGTGCGATGCGCTTCTCGAGGTTGCGGGCCTTGCGCGCATCAGTCGCGGCTTGGATAGCAATATCGATGAGCGAGCACTTGTCGGTGGAATGTTTCCCGGCGCAAACGAAACAGTCCTTCAAGCCTAGTGCCTTGTGCAACGCACCGAGAGCCTCCTCGCGCGTGATGCGGCGACCCACAGTCGGCGTCGGAAGTGCCAAAACGGGCGCGGATCCGGAGGGTGCGGAACTGAAGGGCGCCACGCGTACGGCCATCGCACGCGCCGCGGGATTGCCATGCATAGCCTGGTTCGAATCCTCGAGGCGGGCGAAGTTCTCCAGAGCGTCGAGCGTAGCGTGCTGTTTGAGCTGAGCAAGTACCGTTGACGACCAGGGCTGACGTTCGACGGAGAGGCCGTTCAGGAACGCGCCAAGCGCCAGTTCAGCGAGCACTTGGTCCAACGAGAACCCTGCGGCCAGAGCGTGCGCCATTCCGCCGCAACGGCGCGGACGCGGTTGAGATAAGCCTCCAGAGTCTCGGTCGTGCGCATGGATAGACGGATCAACTCAACAAGTATCATGTAACGCGAGCTGACGTTGGCCGGGCGAGCAATCCGTTGCAAAGCCTTCCACATGCCGCGGGCATCACGATTCTCGTAGGCAGCACAGACGTTGTCCTTGGACTTCTGCTCGTCAGTGAGGTCCTCCCAGATGATGGCGCATGCTGCGTCGTTGTCCGACTTCCATTCGCGGCGGAGCTTGAGCTCCTCGGTCGTAGGTGGCGTAGAGAGTCCCGGAGCGTGCGCATCGTCGTCGATGACATACCCCACGCGCTTCTTGCCAAGGTGGCCCTTCTTGTCTAGGAACCACCTGGTAGCGTTATTGGGCGTAAGCACGATGACGGGTGTGGCGGCTGCGGTCGGCATGCCAAGTGATTGATGCGCTGACGCCAAGAGCGAGCGGCCGTGGGAAAGGAGTAGGTTTGATAGGGGTAGCGTCACCAGGTATCGAGCGGCGGCGACGGCGACGACGGCAAGAAGCAGTCGGAGCAGGCGGGTCGTATCTCGCGAGGGGACGGGGAAAGCGCAAAACAGCGGGGAAAGAAGAGCCGACGGTTCGGAGACGATAAGCGTGGATTGACGGTCGATGTTTGGTAGATGTCGACGAGAGCGTCTATCGCGAATCGTTCCTATGCGTTGGGCAATGCTACCATGTCACCGTACTATGGTACGGAGTGTCAGAGCGAAAGAAAGAGATCACATTGAGCGCATGAGAACAGACCTATGGTACGGAGTGTCAGAGCGAAAGAAAGAGATGGAGACTATCTACGGAACTATTCGCTATTTATACTACGGGACCATATCCTGATGCTGAGGCAAGAACTATATCACTGACAGCGTTGGCACCTCCAGAACCTCAAATTTGCCGACCGAGATGGCGGTGAAAGCCTTGTGCGTAGACATGGGCGATGGGGCGAGCTGTATGGGTGCAGAACAAGACGGAATACTCGAGCGAGGGATTTATAGAGATGCGATTTGTCAGCCAGCTTGCGAGGGGAGTAATGAGCTGCGGCAGGTATTACCACTGGCTGCGAGGCTGACAGATAATCGCAGAATTGTGCTCATTGATGACTGAGGCCTGAGGTCTCGAAACACCGGAATCGTCATGGGAACGCTGAACGAAGTGGGTAGGGTACCGTGGCAGCATCGTCTGAGGCGTCAAGGACTAATGGACCACCAAGAAAACGAAGTGCACTCGGCATGAAACACGTATCTTATATATACCATCAGCCATGAGTTGGTTTCTCAGCCCACAGCCAATAGAAGGGAACATGCGCATCCTCGATGGTATCCCACTCCTCACGCATAGCGACCACGGCTTCAACATATTCTTCCTCCGTCTTCACCACGCCTGCGTTAGTCATTGGACACTTGATAATGTAAAAATCAGCCATCCGAACAAATGCTAGAGTGCTCTGAGTCATACCTTCATGGCAAGAAACATGCCGACACAGGCCTCCGTGTAGTTTTTCGGACCCTTCCCAGCCCGTGCGCCAACGGGGATATTGATACACACCTTCTCTATGTTGACAAAGCCTGCATCCCGCGCCCAGCCTTCGAGGTGGAGAGCGCATTCGATATCAAGCCCTCTCAGGAGCATGAGCTGCTGCTGCATGTCTCTCACGCGCGCGGTGCACGGCCCTATGGCCATGCACCCTGGGGGGTAGACCTCGCAAAGCTGCATCCATCCGCCCGAGCGGAGGACCCGGAAGTACGACTTGATGGCCTCGGGCCATTCCTCGGTGCGCAAAGCGGCGATGAGGAGGCGTTGGTGCACAAGGTCGTACGAAGATTCCCAATCATGAGGCAACTCCAAGAGGGACTGCGTCAGGAACGAGGCGTTCGCTGGCGTGGCGTCTGCGGCGGGAAACAGGTGCGGCGACATGTCAATGCCGGTGAAAGTGACGCCTTTTGATGACTTGGACAGCAGGTCTAGAAGCCAGACTCCTAATCGCAGCAGATGGTGAATTGTGTGGGCGAATGCGAGGTAGGCAGCGGCCTTACCTGTGCCCGTGGCACAATCGAGGACGCGATGCCCGCTTCGAAGCTGTATGGGGGCGAAGAGTAATTTTCCTTGGGTCGCATAGACGAGATTCGCATGTTGCAAGTTCAGACTGGACGTGGCAACATGATGGTCAGCCCCACGCATTGTGAGACAATGTACTGTACGTACCGCTGTCCCTCGTCGCTATCTGCGGGGAGCAAATAAACGGAATGTTCGGGATCATTGAAGAATCGCGGCTTTGCCACGTCCAACTGGTATGAGCTCAAGCGTTTTTTCGGTTCTTGATGAGGCATCGTGAGAGAGAGATGCAGTGGATAGGGGAGCGGCAGAGAGCCTCGATGGCTGCGGCGTCGACATTTTGTAGGTGCGGCATGAGAGATAATGCGGCTCGATACCAAGCGCGCATGACAGCGCGCCAGAAGCCGAATGAAACCAGTACTACCGCTCGCTGAAGCGGATAATGAGGACGGCCTGGGCGTTCTCCGAAAGAAACCGCGTCCGGCGCGAGTCGGTGATCTGGTGACCGGTCGTAGTCTTTGTGTCCAAGTAGTCACCATTTACTACGGCGCGCGAGAGGTACTTTGTCCATTTCGCACGAAGCGTGTGAGCCTGAGGGATGACCGGATTCGCCCAGTGGCTCGCATTAAGAAGGGCCGGGCATCCGCGTCCCACCGTTGGATTGAGAAAGAGAATAGCGTTACCAGTGTGCATGACGCGGGAAGTGGTTGTCAGAAATCATCGCGAACTGGAGACAGTTCGGGGAAGAACCATTTTCAACGCGGAGCCCCTGACCCCGCCCATGCTTTTCTTGGTCGTGGACTTCATCTGCAGTGCATGCTAATACATAGCAACGACAGTTCGGGTTCTAAAGAGATATGTATATATAAGTACAATGCCACTGCGCAGGCTGCTTGAAGTCGTACCATAAATGGCCCAGCTTGAAGTTTCGTCGCTGCGTCTGACGACCGCCCGCTTCTTCAATGATCTAAATGGGTCGCGATACTTACTCCCAGCGGATACAATCGAAGGAGAGAGGTGCATTGCATTGACAATACGAGGCTGCGGGTCCTCATGCGTCGTGCAGGCTGAACCAGCAGTACCAAGCTCTTCAACTCGCAATTGACAATGCAGTTGTGCTCGCACCTCTTACACTCAAAGACGGAGACCAAGTCCTGGATAGCGCCACAGGAACAGGTCAGCCTCTAAATAACCATGAAAATTTAAACACTCACTCATCGTGTGAACAGGCGTTTGGGCGCTCGACCTTGCCTCGCAAGTCGCCGCCGGCGTGCAGATAATGTGCACAGACATCTCACCGCACCTCTTCCCAAAGCTAGCCCCAACAAACGTCCGCTTCGCACAGCACTCCGTGCTCGACCTCCCAGCGGAATGGTCTCGCCAGTTCAGCCTCGTCCACCAGAACCTGCTTATCTGGGCGCTCCGCGCAGACGAATGGCCCCGGGCACTCAGCGAGCTCTTCAGGGTCACCAAGCCGGGCGGCTGGGCGCAGCTGTGCGAGCTCGATTGGCCGGGCGTCTTCCCCGGGTCAGACGTCGACCTAGGAACACCGAATGCAAAACGGATACTGGGAATGAACACCGAGCTGGCGCTGATGCGTGGGTTCGAGCCCACCTGTGCGGCGCAGCTGGAGGGCTGGCTCAAGGACGCGGGCTTCGTGAACGTCCGCGTTATTCGCAGGGAGGTGCCCATGGGCGCGCAGACGGGATATGGCCCACACAATGCGACAGACCCGTTCATTGCGTGTTTCAGCAGCCTCAGGGTACGTTGCGCCAAGATATACTGTAGATCAGACCGAGAAACTCATGTTGTGCAGACGCACTTCCTAGCACAGGGGATGGTAGCCTCGGAGAAGGAATACGACGAGCTGCTGGAAGGGATGCGCCGGGAGTGGGACGCGACACCCAACACACACGCTCCGTTTTACTGGGTCTGGGGCCAGCGCCCGACATCCGAATCTTGATCATGCACGTAATCTCGGAGACTGTAGAGCTGTCACTCGAACTTGAGAACGTCGAAACTGCGAAACAGGAATGCCATTAATTGCAGCGCGCAATCATGACGGCGCAGCCTGCACAAAAGCAAGCGTGCCCATCGCCTGGGCCGTCATCTCCAATATGCGCTTCCCCTCCTCCTTCTGCGTGCGGGCCAGCGCCTCCAACGGCGCGCGCAGCTCTGCGTTCTCCGCGAGCACGTCGCCGTGCACGCGGAACATCACGCCCATCATGGCCTGCACGGCCTCGAAGTCGCGCCGCACGCGCAGCCGCACGGCCAGTGCGCGGATGAACCGCTCAAGCGCGGGCAGCTGCACGAGACTGCGCAGCTCGGCGTCCAGTGCTGCTGGCGATAGGTCGCGCGCGTATTGGAAGAAGTCTTCGTCTATGATCGAGAACAGCTGTGAGTTAAGAGAGCATACGTAGTGAGGAATATTTCGAACGCACGGTCGCCATCCACATCTTCCTCCGCCAATCGCCGCACAAATTCGCTCTCCGCCGCGGCAGTCGCGCCGGCTCGCAAGCGGCGCGTGGGCGGCGCCTCAGGCGTGTCGACTGCGAATCTGTGCTCGACACCAGGCAAGGTGGGTAGGAAGAAAGGCGCCTGTTCTGGAGCCTTCGGCGGTTCTTTGGGCCTATTCCTTTGCTGTGTACAATAATCAACAATCATACAATATACAAAGCAAACGAGGAAGGGGTGGACGCACAGAAATGACGTCCAGATTGAGCAGCGTCTGCCATTTTGCGCGAGGCAGCAGGGTCAGCGTGACGAGCTCGCCGGCTAGCTGGTTGCCCGATTCGTACACGCGCTGCGTATCCTCGAGCGTGAGGCCCGTCAAAGCTTCCAATGCTATCAGAGAAAAACAGGTCCCCATTGATCAGCACCAGCACGTGTAGAGGCAGAAGTGAAAATATGGGGTTGAGCACGCACCATCCTCCTCGGCCTGGCCCTGCACGGACGGGATCGCGACCTCCGCCACCTCGTCCTCGTTGACAGTCCTCAACGGCACCTCGGCGTATTGCGCGCGGTTCACCCTGCCGGCGCGTCAGCCCGCCTCCCCACGAAGGCCCCGCAGCCTTTCTTGAAGCGTACCACAGATAGATTCCCAGACAGTTGACGTGCGTCGTGGCGAGGAAGTCGCCCGTGGGCGACATTGCGACGGCGGTCGGAACGTCCGGCGTGCGGAAGACGTCGACGAGCCGGCCGCTCGGCACGTCGAACGTGCGGATCGCGCGGTCGTAGCACGCCGCGATGACCCATCTGGAGTCTGCCGACCATGTCTAATAGCACAGAGTCAAATCAGTGCGGTTCCGTAAGAGTGAGCGAGCAGGCTGGAATGGAAACGTACGATATCGCGAATGCGCGCGCGGCAGTCGAGCTCACGCACGATGCGCTGCGTCTCGATGTCCAGGACGCGCACGTGGCGGTCGCCGCAGACAACGGCGAGGAGGTTGCTGTCGCGTTGCAGGGCAAGCGCGTCGGCCGAGGCTTTCAGTTTCAGCGTGCCCTGCGCCGCAGCGGTGTGGAAGTCGAAGAACTACGGTGGGGGGCCGCGAAGTCAGCATCGAAATCTACGAAAGGAAAAACAATGAACGAACATGCAGCGTTCCATCGAGGGTGGCCACGATGAGAGTGCGATTTAACGCGTCGCTCGCGATGCCCGACACCGTCCTTGTCTTGCCGGGTGCCGCAGGGAGGACGATCGACTTGCGCAACAAGCCAGACTGCATGCTCCAAATGGCAACCTGGCCCGTACTGCTCCCACACACGCCAAAATTGCCACACGCGCTGACGCAGACGGCCGTGACAACGCCATTGGGGACGCTCTCTCCCTTCTTGCCCCCTGCTGCTCGGGAACACAAACGTATGCTGCCCAAGCCTCAAATTCTGCACGCTCCACGTCCGCGCAACCGCCTCGTCCTTATGCGCTGTCAGCAGGTCGTCCCATTCCTTCGCGCGCGTCGCGCTGAACGCCAGCGCGGTCACCGCGGGCAGTTTGAGCGCCCCCGCGGAGACCGCTAGGCTGCTGGCCTTGCGCTGCAACCCGGCGCCCTGCGACAGCTCGGCGGAGCGCGCATCGCGCACGACGCTCGTCATGCGCAGTGCGCGGTCCTGCTGCGCCGCGCTGAGCAGCACCTTGCCGTCGGTACCATAGAAGCGCAGGATCGAGGGCGCGACAGGGTGGCCTGAGCGGAATTTGAGGAGGCGTGGTGGTGCGCCGGGCGTGTCCATTACCCATTGCTTCACGAGGCAAATGCAAACGCAACAGGAAGAGAGCGGCGTAAAGCAGGCGACAGAGAGAACAGTAAGAGACGGCGGTACGACGGGAACGTGCGAAGAGAGCTTACCTTGATGCTGTTGTCCTCGCCCGAGCTGACAAGAATGGGGTGGCCGGGTATCCATTCGATGTGTGATACGGCGGCATCGTGTGCACCGCGCAGTATGTGCAGCAGGCAGTTGTCTTCGAGGTCCCAGAAGGCGATGTGACCCGCGGCATTGGCCGTCGCGACCACCTTTTCGCCTGCAATGTATGTATCGAGTTAGCGAATGAACTCCATTTGGAAGCTGATAGGTCTGCGAAGGAATGCATGATTGTAGCGTAGCGTATGCGGCGCGACTGATACTGGCGGACCCGATGCAACGGAGGGAAGGCCCACGGTTGCACATGATGTGTGTAGACAGTGGGGCTTCCGTGCGCCAGGCTTCCGTGCCCGCATGCGCATACGCAGAGTGGGCCCATAAAGAAACGAAGACGAAAACGAAAACGCACCATTCCGAAAAGCCACAGAACGCAGTGCGCCGCCTTCCATGAAGAAGCGCGTGATGAGCTCGTTCGCGTGGACGTCGTACACGCTCATCTCGCCGGTCGAGAAGCCAATACCAATCACGTCGATGGCTGCCTGCGCGAAGCAGGTGATCGTCCCGGGATTGCGCGCATCGACTCGCTGGCGAAGGGAGGCCGATTCGAATGTGAAGACGCATTTTCTACAATGGAATAGGATTGGCAATGCTGCACTAGAAAAGGAGATGGTGTAGGGCGCACTGTGTTTTGATGTTCCAGAGCTGCATGGCGCCTTCTGCGCTTGCGACCAGGATTTTATTGAGATAGGTTGCAGGGTGCATCATCATTGTAGCTGTGAATCCGTTTTCGAATGTGATCATGCTTTTGAGCTCTGGATAATTTGTTAGAACAGCAGGGGTAACATGGAGATACAACTGTGCGAACCGTTTTCGTTGGTATCCCATACGAGCAACCGAGCGCCGTCCTCCGTCAAAGCCAACACTTGTGGACCGAATATAAGAATCGAAGATAAGTTAGTTTCTGTCGGGTTCTCGTATCGTAAAGTCTGAACTTTCGTGAGCAAAACGAATGCCAGTCCGCGAGTTACGAACCTCCTTTCCTCGAATATATTGTATAACCAGCGGGCCTGCAGAAACCCAGACTTCGTCTCCATTGAGTGCAATGCATGATATAGGATACGGCGCGTCTGGCCCTGCAAAAATGAAAAATTTCAGACAGCCGCCCGACAGTAACAGCAGAATACCATGTACGCACCGACAAAAAGCAGGCCCATCTTGCCGCCCTCCCATAGTGCCCACGCGCGTTCAAGGCAGCTGGCTATATGGATGCGGGGCTCATCTGCGGAGCCCTTGTTCGCGCGTGTCTGGATAGCCGGCGCGACGCTGTTGGTCACGAAGCCCAGGCTCGGAAGGGCGCGAAAAGACCTGGCCGGGACGCGTCGGACGGTCTGGCCTCGTCTGTGCGCAGCCGCTTGCGCGGGCGGCCGCCCTCGGTGTTGGCTAGGACGTTGGGTGGCATGACCATGAGCGCAAAGCAGCAAGGAATGCTCAGTCGGAGTTCGGCGCGCGTCCTGGTCGCGCTATCGAGCCATCCTTGTCACCTCCTTGCTGCTCAGACGTCTGTATCCAGGCTTTGCTGGCGTCTGGGGTTCAACGCATACAAATGAGTGTGCTGAGGCTCAGATGAAACAAATGGATCGCTTTTGCGGTCAAAGAAATTCGCGCCGATGAGCAAACAGCGACGACGCCAACGACATCCAAAATCATTAGAAATAGCCCTTCAACATAATGGAAACTTCAAATGCATTGCTGAGCCGGTCACCATACGGAAGTACACTACAAGAGCACGAGTGCAATAAAAAAAATGTAGGAAGGCTCTGACGCTCGTCAACTCCACAGAACGAAGAAGTAAGCTCTTAAATCCTCCCAGGCGTTCCTCTACGCAGGTCCGTATCGCCGTGGTCCTCGTGAAAGGGTGCGAAGCCGCGGCACTGTCTTGTGGTTGCGCAAGGAGAAAAAGCAAGCTTGCTTCCGTTCCGCGCGCTTTGAAGGCGGAGCACAGCCACCCGGGAATTGTCGACGTGCGTGCACTGCAGACTGCGATTCTGATACTCATTACTGCAGAAAATTCGCAGCCAAATTGTCTAGAGGAATCTCTTGAGCTATAGCGCAGGTCCTTCCACATTTCTCCTATCGCTGCGGGCGCTCGGAAATCAGCCTATCTCTCCTCTGTTACTACTCTTCCCCCGGACCTGCCCCCATGTCACTTCAGGCGAGGGTCTTCGCACAACGTCTCGCAAGAGCGCCAGAGCGTAAATACTGAGGTACCCTAGTTGTCCGGCGCGCCTTCGACCAGGTCGCGGCTCTCGCAGCGCGAGCGCTCGGAACCACTGGACTCCGCTAGGCTCAGGCTACTCCAGTGCATAAACTTGGTGAGAAGCAAATCAAATCTTGTTTGAAACCCCTCCAGTAGTAAACTGGATGAACTCGAACTTACCTTTCAATGCTGCGGCCGTATCGCGCCCCTTGCGGAACATGAAGTTGACGCCTGCGCTCGGACTCCGAGATTTGTACCCTGAAATTCCCCACCCCCGTCGCAGCTGTTCGACGTAGGCAGAGACGAGATGCAATTGAACCCTGGCGCGCGGCGAAGCATTGTTTAACAAGCGCCTCAAGCAGCGTCTGTTACTGAGGAGGAATTCGCAACTGAACAGCGCCGAGCGCGTGCGGACTCAGCGAACGTGGATCTGCGACCCTCTTACGGTACAGTACAGCGGCGCGCGCCGTTTCACCGAAATAGCGATGTTGAGCTTGGCTTGGGGAGATAAGGTACAGTAACGCTCGTTCTCTTCAGCTGGGAGTTATGGCCCCGAATCGCCTGCGCGCCCGGCGGGGGAGACCTGGGAAACGAATCACCATCGTGAGCCCGGCGTCCGAGACGTTGTCAGTTATCACCCTCCCCCGCTACGGCGTGACTGTGATTCTGCCAGCGAATCTCTAGTCATACAATAGTGCATCAGCCGCAGCGTATCTGAGAGCTTGAGATGATGTCGTGCCTCCCGATTTGCAAGGATCTGTGGGGCACTGGCAGCCCTGCCCGTCTCCGTCCCCTCGGAGGTCGGAAATCCGCTCAATGGGATCTCCGCTATCTGCCACTGGTGCCAATGACAGCCACAGCCAATCACGTGTCCACGGCACTCTAGCGTTGCGTCAGACACTCAATGCAGCCGCTGCGGACCGTTGTGGGAAAATCTGCCAATGTCAAGTGTCACTTGCAACTCCACGGACCAACTCCACGGCCAATTAAAGTATTAGTACGGTACAGTACGACACAGACTCAGGGGAAACGGCTACCAGTCTGGCTTATCGATCACCACGGGCACCGCTACCTCGTGAATCCCTTCTGCGACGCTGGGTGGCTATTAGTAGTCTTACATTGGTTCAACTGCCAGTGCCAAGCACATTTCCACCTCGGAGACTGACTGAGCTCTCGATATCTCAGCATTTTCCGCTGATGATGAGGATGAGGAGGAGGATGAAGAAATTCTCCACTTTACTTGCAGTCATCATCCGATTTTGTGAGCACCAGCTCATCGCATGGCTCCAGCACCTCGGGAGATGAGTCAAACGAGTCAGAATACTATAAATCGATGTAGTTATTTCAAGGTTGGCAGCAATGTATGCAGCCAAAATTGACCGCAGCATCGAAACCGGTTGATAGCTCGTTCCGCAGTGTCCGATGCTTGGAATGCACCATTTCGTCGTGCACCTCGCCGTGCACCCATTTCATTGACAATTCGCCTCCAAAAAATATAGGGGGTATATAGTTCTTTGCCTTTTCGAAAAGTATCAGAACTTGGGCTGAAATTCGAGGAATAGATGAATATACAGTCGTACAGAACTAGTCTCGTTGGTCGGTTAGATACTGTCCTGTTCCGAGTTACAAGTATTCAATGTAACCACCGCGACCAAGAAACCGGGGTGTTATGCTACAGAACCGAGAGGACAACACGCACAATGGAGTGACGAGGAGGAGGGCGTCACCGGTATTCGAACAATCACACAGGTAACAGGTTTGACATCGCTGCGCCCACTTTGATGGCGGCGACCGTTCACGGGGATCCTGTCCCGTGTCTTGCGTCACCGCAGTGCACTGTGTGGAAGGTGAACCTGATGGATGAGGAACAGGCGTCGACGTCCACCCTCTCAGGCAGACTAGCGCTGACTTGTCTTGGCCATGGCGGGAGTCCGGTGCCGATCATTGTCCGAGGGAGATTGAGAGCCTCAACCAAAGGCTCGCCACTCCACTGAGGCAATCGCACGTCCTATGCCTACCGGCACAGGACGAGAGTAGAACAGGAGAGCGGGGGAGAACGGCGCGTAGCTGTTCTCATGAGGTGATTCTGCGTCGTGACTGTCCCCGGACTCGTCCTCCGAGTCCGCGGAACAATGGAACGTGGACCGTTGCATCAGCAAGGAATGAATGCATGCATGGCTGTGGTATTGGCTAATTCTAAGATGGACAGGACCGTCTAACGACAATGAGGATAGAAATACATCATATGTGGGCATGATCCGGCGTGCATGGCAGTGGGGAGGATTCATTCGCAGGGGAAGTTCAGCGAAACATCTCGCGGTCCAAAAACAGCTCCTCAATAGTGCACTCGAGGCCCTCCACGCTGAGTTTGTACCGGCGCCAAAGCCGCTGGTGGTAGCGCGACGGCGTGGACGCGCCGCTGCCACCCGAGTCGGAGTCCGCGGCGTCCTTCAGGTCGCGGAACGGGGCGGGCTCCGCGACGTTTTGAATCTGGACGTCGAGAAGAGTGAAGGAGGGCGTTTGCTGCAGCGTGCGGATGACCTGGCCAATGAAGTACCCCTTGTCGAACAAATTGGCGATCTCCCGCGAGTGCACGACGATTGTCGACGTCGCCGTCACCACGACGGTGCCGTTGCAGAGCAGGTTAATGACCCGGTGCTGGGTCAGCGGGAGCGTCTTCGCATCATCCTCCTTCTCGCCGCTGTCCGAGGACGAGGAGTAGGATGTGTGCGTAGAGACGACCTGCGCCTCGATCTGTTCTACGAAATATGCGCTGGAACTCTTCTCAGATCCAGTTCTACAGCTCAATGACAAGAAAGAGCTTACGCGAGCAGGCGCTGCAGTCCTCCATTGGCGGAGAGGAGGATGCGTTCCAGTCCGGAGATACCCTGCGGCCACGGGTACTACAACACGCCGCGTTGCGGGTGAGAAACGCATTTCCGAGAGAGGAGAGTTCTCCTGCTGACATACCTTGACGACAGTGGTGTTAGGGCCGAAGGAGTCGGTGGAGGGCGAGGACATGACGATGATTTGAGTGTGCGGTCGAACCACAACCAAGTGCAATGCATCAGCAGGACAAGTATCCCTGATATATATAAGCGGGAGTCCATCAATTTTTGCGCAGAGTCCCTCACTTTGACCAATGATAGTGGATCGACCGGACCATGGGAAGTGGGCGGCGGGACGCTGTCAAACGTGCTATCGAAACCGGCTCGGGCAGTGAGATTCCTGACCAGATTTGATTGTCCCGCCACGCGTCAGTGGGAGAAGCAATGTTATCTATGCATCATTCGATTGTGCGTGAAATGACGAGCCTGTTGTTGTCCCTTTCCGGCGGAGAACAGCCCTGGTTGGCGCCCACCGACCACGGGCGCTGCGACATAATGGGCGGGGAAATCATGAGCGCCCGGCGCTTAGATGAGGAAGTCTGTGCTGACGGAGTATGCAACTGGTGGCGCAATCTCGCCAGGGAGTTTGAGGTGCGATGTTGCGCTGTCGCTGACGACCAACATGTTGATAGCAATGCTTGTACCAACCACGTTGGCGTCTCACCTCCAGCCCTGCCACAGACAAACGCGCTGCCTTGGCTATCTAGTATGGCATGGTGCCACTCGGCATGGTCTCACTTCGACGCAGGCCAGATAAATTCGGTATCGAACCCCTGGTGCAATGTTCACTGTTCCGGCTCCATGATTGCAACCGAAGACGATGCCGGCCTCGTGAAGGATGATCACCGACTCCCGAAGTTGCTGGTTGGAGGTACCTAGAATTTGCCTGGAATGCACCCGTTTGCGTCGAAGCCGATCACAGTCGGTCGAAGCGTAGTTAACCATCTGCACATGCATACCCTTAATCACTCAGTCGGCTGGCTCGAATGTATCCTGGATATTGATGGCTCTAAACCCTCCCTGCGGCCAATGGGCTGAAAGTATGAGTCGTGTGAGCCTGCGATTCATACTATATTTCGCAATCCCGATTGGTTTCCGGAGGGCGTAGCCCGGGCCATTCAACTACGCAACTCGCTGCCGGCGTTTTGGCAGAGCAAGCGCGGTGGTCCGCAGGAAGACCAAGGTTCTATTGATAGAGAACAACTCCAAGGCCTCGACTCAGGCGGGCTCAGTCTTCTCAGAACACCGTAGCCTATGGTAATTTTCAGGATTACTGCGAAATCGTATGATGAAGAGAGTAGTATTGCATCTGCGGGATCTACATGTATAATATCTATGCTAACGGGCTGTGGGATTATACGCATTGCCAAATGCGTGCGAGAGGGAGAGGGCGGTGTCGAGAGACAAATAAGTGAATGAGAGAGAAGATTATGTAGGTTGAGGTTGACTGTGATGGTGACGGCGTACAGGGATGGGCTAATCAAAGCTTCCCGTAGCTCGCCTTCACGATGTCTGCGCCTTTCTCAGCGATAGCGTAGGCGGTACCCATCAAATGAGTGCCGAGAATCTGCGACAGCAACGTCATGGTCAGCGACGCGCAGAAATAGCTGGGTGATCGCAGTCATCTTACCATGGGAAGGACGGAGACGTCGATGACGCGGAGGTTGCTTGTGCCGTAGACCTTGAGCGACGAGTCGACAACGCCACCGAGCGCCTTCGGCAGCATTGACGCGGTGCCTGTATGCAGCGCAAACATGCATGGCGTCAATAAAGCCACCCATAGAAAAGAAAATTAAGCATAAGCGACGTACAGCAAGGGTGGAACGAGTTCGACGCGGTGTTCCGGATGAACTCGACCCACTCGTCGTCCGTCGCAGTGTCCGGAGGCGGCGCGACGTCCTTGATGATGATGCGGGAGAACGGCAGCATGTTCGTGACCTTGCGCGCAAACTTCGCGCCGGCCAGCATGATCTTGCGGTCTGTAGCCAACATGATGGACGTAAGCAGGCGGCTAGATAACCAAAAGATTGCGAGACGCACCGATATCGAGAGCCCACGCATTAAGGTCGATAGCGGGCTCGGCGAATGGGTCTCCTGACTGGATGTGGATGCTGCCACGGGAGAACTGATGGGAAGGAATCGCAACGACCTGAACGTAACTCTTGCCGGGCTCGGTCAAGTTCGGGTACGCGTTCAGCGGGGCAGCGTAGAGCCTACGGATGAAAATAAGCACCAGGAACATCAATTGAGTAGGACTGCGTACTCAAGAGTTGCCTCGTTGCTGTCAGGATTGAGACGACGGCGCTGGATCTCGTACTGAGCGCGGGCGCCAGGAGTGGGATTCGTGGCATTGAACTCCTTGTCGAGCTCAGCCGCCCACTTGTTGAGCGTTTTCGTGTCAAGGAATTTGTTCGCGCTGATGTACGAAATAGCTGTCACGCCCGCGGTGTAGATACCCGTATGGTTCTTTAGGCTGCGTGAAAGTCAGAAGACGCTTTCGGGGGCGATCGAACATAGAACTCACTACTGCTCGTACGCCGTGGCGTTCTGCTCGGGATCGTTGAGAATGTCCCACGTCGTGATCGTGTTCGGGATCTCGTAAGTCTCGAATACCATCAAGTGGTCCTGGTAGTTCTCGCCGACGGCGGGAAGGTCGATGCGGGACTGAATGCCGAACTTGTCGAGCAGTTTCTTGTTACCGATGCCGGACAGCTCGAGGATCTGGGGAGATTGCACGCCACCGCCGGATACAATGACTTCCTTCGAAGCTGACGCGGTGAAGCTTTTCTGCGTCGTCGTGTCGGTGAAGGTGACGCCGGTGGCGCGGAGGTTGCCATCCTTGTCTGCCTTCGATGCGAGCTCGACCTTAGTGATCTGAGCGCCCGTAAGGAGAATGAGGTTCTTCCGGTGCGAGTTGGGCTCGTAGTACCCCTGCGCGGTGTATTAGTACCCCCTCCGTTCAAAGAGACGATCATGAATTACATTAGCTGCGTATGAGCGCTCCTCTGTCTCCTGGTTGATGGCAAGGATAGGATTCCACACGTAGTTGGCGTCAGTGCCGTCGCCCTATATAACTTCAGCAACCACCACGGAGCACATCAGATCGTGTGAGCGCACCCCGTCACGGATCGCCTTGAAGCCGAGCTTGACCATTGCGTCGAAGAAGGGAGGGATGGCCTCCGAGAACCATTGCGAAAACGAAGTGTGAATGGGCTAAGAGCAGTTAAGCAACGCAACCATGACTATAAATTCACGTACGCCAGACTTGCCGCGAATGCGAGGGTCGACGGTGGCATGCGTTTCTTCCTGGAGCTCCTTGGAGGCGATGGTCACGTTTTCGGCCTTGATGAAGTAAGGCAGCAGGTTCTTCCAGCTCCAGCCATTGTTTCCGAGCTGGTCAATCTCTGAAATAAATACCAAGATTCTCAGCACGCAAGATCGTCGCATCCTGCCAACCCACTCACGGTCGTATTCGACTGCGCCAGCGCGCAGGAAACCCATCAAGTTGATCATCGAGCTGCCGCCCAGGCCCTTTCCGCGCGACATAGGCACCTGGCGCCCGTGAAGGGCCTTTTGCGGCGTTGTCTGGAAGTCTAGGAGTGTCCGTAAAAAACCTGCCCCGGTACTGGTAACGACTGAACATACTCCAGTCATAGCTCTACAGGCGGCTATGTCAGCAAAAATTCTAAAGCTCAATGCCCAACAGGCAGGCACATACCGCGTTACCCCAGGTTTTGCCAATGTTCCATCCTTGCGGGATCTGTTCAAGTGTCAAGAGGTTGGCAAGGCACGCTGGTCCGAGTTCCGAAGCACGAACCAGGACTGCGGGATCACCCTGTCCCGAAGTCAGCACAGCCACAACATGCCGCTCTGTTGATCCCGCGAACCTTGTGGTAAAGGCCTGCCTCGATGATGCCGACCTTCCAGTCCGCTATCTCTGAGAGTCTGCATGCGTATTTCAAGTCAGACCTGTCCCAAATCACCACTTGCTTGCGCGCGGGCACGAACCGGACAGCAACCGCCGTTCCCGCCGTTCCACCGCCGCATACGAGGAAGTCGAATCTCTGCTTCGCGAACGTCGCGGCATCCATTTCTATAGCACACGCGAGACCGCTTGAAGCTAGGACGAGCAAAAGGGACCTGAGGTAGGAATTCGACGAACACATAGCGGCGGAGGAGACGCTGCAAGCTGAACGGGCCGTGTCGCTGTCGACGCGGTATAAATACGGCGAACAGCAGGCTGGGCACGCAAATGTTCGAGGCGACAAGTCGACATGTCGAGATCTGTCGCCAGGGGTCCAGTACCAACTCGGATAATGTTGATCAATCCCCGTGCGCGCAGCTCAGGGGGACAGCATATTGCGACCATGACGCATCGGCGCCGGCTGGCGTATGTCGGAGGCCAAGCATCAAGGGATAGAATACACAGCTCTCAAGATGAGTTGGATACTTGGCGAATAGCTAATCATTTTCGCCTGTCCAACGCGAACAGCAAAACGCAGTGACTATGAGATGCCAAGGCCGCAAGGTACGCACAGCACGATCTACGGGCTGACGAGGCGGGCAGACTGCGTAGTCTCAAGCTCTCATCGGTAGACAGCAAGTCCTGTTTGAACGTTGCGCTGACGGTACCGGCGCTCATGTCGAGCCTTCAAAGTGTTCGTAGGCGTGAGAGACAAAGTCTGGACACTGAGAGCGGTCCTTCGCTGAATCATGCGATTGACGCTCGTCGCTGGGCGGTGATGGGTGACAGCTCTCGGCGGATGCAGCAACAGCGTCCTCTCGTGTCGGAGTGGAAATATGCCTATCACCGCCACAGGACCGGTTAGACGCTTGCACTTAGACGCCACCTTCTGAATCGGGACATCCGTTATCCACGCCTGAACACCAACCAGCTTCAGGCATCTGTCAGCGGAGCCATCACCATTGCGTGACGCCTGCGCTCGTACTTTTTTATCACTTTCTCCCGTGGGCGCGCTGACACCATGTTTGGCCGCGATCGGCATCTGGCGCAAGCAATGCGATGTAAGTATCCTAGTCCGCAGGATTTTCCCACCTGAGGGCGGCAGGGTGGTGACATGGAGTGTCGTCGAGCGCTAGCCGGTTGACAGCGTCTGGCCACTTCGAAATGCGATAACCGATGACCATATAAACGACGCGTTATTGGACTTTGTGGGCTTCCCAAAGCCGAGACGATACGCCACACCATGTCCGCAGTCTTCAGCACGCTCAGCAACATCACCAGCGCCGACTTCGCGTCCATCTCGACGCTCGCGCAAGAGAAGGCGTCATCTGTTCCCGGCGGCGCCTTGACTGTCGTCGGTGTATCTCTCGGCCTCGCATATGTCCTGCAGTGGCTGCTCAGCAAGCAGGCCAAGTTTGCGCCCGGGCCGTACGTCTGCCATGTTCTTGATTATTTGACCTTACTGACCGCGGCCAATAGTTCACAGGTCCCGATTTTCGGGAATGCGCTGCAAGTACCGACGGAGAACACTTGGTTGTACTTCGCTGGTCTCTCCAAGAAGTTTGGTAAGATCCCGGGCCATTTCTTTGTTTCTCAACTAAACGAAGTGTCGCGCAGGTCCTGTGGTCCGACTCAATGTAGCAGGAAGTGATTTCTTGATCTTGAACAAGTTGGAAGACGTCGACGAGATTCTCGTCAAGCGGTCGGGCAACTACTCCTCGCGGAAGCCCCTTGTCTTCGCTGGCAAGTACCGTTCTGGCGATAGGGTGTGTTGTCATCTCACCAGTTTGCTATGTCGCTGATCGGTCGTCCCCTTCGCAGCGTCTCGTGCTGCTCCCTTACGGCCCGATGCTGAAGAAGCAGCGCGCGGCGTTCTTCCAGATGCTCAACGCAAAGGGTAAGTTGATGGTCACGCATACTGCGTTCTTCGGAGTCTGAGCGACTGCGCAGTCGTTGGCGGGTACGAGGACATCCAAGAGCGCGGCACTATGAAGCTCCTGGCAAAGCTCACCAACAATCCCACCGACGCATACTTGAGCATCAAGTAGTAAGTAGCTTAATTCATCACAGGTTTTCCTCAGGGTTCTTGGGACTGACGTTCCGTAGCTTCGCGGCTGAGACTCTGCTGAACTTGGTCTACTCAAAAGCGTTCGGTTCCGACGGCAAGGACCTCCGCACACTGCTCGGCATTCTCGAGAGCTTCGTCACGGACATGCACCCGCGCGCCTACCTGGTCGACACCTTCCCAGTGCTCGACTACCTGCCGGACATCCTGGCTCCGTGGCGCAAGGACGCGCGCCAGAAGCACCAGGTAGAAGTTGAGGTACGTCTTGCCTGGCTCCCACGCGGTCGTGCCGATGTTGATAACTGTCCAGTTCTATACGCGCTTGTTGGTCGAGGTCAAGAGCCGCATGGACAAGGGCGAGCACCTGGAGTGCTTCGCTGCGCGTCTCTGGGAAGACAACGCGAAGAACCAGCTTGACCTCACTACCCTCGCATACAGTACGTTATTTCCATATACCTTGTTTTTAGCTCTCAGCGTTGACGCTCGACGCAGTCGCCGGCTCGGCATTCGAGGCGGGCACTGACAACACCGCCGGGACCATTCTGTGGTTCCTCGTGGCTGGTCTCCTCAACCCGCACACCGTCAAGAAGGCGCAGGAAGAGGTGGACCGTGTCCTTGGCGCCGACGGTTACACCGCGCCCTCGTTCGCCCACCTTGACCAGCTGCCGTACTGCGTTGCGCTCGTGAAGGAAGTCTTCAGGTCCGTAGCGCCGTGCTGTTTGCGCGCGTCAATTATTGAGACTTCCGCAGATGGATGCCTGTTGCCCCCGTTTCCGCACCGCATTACAGCTTGAAGGATGATGAGTACAAGGGCTACAAGATCAAGGCGGGAACGACTGGTAAGCTGTACCGACCTGTTTTCCAGCGCAGCGTACTCATGCTCTGACCAGTCGTCTCCAACATCTGGGCCATCCACCACGACGACAGTCTCTACCCCGACCCCTTCGTCTTCAACCCGGAGCGCTTCATCAAGCCGGGCGAAAAGCTGCGGCCGGAATCGCTGAACGAGGGCCACTATGGCTTCGGCTTCGGTATGTGCATCGCTCGACAGTGTTTGCGATGATTGCAGTCTAACCTTCTTTTTAGGTCGCCGCACGTGCCCCGGCCAATACCTTGCGTCCAAGTCCGTCTTCATCGCTGTCGTCAGGCTCCTGTGGGCATTCAACATCTCGCCGCCGGTCGACGCGTCCGGCGCGCCAATCCTGCCCGACCCGAAGAAGTGCCGCAACGGTCTCACTGCGTGAGTTGCTGCTTATACTCAATCGACACGATGATCTATTGACTGACATGCATATAGCGAGCCCGATACGTTCGGAGTGGTACTGACGCCGCGCTCGGAAAAGCATGTGCAGACAATCAAGCAGGTCTGGACTGACGTGAGCGTATGAAGCGGGACGCGGCTGGAAGGGTTGCGGCTTGGATCTTGCATTTTTACGACTCATGGTGAAATCAATAGAATTATCTCTGACGTGCTAAACTTCTGTGCTTCTTCGTGCCTGTCTCGCTTCATCCATGAAATTGAAAAGAATTGAGGATTTCCCACGATTCCCGATTGAGTAGTGCGGATCTTGATGTTCCCGATTCAAACTTCCCTAGTGGCGTAGTGATAGTTGTGGCGATGCACCGGAGGACCGTGACATCCCTCAGCATCTCTATGAAGTACACCTACCCAAACGCCGCCGGGCCAGTGATTTACTTCCGAGCGAGCGGTCTATTGCAGAGAATCACTTTTATGCGCCTTAAGTAGACCCAACTCTAGGTGCGCAAACAATTTTTAGCCTCGACGCGCGAGCGAGCCATGAACGTCAATAACAACTAGTTATAGTATACAAGCAGCCCGAGTCGCATTTATCTCAAGTCATATTCAAAGCTCTTTTGCGACGGATTCATACTTTGATGGGCTTGAAAATTTCTTAGAGACAGCTGAACGGCCTAATACGAGAGTTGAGAATACAATCTAATATGACATGCGGCATGGATCAAGGAATCTAACAGTGCATCAAGGTTACACCCTACTGTACATGACGTATCTTCGTGGAAAGTGGCAGTCTCCGCCGCACCGCATTGAGTACAAGCTCTGCTTTGACTACCTGCTTCGGCCAAATCTCCAACAGAACCTCCGTCTCCTGCGGTATCCACCGAGCGCATCGTGCCCACGGCAACCAGTCGAGTAGCCGCTCAGAGACGCGTGCGGAAACGCGAGGCATTATCACGCCCATGCCCGACACCGGCGGGAAATCGAGCTCGAAGACGAGTGTACGAGCCGTGCACTGTCTAAGGACAAGGGGACCCAAGCGTAAGAGGTGGTGCTGAGCTTTCCGGGGTGAAAGATGAGATCGGTAATGCAGAGAGTCTGCAGTTGTGGCAAATGCGACAGCGACAGATGGGTCTGCAGTGCAGCTCCATAACATTGCAATATGAGCAAGAGATGCAGGAATCAAGAACGATGAACAACTCACCATCTCGTTCTCCCTCCGTGTATCCCACAATCCCAATTCTCAGCGTTCTCAGCGAGGCTCCGACACGTGAGAGGACAGCTCCGGCGTCAGGGAAGTCTTCGGCGGAGATACCGGAGATATCCAGTGCGTCCAGCGCGGGGAGCTGCGCTCCAAGTAGCACAGTCATGGCGCGAAGGGTCTCTCCCGAAGCGCTGTCGATACGAAGCGTGCGCAGGCCGTGCAGCACGGCTGGTGAAGGAATGTTCGATGCATCCAACGAAGGTTCCCATCGACAAGAACCCAGCGTCAACTCCACGAGTTGAGGCATGCAGCGTAGCAAGTTCTCGATATCGGTTATAGAACATGATCCCGCCATGGTGAGACGTAGATATCTTGTATGGCTGAGCCATACACAACGTCGCTCAACGAGCATAGACAGAGCCCGGAAGGCGCCAGGAGTGCGGACGGACATTGTTGAGAAGAGGTGGGTGGTACTCCGTGGATGCCAGGTCCGGCAGACGAGCGCGCAACTACGCAGGCTGGAGACATCGGGAGCCACAAAGTCGATGATGTGGTCTTGAAGTTCGTTGGGGACGCTCAGTGTGCACGACATGGCGGAGAAGTGGCAACCAGAAGTTGGCACCTCGATGCCCTTTCAATCTACAGTAGTAATATGATCATCCTGCCATTATTGTTGCATTCAGGAAGGAAGACGCTTACGCCGTTTGCTTATTGGCCATGGAGACGTCTTCTGGCTGTGCACGTGCGGGTACAAACATCGTCTGATTTGTTCGACATCTTGCCATGTTGATTCAGTTAAACGTCAGTGTCACCGGCGTCGGCGCCTGTGCGTTCCTCCGCGTCTTCCAAATGGGTCATTGCCGCTCACATGTCTTCCTTCAATCCTTCCTTCCATGTCTGGACTCTGACAAAGCGCTGCAAGCGCTCGGGAGTTTCCGGCTTGCCAAGTGGATGATATCAACAACAAGTCTCATGTTGGCAACATTATCATAATAAGAAGTCACGGTGGCGACATCACCGAAAGTGAATAGAATGCTGGACGTGCGGTGTACGGCAAGCAGCAGTACCTGGACACAGTGCGGTCCACAAAAGTCGTGCCACTGGCACACCCACATACATCGTCTGACGACGTCCGAGCAAGGAACAACCCCTGTATAAGGAGAATCATTGTGCAATTTTGGGCTCACTGACGGCGCCTTCCGCAACGGAGCTCCTCGCGGTTACGATTTTGCAGGTTGTTGCATCGCTCAGCGGTACTCACGAGTGCTTTGTTCAGGGATATGAAACGATGTGGGACCCCGCGCTGAGATCATGCTGCTTTGAGCTTACTCGTAGCGTGGACAGAAACACAGAAAACGAGCCAGAACTGAATCAAATGAAGTCTACTTGTTTTGTTAATTGGAAATAACATATGCGCCTCTACGCATCACCGAACAGGGTTGCCAATACCTCGCCCATCCTTCCCTTGCGTAGAGCATCGTAGATGATGCTGACGCTCTCACCGATGCTGCGCTCGCCAAATTCAAACCCGTCTTGACTGCCTTCAGCGAGAAATCCGTTGTAATTCACGAGCCCGTGCATCTGGATGCCCAGCTCCATGCGCACGAAGGCGTACATGCGACGAGTCTTCGGCGACATGTACGACTCTGTGGACTCCGTGCGAGTACCGGAGACGAAGGCTACGCGAATCTTGTTGTAGGCGGCGGCGAGCTTCGCTGCGAGCTCCTCAGTAAACGGCTGCACAGCTGATGCGCGTTCTGGGAAACGGCGGTATAGTGCGATCGACGCGCTTTCGGCGGCGTTCAGCATGCGGTCGTCAATGTCCTGCGTCGACGTCTTGATAAATGAAGCAGTAAGTTTCGCGACGATGTCGCGAAAGACGGTCGCATCCGCAGAGTCGAAGTGAGTTGACAGGAGCGACTCGACGATCGACCGGGCTTCCTGCGCAAATTCCTTTTGTAGAGCACGGATATCGATGGCCTGGCAAAGGACGTAGAGGTAGGTTGCCACAAGCTGCATGCCAGTGAGGCCCGTGTGTTTGCGTGCGATGAGGGACATACCATTGACAACACATCAATCGCTGTCATGGTCTGCCTCGCGGAGATGAACGCCAACGAACTAAAACGCTATGTCAGGTAGCTACTTTAGGGCAGGAAATGACTGCTCACTTGACAGCCTGGTTATGCATCTCTGCGCTTTGGACGTGAGTGCTGACCGGATTGGCGAGGTACCCGAGCTCGCTGACGTAGCTCGCGGCGTTGATATCGAGGCCCTTCGCGTGGTAATCCGTACTCGGTTCAGACGCAGCAACACTAGGTGGCAAGCCGTTGCTGAAAAGGGGATTGAGCATCTCCGTGAGCTGCGAGAAGAGTAGTTTTCCGATGTGGAACAAGGCAAGACGCGTTTTCTCCATGGCACTTGTGATCGCCATCGCCTGGAAGTTCCCACCGTGGTGGACGTGGCCGGTCTTTCCGTCGATGAGAGGGTTGTCCGTCGCTACAGGGTGCTCATGAGCAAGTCTTTGACACGAATGCGGCAATACGTACTCGTGTTGCACTCCAGTGACACCGTCGCATACGCAGCGAGAATATCTTCAAGCCACGGCCCAAGGTACTGGGCTGCCGTGCGAAGCGGGTAGCGGTCCTGCCGCAGATGCCCGCCATCTTCCTCGATGCTGACTTCGGCCTCGGTGGCGCCTGTCGTGGCAAGCTTCGAACCTTCCAGCAACTGATAGATGTTGTGCGCGCATTCGACCTGCGAGCTCGACTATGAGCGCATGGACCGCACGTAACGTCATACTCCCACCTGGCCCGGATGCGGACGGCACACGTCGTGAATGAAAGGAACGTGGCTGGCCTGCGTTCCCAATAAGGCTTCAGTGCCGAGCGCGGTGCACAACTGGGCGAGCATCCCGAGCTGGACGGCCTCCTGCATCGCCAGAGCGCCCAGGGCGGCGCTGAACGCGGTGCCGTTCATGATTCCGAGGTTTTCCTTATCGAGCAATTGAAGCTTCGGGATCCCCGCCTCGCTTGCGCGCAGGATTTCGCCGCCGCGAGTACGCACACGGATGTGCGGATGACTGCACATGGCGCCCGCGACATACGCCAGCGGCGTCAAATCTGCAATATTGGTCTGAGGACTGGAAGACGTGAATGCGGCGGGACAAAGCTGGGACGCACCTCCAGATGCTGAGATAGTGCCGCGCAGCGGTACGAGGGGAGTAATCTCGCGGCAAATAAGTTCGCCAAGTTGCTGGATGATGCACCAGCGGACACCGGAATGACCGCGCGCGAGAGAATTCATGCGCACGGCCATTGCAGCGCGTACCCAGCTGGTTGGCATGCTGAGCGTCGACGCCGCGTCGTTGACAGGAAGCGGTGCGTTGTCCGCGTCGGCGTTAGCCATGACATTGGGGAGGACACCGGAGTGGTGGTGCTGCAGGAGAGATGCGCCGAGCGCGCCGTACTGTCTGGTACGGGTGTCCGCTATGTTACAGCTAATGAGCCTGACTCATGCCTCGCAAGAGTGTGACATACCTGAGCCTCCATAGCCTGTGGAAACGCCGTAAATGCTGATGTTAGCCTTGAGCTTAGATTCGAGCGCAGCTCTGCTCGCTTCTACCGCAGCCTTGAGCTCGGGCTTAGAGTCGAGTTCGACTTGAGCGCCGTAGCGCGAGATGGCCACTAAGGCGGACACCGACAGGCTCTGGCCATCGATCGAGACTGCTTTGGAACGCCTGAGATATCTATGAGCGGCGTACAAAATTCAAGCTTCTACGGTGCAAACCTTAAGTCCTGCAACTGTGCCTGCGATTCCAAGAAACAGGCGGTCAAAGTTTCCTGATGGCGAATGCGGCCCGCGGTCCGAGGCACGACAGCCTCGTCGTTGCTCGTGTATCCGCTGTCGAACCCGTTGCCGACGACCTTGATTGCGCCTTTGCTCGTGCTATCGTGAACGGCAGCCCTGTTGGCTGACGGGGTAGGTTGATCATTGTTAGCGAAGAGAGCAGTCTGGGTACTAGTCATCTCGTGAGCGAGCTGGCGTAGATAGACATGACATACGAGCCTTTAAATGATTCGGACATTTGATGACGCGGACACAAGTCATTGTGCATACAGCCATCCACAGAGCGTTGCCCTGCAGCGCCCATTCTATGTCCGGGGCGGAACTCGCTGTGCAATTATTATTGCACGAGATTAGATATCATCTGCCGGAGCCATAAAGGGACGAGCGCCACACGTGGAGTTATCTCGCGATGTGCTGTGTTCAGGCAACCGTCGCGGCACCAGTAACCAAATGAGCTGTGACAGCGATGCCGGGCGAACTGCCTCGCAGCAATGACGGAAGGCGAAGTCGTCCATCGACAGTTCCAAGACCGGACCAGGCGCCTGCCTCCGAGCTGACCAATGCAACGTGAAGAGAGAAGCAACTTTGTAATGCAACACCTGAGGGCGAGGTCAAAAGCTTCTGCCACGGCGCGCGAAACCAACTAGCCTTCCGCTGCAACCACATCCATCCACCGCATTCACAATGGCATCGTACGTCGTCGCAGGAGCATCTCGTGGGATCGGTGTAAGTCGCCAGTTCAGGCTCTAGTCGACATGTGCCTGACTGTATTCAAGCTCGAGTTCGTCGTCCAGCTGGCGAACAAGGGCAACACTGTCTTTGCGCTGGCGCGCAACCCAGACCGCTCCAAGGGCCTCCAGGAGCTCAAGTCAAAGCCCAACGTGCATATCGTCAAGGCTGACATTACGGACGCTGCGTCGCTGAAGGTACGTTGCCATGTGTTTTCACTCGCGAAATAGGCGGTTTAAAGGAGCGCAGATAGCGGCGGACGAGGTCGCAAAAGTGACTGGAGGCAAGCTCGACGTCCTAATCAACAACGCTGCATACCAAAGCGAGAAGTTCACGTTCCACACCATTGACGAGTAGTACGTCGAGGTGAACGCCGGCTGCGAGCCTCCGCTAATCTGATTCCGATCATCTGCCGTGCAGCCCTACGCCGGAAGACTTGGTCGAGGACTTCAAAACTTCCTTCGACACGAACGTGCTGGGACCTATCCTTACCACGAACGCGTTCCTCCCGCTTCTCCGCAAGGGCGCTCTCAAGAAGGTCCTTTCTCTCAGCACCGGCGTCGCCGACCCCGCCTTCGTTCTGAAGGCCGGTTACGCTTACGCTCCTTCCTACTGCATCACCAAGACTGGCATTGAAATGGCCAACGTGAAGTATGCCGGTACGTTCCTCAATCCGCAAGTGTGTCCACAGCGGCTCAGCTCGTATGCAGTCAAGTACAAGAACGAGGGATTCACTTTCCTTGCGATTTCGCCCGGCGTCGTGAACACTGCTGAGGCACCGCGTAAGTTCTTTTCTTATCGATCTCTAACGCGTTTACCAACATAATCTAGCGCCACCGGAGGTTCTGCCGAAGCTCCAGGAGATGGGAGCGGCCTTCGCAAAGGTCGCGCCGCACTGGAAGGGACCGATCGAGCCCTCCGAGTCTGTGAGCCTCATGCTCGGTGTGCTCGACCGCACCACGCCCGCAGAGTCTGGCTCCTTCCTCAGCCACCTGGGCACTCGTGAATGGCTCTAGTCTCGTCCCGACGTTCCGTACACAATGTCCTGTAGAAACTAGCGAATGTTCCAATGCAACTTTTGATCGTTTATTCTCTTGCAACGATATTGTACACGCATAAATGCTACGTCGGGACCGTATGCTCTACCGTCCTCTCAGCGTCAATACCGGCAGACCAGCGCTCCGTCTGGATGAGCTCTCGCAGGTCTTCTATTCGCATCTCTACACATGGCTGCCATCGCGATAACCCTTGCCCTCAATTACGTTCTATTCCTACTACTACGAAATTCTGTCGCATGGAGGACCCTAGTTGAATGTGGCTGATAAGCCTCAACGTGTTGCAGAGCGCCTCGCCGACGAGTCTTCTGCAGGCAACGTGTCTCAGGCCACTGTCTGTAGACCACACAGACACCGCCACGCCAATATTCGAGGCGTTAGCGGTCCATACCACCACACGGTGTCGGGCATCGTCTGCGTCTCACCGGCGGAGAACTGAGGTGTCGTACGCCTGCGCCGGGCAGTTGTCGCCTGCCAATGTCGTGATCGCAGTCATCAACATCGTCTATGACGGAGAGGGCCACTATTTCAGGAGTTTCACCGGTTCCCACGAAGATATGCAGGCGGCTTCCAACCTGGGAAAGACGCCCAACACGTCCCGACTTACAACAACGTATAGAATACGCTTGTTCAGCACGTTGACTGATTGCGGCTTGAAGCGGTGCTGTGGGCCTGGTATTGCCAAATCAGGTAGGGATTCGGGCGCCTTCATGCCAGCTTGTCACAGATAACGCCTGTACAGCTCTACAATAGCGCGGCACGTCCAATGGGCGTGTGTGACAATCCACTCATCGCAAGCCGCTCAGTATCCCGGGATCCTCAAAGCCGATGACGGAGAATGACATGGACTACGTCTCCTCATGAGAATCTCAGGTTGCCACGGGGGTTTGATGATACCGCGCGCGGCGCCCCGACGTAGCTTGACAGGCTGTCCCCGCAAGCGCCAGTCACTACCTCCAAAGGCAACCCACATTCCACACTGTATCGCTCGCCCGATCCATGGTAGAATTAGTCCACTGCGCGGGCGCTCGGCCAGACAGAACATAAAGCTGCAATCGCACAATTGTCCTCAGCAAAATCGTTGGGACAATCGCCCCTCGCACCCCGGTTCACTCGCTCCTCTCCTCTCCCCTCGTCGTCGTCATCATGTCCCGTCCCGCCACTGAGAAGTCCGCCCTCAAGAAGAAGGAGGAGCTCTCGAAGCCCGTGACCGCACCGCGCACGCCGCAATGGTGGGGACAGCCCTATTGGCAGCTCGCGCGTATGCACAAGTTCCCAGTCGGCTCAAACTTGGTCTGGTGGCCAACTAGTGAGCATCTTCAACCATGCGTCCTAGTCGCTGAGACTTACGATTATGCTAGTCTGGGGATGGCTTCTGGCCCTGCCCGCGCGGCCTGACGCGTGGACACTCACGGTGTACATCGTCGCGTTCATGCTGGCCGGCACGGTCCTGCACTCCGCCGCATGCACGATCAACGACATTTGCGACGTCGACTTTGACCGCCAAGTCGGTACGTGAGATATTCATGCAGCCAGGGCGCGCGCGGCTGATCGGCCCCACAGAGCGCTGCAAAAACCGGCCTCTCGTCTCTGGCGCCGTCTCGATTCCCGCCGCATGGGTATTCCTCTTGGCGCAGACGGGAGTGTTCCTGTGGATGCTCTCCTATGCCGGGAATGAAACTGCGTGAGTCCCTCTCGAGATATACTCGAAGGACAACTGAACTCACATCCCCCGCTTGGGATAGTTGGTGGTGCGGTGTCTTTGGGGTGTTCCCGCTGCACGCCTTCTACCCGCTCATGAAGCGTTGGACGAACTGGCCGCAAGCCTGGCTGGGTGAGTCGAATCCGAGAACTCTTGTGCAAGCTTGGGCTGACCGGCGCACACGATTATAGGTCTCGCCATGAACTGGGGTCTGCCCACCGCCTGGCTGATGGCCGCGCCGCAGGACGTCAAGTCGGACGCGATGTGGGCGCTGACGTTCGGCACGTTCTGCTGGACGATCCTGTACGACACCATCTACGCGCTGCAGGACAAGAAGGACGATGCGCAAGCCGGCGTCAAGTCCACCGCGCTCCTCTTCGGGTCCTACGTCCGCCCCATCCTCGCGCTCTTCGGCGCGGCGTTCATTGCGACGCTCGCGTACGCCGGAGTCGCCACGCACCAGAACGAGCTCTACTTCACGATCACCGTCGGCGGCACCGCCGCGCACATCGCGTGGCAACTGATCACCCTCAACGTCGACGACCCCTCCGACTGCTTCGACAAGTTCGTGGCTAACGGAAACCTTGGCTACATCGTCACCGCTGGCATGCTGGCGAGCATCTGGTAAATATTAGGATAGCCTGGACCGAAGGCTGTCCGGGAGTAAAGAACACCATGAATCCAACATTAGAGTTCCTCGAGCAGCGCAGACCTGCTTCATTGTGCATAGTAGCGATACGTCGTGTGCGAATCCGTAACTGGCGGTTCGATGCATATTGTCAAGTCCCATTCCATGCTGTCTAGCGGACAGCGGCAGCGTATTGCCGTCTTCTGACTTCGCCCGCAGCAACTACTTGAACAGTGAGCAAGCCCGTAACGACATGAAGAGCGCGCGAGGAGTAGCTGGTGCATTGCGAGTGCCAGAGAAGATCATAAAACGATGTGGAACGGCGCCGGCGGCGCGTTGAGGCCGGCGTCCACGCGAGTCGGCACCTGAGCCAGTCACGATCCAGCTTGCCTCTTGACCACAACATGGACTTCCTCCAGACGACCCCGCTGTCCGTTTACAGCATTGTCGCCGCGTACGTGATCGCGTGGTACCCGTCGAATGCAAAAGTATGCTCTGAACGGCCGCATGGTGCTGTGCTCTGACGATGTTGCAGGTACGGCTGGTCACTAAGGTCGCAGGACGGTACAACAAGTGCGCGCGCGCCACCTAGGATGACTGGAACTGAAGCGGCGTTTGTATGTAGCGTCCGTCCGCGCCAGAACATCGCCGACCTCGAGAAAAAGGGAGTTGCTCCCGAAATCATCCACAAAGTGAACATGTACGAAGGCGCGCACCAGGTTCGTCTCCTCATTTCTCCCGTATCCGCGTACCTAATATCCGTTCAGAACGGTCTCGAAATCTTCCCTCTGTGGTCTGTCGCTGTAGTACGGGCGAGACAATTCGTTTAGCTTCCTTTCGCTCACACCCCAGAAGCTCGCTGCCAATGTGGCTAAGGTTGAGACGTCGACTCTCAACTATTTCTCTCTTGCATTGTGAGCTCTTCAGTGCTCGAGTGCTGTCCAATGCTGAACTGGCAATTGACGCAGTGTGGCGTCTCGCCTACTGTACAACTATCTGTACATCAATCAAACGAAGGTGAAGCAGAGCCTTGCACGGTACGTGGACGATTGCATGGTACCTCAGTGTCCTGAGATCATCCCAGCTCTGTTACGTGGGCCGTTGGAACTCGTGTGTTCAACACTTTGCTTGATGTCCAGCGTCTGATGCCCGCTGTTCCCTAGTCCTCTCACTCACACTTCTGGTTAAGGCTGCAAACAAGCTACGGGCTTGAGAAAGCAGCTCTCAATCTCATCCGTCCACTATCGAATTACATTGATTACGCCTATGGGGTTTTTGTCTGTGTCCACAAGGCAGTCAGTTCCTTTGGCCCTGCCTGCCAATGTAGCAGTATATTTCTCTGCTGAAAACCTACTTCTGCCTGTTGCTCTAACATGTTCTAGACTCCACTTTGCCACTGGTCGTCATCATCTTCGTATTGACCCCCTCACAAAGGCGACTAGGAGCCTTACCTTACGATATGTATGCCTCAAAGTATTCGTGCACGATCAACACTAGACAATCTTCAGAAATCTACATTGTTGCTGTCCATGGCGACAGCAAGCATACCGGCTTGCTTGCTACCTTGAACTATGAGAATCTGTGTTCTTGTGTGCCTGTAGTGCCCTCGGTAACCTCCGTTCACTGTATAGTACATAGCAATGTGCCATAGGTGGTATATGCTGTGAGAACCAATCGTACCTTGCACATGCCTACTTATTCACATTTCACAATGTCCAACGATCCAACTCCCAGGCAATGTGTCGGAGTCGCTGACCAACAACGGTTTCTGATAGCTCCGTGGTGAGCGACATCCACATAACTCCGAACATTTCAGCTTTATACCATTGTGAGAGCGAAATTGATTGTGATCAAAATTTGCTGAGCTTGCAATTGCGGCTTTAATCGGGCAAAGTCCGCCGCGGATCTAGAATTTGTGCGCGTCAGCAATCGGCTTCCGGCTCACACTGCGACCAGCACATGTCTCTACGCCCTCTGGTCTCGAGGTCTCTGCGTAGACAACTGGCAGTTCGCAGAGGCTTCCCAGCTACCCACACAGCCCTCTCGACTCGCTGGTACGCCACTCACTCTGACAAACCGCCTCCAGCAACCAAGACGGGCGACAATGGCCAGCCAGAGTCCTTGCAGAAACCGCCAGAGTCCGCTCAGAAACCTGATTCTGAGCGTAACGAGCGTAATGTTCAGCAGAAGGACAAGGACGGCAAAGAGCCTGACTGGCGCGCCGAAATCCCAAAAGCATTAGAAGGCTTTTTCCAGCGGCACCAGCAGGAGCTTGAGCGCCAAATGCGCGAGTCTCGGCAACAGGAGCAGCAGGGCGGGCAGAAGACCAGGGATCAGCCTGCTGCTGGCAGTCCTGGCGGTTCTACTTCCGGCTCTGGCTCTGGCTCTGGCTCTGGCGGCGACAAGCAACCTAGCCATCGGGAATTACTTTCGGTACTGGGCCAGCTCGGCCTCACTGCAATGCTTCTTTACACATTCGCAAATACGGACTTCAACCGCCCGCGCGAGATTACCTGGCAGGAATTCCGGACTGCGTTTCTGGAAAAGGGCCTGGTTGACAAGCTCACGGTCGTCAATCGAACGAAAGTTCGTATCTCGTTGCACACAAATGCTACTGGCGTCTATGGCGGCAACCTACCCTCTGGCAATTATTACTTCTCTATTGGTAGCGTCGAGGGCTTCGAGCGTAATCTGGAGGAGGCCCAGCGCGAGCTCGGCATTCCCAGCCACGAGCGCATTCCGGTGGCCTACACGGAGGAAATCTCCACGTTGAATACTCTGCTGCACTTCGCACCGACCTTGCTGTTCGGTGCTCTGCTACTATACATGTCGCGCCGTGCTGGCGCAGGCTCTGGATCTGGCGGCGGCATCTTCAGCATCGGGAAGAGCAAGGCCAAGCTCTTCAACCAGGAGACGGACATCAAGGTCAAGTTTGCCGACGTCGCTGGAATGGACGAGGCGAAGGAGGAGATCATGGAGTTCGTCAAGTTCCTGAAGGAGCCGAGCAAGTACGAGAAACTCGGTGCCAAGATCCCTCGCGGCGCAATTCTGTCTGGCCCCCCGGGCACGGGCAAGACCCTGCTGGCGAAAGCGACGGCGGGCGAGGCCTCCGTGCCCTTCCTCTCGGTCTCCGGCTCTGAGTTTGTGGAGATGTTTGTCGGCGTGGGCCCGTCGCGCGTGCGCGACCTGTTCGCGTCGGCAAAGAAGAACGCGCCGTGCATCATCTTCGTGGACGAAATCGACGCGATCGGCAAGTCGCGCTCCAAGGGCGGCAACTTTGGCGCGAACGACGAGCGCGAGTCCACGCTGAACCAGCTGCTCGTCGAGATGGACGGCTTCGGGACGACGGAACACGTCGTCGTGCTCGCGGGCACGAACCGGCCGGACGTGCTGGACCCCGCACTGATGCGCCCTGGGCGATTTGACCGGCACATCGCCATCGACCGCCCCGACGTGTCGGGCCGCAAGCAGATCTTCCTCGTCCACCTCAAGCCGCTGCGGCTCTCGCCCGAGATCACGCCCGACGTCGAGAACTTTGCGCACAAGCTCGCGGTGCTCACGCCCGGCTTCTCCGGCGCGGACATCGCGAACGTGTGCAACGAGGCAGCGCTGCACGCCGCGCGCCACTCGGGCGAGTACGTCTCGAACGTCGACTTTGAGAGCGCGATCGAGCGTGTCATTGCCGGCCTGGAGCGCAAGAGCCGCGTGCTCAGCCCCGAGGAGAAGAAGACAGTCGCGTACCACGAAGCCGGACACGCCGTCTGCGGCTGGTTTCTCGAGCACGCCGACCCGCTGCTGAAGGTCAGCATCATCCCGCGCGGCGTCGGCGCACTCGGTTATGCGCAGGTACGCTACTTCAATATGCTCTCTTGTCCCGTCTAAGCAACGTTCAGTACCTGCCTCCCGACCGGTATCTTCTTTCGACACCGCAACTCTTCGACCGCATATGCATGACGCTCGGCGGGCGTGTGTCGGAGGAGATTTTCTTCGGCGTTGACCACATCACGACGGGCGCGCAGGACGACCTGCAGAAGATCACGCGGATGGCGTTCGAGGCGTGCGCCAACTACGGCATGAACTCGGTCATCGGCCCCGTCAGCTACGGCGGCGGCGAGGGCCAGCGCGAGAACTTCCAGAAGCCGTTCAGCGAGAAGACGGGCGAGATGCTGGACGGCGAAGTGCGCAAGATGATCACGTGCGTGTTGCCTTCCGCTGTGTTTCATCTGCTCAAAACTCACAGGACCGCACACCAACGGACAACCGAGCTGTTGACCTCGCACAGGGCGGATGTGGAGAAGGTTGCGAAACGTCTCCTGGAGAAGGAGGTGCTCACGCGGTATGTTGTTTCCCAACACACTGTCGTCCGCTAATGACCTTCTGCAGGGAGGACATGATCGAGCTTCTCGGCAAGCGGCCGTTTGACCGCCACGACGAGATGGACAAGTGGCTCGACGGCAACGCCAAGCACGCAGGCGAGAGCAGCGCCCCTCCGCCCCTCGAGCAGTCCGAGCTTGGCACCCCGATTGCCGCGTCGAAACCCGTAGATCAGTCTTGCTCTTCGTAGCACAGGTTGAAATTAAACGAAACGTCATTCTGCACTCCAACATATCCTCCACTCGCTCCTCGAAGTTACTGTAGCATATCGTAGTGTACTCGGGCAACCTACAGCACTGTTTATTTGTTCTAACGCCAACGATGTGCCCCGACAGCGATTTGTCCAGGATTAGCCCTAAATGCCCGTATGAAGCCGACAGCCTCCTACAGTGCGCTCGTACTGTAGATCTCCTATAAGTGCAGCAGTTAAGGGCAGGGCTCACCGATTTAATACTGAGGTCTGGTTGTAGCCGTACAGATCTAATCTAATCTACCGCCATACTCGGCCCGGCAGTCCACACCTTTCCCTCTGACAATCATGTCGCCTAAGCACATTGCCGTGCTCATTTCTGGCTCAGGTGTGCTCGAAATTTCTTCTGGGGCAACCGATTGACTGGAATCCACAGGAACGAACTTGCAGGCGCTCATCGATGCTACCAAGTCTGGTGTGATCCCCAACGCGCGCATCTGCGTGGTATTTTCCAACCGCAAAGCCGCATACGGCCTCGAGCGGGCGCGCAAGGAGGGCATACCGACGGAGTATCTTGCGCTACAGCCGTATCTCAAACAGAACCCTGGCAGCACTCGCGCAGACTACGATGCGGAGGTTGCCAGACGGCTGCTTCAGCACCACCCAGACCTCATCGTCCTGGCCGGATGGATGCACATTTTTGGAGACGAATTCCTGGACATCGTATACGCTGTTAAGCCTGAGCGCGCGACTCAGAGGTCCATCCCTGTGATCAACCTGCATCCTGCACTGCCGGGCGCATTCGACGGGGCCAACGCCCTCGAACGAGCGTACGAAGCGTTTCAGAAAGGCGCTATTACAGAAACGGGCGCGATGGTTCATCGGGTGGTCAAAGATGTCGACCGCGGTGAGCCCGTGGTCGTCCGTCGTATCGAGATGATTGCGGGCGAGGAACAGGACAAGTTCGAGGCCCGGGTACATCAGGTCGAATGGGAAATCATTGTCGAGGCCACCAACAAAATATTGCAGGAGATTTCGGAGGACCAGGCCTCAGGTATGTCCGGTGCTCTTGCATTGAATAGTTTTGTGGATATTGACCTCCGTTCAGCCATAGGATCTTTGCAGGGCCTGCAAAGTTGAGAGCAAAATCAAAGACATCTATTGTACTTGTAGTGCCATGCGTCGCTGGGAAAAGACCCATATATTTCCACGCCGATGTGCCATGGCAATTAGACGCGTCGCGTCGCGCCAGTAGCTAACTCCGCTCCTTGTCCTCTTCCTGCTACCACCACTATGAGCTTACCCGCCGGATTCCACGCCCTGCCAGTCCCTCTTGTGCAAGTCAGCCTTGACACCGTTCTTGCGTGCGGCCAGTCTTTCCGCTGGTTCAAACATGCCTTGCCACTTGAATCCCCGAGTTCGGCCACGCACGAGTATCGGTTTGCGATGCCCGACCGCGTAGTATGTCTGCGTCAGACGCCCGAGAACATACTCTGGCGCACAACTCCTGAAAACGACGCTACCGAAGCTTGGATGCGCGATTACTTCCAGCTGGACGTTGATTTATCTCGCCTGTACGCCACATGGGCAGCAAAGGACACCGTATTCGACACCCTGGTCAAAGACCGCTTCCAGGGACTCCGCATGCTCCGCCAGGATCCCTGGGAGAATTTGATATCGTACGTTGCGATATTTCAGCGTTCTCCGGTCCTAAGAACCGTTTAGGTTCATATGTTCGCAGAACAACCATATATCACGCATTAGTAAGATGGTGCAGGCACTATGCACGCACTTCGGGGGCCACGTTGCCTCCCTGCCTATTCCCGGCTCGCCAGAATCAGAACCAGCGATGCAGGACTACCACTCGTTTCCGCCGCCGTCGGCCCTCGCAGCGCCGACGGTGTCCGGAAAGCTGCGCGCGCTGGGCTTCGGGTACCGCGCCGAGTACATCGTGCGCACTGCGCAGATGGTCTTGGAATCCGTGCTTTCAGACTCGGAGTACACGCCGTGCGAGGTCGTCGCCTGGCCGTCTGACGGAGCGCGAGCTGAAGCAGACCGGAAAGCGCTTGAGGCTCTCGCAGCTTTGCGGAACCTGAGCACAGACGACGCGCGCGCGCAGCTGCTCAGATTCATGGGCGTCGGGCGCAAAGTCGCTGACTGCATCCTGTTGATGTCGCTCGACAAGCGCGAGGTCGTGCCGGTCGACACGCACGTCTATCAGATCGCACTCAAACACTACAATTTCCGCGTGCCCGGCTCGCCGGTCAAGGGCGCTGCTGGGAAGCCTGCTATGACGCCGAAAATTTACGACGCTGTCGCGACCAAGTTCGTGGACTTGTGGGGCGAATATGCGGGTTGGGCGCACTCGGTCTGTCTCCTGTCCTGGGTGTTGCGTAATCTTGAAAACTCAACGGATCCGCAGGTGCTATTCACGGCAGACTTGAAGTCTTTTGCTACGTACGGGCTTGTCACGCCAACCTCTTCGCCTGCTGTTTCGCCCAGCAAACCAGGGACGGTACCGATTGGGGTATCGCCATCCCCTTCGCCCACGAAGCGCAAGCGCGCGGCGCGAGCAACGGCGGCCGTATTGGACTCGGTCAACGTTGAGCTCGAAGTTGCTGCTACCGAGCAAGAGTCGGACGATATGGTTAGCCGCGTCAAAGCACGCAAACGGCTCCGCTCGTCTTCCAACCTCGCGCTCAAGTAAATGGTACCTTTATATCTTCCTGATTATAATGTACAAAATAGGCTATGTGTCGCCAGATGCCCTCAAATCAAAACCAAGAAACCCTAGAGATTCAAACTGTGAGAAGGCGGACTTCGACGGACTCAGACTCGATGCGCAAGACTCCTTGCGAAAGAAGCTCGTGTGGGTCCGGATAAGGCACCACTATGGGTGTCCCGCCGCGCCCTACGCCACTAACGCGGAACAACACGTAGACCTGGCGATATCGCCCAGTCAAACCGTAAGATAACTGCTGAGCCTGCGCCACATTAACATCCCGTAGATAGGTGTGCACAAGAGCTCTCGCACCTGCTGGAATTGAAGGCGGCTCATGTGGAAAACCTCGGACTGTTCGCCACCTGTGGCCTTGACCTCGATGAAATACTGCGGCCAGGCATCGAACGGCCATTCTGGGAGCAGCTGGCGTGTGAGAATGCCCTGCCTGTCGTGGTATACGAAATCGGCCAGGGACTCGGTGCAAAGTCCGGGGAAGCCAGCGTATGCGCGCAGCTCCGACATCCAATTCTCCCAAGTGAAATCCGGCAGTGAGCCCTTGAGAAGATCATACACCTACGAGGGCAGATGAGCTGCGTTTACGGGCAAGCAAGATAGAACTCGCAAATTTCTCGCCCATGAAACCGACGGGTGAAGCATCGATGTCCAGCGTTGTGGATCGCGGCGACGATGCGAGAGCAGCCATTGGCAGGATCGGTGAGGACGATGGTTGGGACGGCATCGCAGGCGACTTTCGTCGCGGAACATTGGGCAAAGATACCTGCCCGGCGAACCGCTCCAAGTGGCGAATCTCTGCCTGCCCTTCCTCGCTTTCTAGGAAAGCTTTGATGTCGAGTTCTGCTGCAACTAACTCGCAGTCATGAATACGGTGTGGCGAGCCAGGGGGGAAAGAATAACGAACCAAGTGCATTGGAGGATTTTGATTTTCGAAGGCTTTGTGGCGGCGACTGCTGCTCGGTACTGGAACCGTTCTTACTCGGTGTGCGAGGAGTTGCTGGTGTCGGAAGGCCATTGGGGGCAAGCTTCGATGATGAGCTACCATTGATAGGCAGGGACAGTGAAGGCCGATCCGGTGTCTTCGGTCGGCGAGCTGGCAACTTGAACCCAAGTTCCAGCTCTGGAATATCGTCTTCCGGCTCCGGGTCGTCGGGAAGTAGGTCCTGGAGCTCAAGAATACGCAGGTCGAGTTCGCGGATGCCTGACTTTCGCAACAGGATGTCGGTTTCATCGGGATCGTAGCGCAAAATGGCCGCCGTTATAGAAATGTCGGTGTCGGCCAGACCGAGTGCTTTCGTCAGTGCCTCGGCAGTCGTTGTTCCTCTGCGCTTAGACAATGTCAACGATGATAGTAGGAAGAGCTTCAGATCTCCATCTTGAGCATGGACCCAGCAATCAAGCGGCTTGGTGATGGCCAAGGGGACGTTGGTCTTGACGGCGTACGTGATCTCCAACTTGTTGGCGGTGAAAGCTCGCATCGAACGCGTGAGAGAAACCTTTGAAGCTCGATAGTATTGCAAGCTGGTGCGGGCCTATAAGCATTCGATTAAGATCGATCCAACTGCGAACTGCGCACCGTTGAAAGAAGGTTAATCTCGCACGGTAGAAAATGCTCTCATGGACATCGCGCTTCCCCAGGAAAACGCTAT
This sequence comes from Auricularia heimuer, assembly GCA_002287115.1. Taxonomy (NCBI): domain Eukaryota; kingdom Fungi; phylum Basidiomycota; class Agaricomycetes; order Auriculariales; family Auriculariaceae; genus Auricularia; species Auricularia heimuer. The sequence continues at coordinate 62,373 of NEKD01000047.1, read as the reverse complement.
TTTCGGACGTAAGGGGCGCTCCATCAACTAGAAGCGACTCAGAGACGCAGAGGTCGATACGTTTCTCCTCCAGATTGAGATGCTGGAGAAGCGGCCGCAGGACGACGGCCTGCATCGGTGTGATGGACAGGAACGTGACATGGGGCAGGAAGATCGCCTCGAGATATCCACTGGCATCCGGCACGAAGAACGCATCCTTACACGAAAACAGGGTGACCGCAGGACTGCCCGGCTTGCGCACGGGGAGCATCGGCAGCTTCTGCACGTCGGCTGTCCAGTCAGCACACGCACCCTTCTTGATGAGCTCGACGGTGCTCGCCGCATACTCCAGCAGCTGCACCAGCCTCTCGTGCGTTTTCGGCGTCAAGACCAGCGTACGATGGAGCCGCGAAAACTGACGCAGCTCGTCAGCGATCACGACAGGGGACGCATCCTGGATGGCCAGATGCCTCTGAAATAGCTCCTCGAGATTTGAATATGTGGGTTTGAGTCGCGTTTTTAGAGTAAGGATGTGGGGACCGTCCCACACTACATCGCTGAGCGAGAGCCACTGATTGTTGACGTAGAACAGCGAGTGCTTGGCGAATGCCTCTCTGCCATGGGTATTGATCATAAATTCGATGCCAGAGATGCATTAATAGAACGGAGACGCACTTGATATCCTTGGGAATCTCCATGAACCGCGCCTCTAGCTGCTTGTAGATCGCCCGGACTTCGGAGACCTGAGGCCGCTCCCCACGAGTTTGAGACAACGCGACCAACGATTTCAAGAAGAACTTGGCGTCGAGGTCAACGCTGACGCCGAAGTGGCGCAGGAACGCCCAGCCCTCGTCCGGCTCTGCGATCGGAAGCTGAGGAAAGTCCACAGGGACGCTTGCGATCACGTTCGCGGGCAGCCCGAAAAACGCGACGGGCAGGGACGTCGCGCGCATCTCCGCGACGATATCGAACTGGCACCGAATCTGCACGCCGGCGAAGTATTCGTAGAGCTTGGGCGCGGTGGCGAGCGTGAGCTGCGCCTGGATCCCCGGCCAGCTGTCGCGCAGAATCAGCAGAAGACGCGCGGGATCCTCGACGCGCAGCCGGTTCACCAGGCTGGCGACCTCGGGCGCGGGTTTGCCGGCGACGATGCGCGGGGCGGCCGAGACGCCCAGCACATTCTGCAGCCACTCGGGCCAGGCGTCCGGCGCGGCGGTGGACGACGCGAGGCGGAACACGGGCATGGCAAAGGTCGCGTGCAGGAAGCGCGCGGGCGCGCCGAGCACGTCGCGCAGGCGGACCGTGGCGCCCTGCGGCGGGTCCATGTACAGCGCGCTCCCATGCGCGGGGCGTCCGTCGGCGTCGGGCAGCAGCAGTGCCGCGGGCTTCACGTTCGCTTGGCCCGCGCCGGCGTCGAAGCGGTGCTCGAAGACGTACACGGCGTGCTCGAGCATCTCCTGCGCGCTGAGCTTCGCGCCCTGCGCGCGGTGCAGCTCGAGGATCTTGCCGACCACGCCGCCGACGTCGACCGTGCGCACGCCGAGGCGCTCGAGCAGCTGCGTGCGGTGCGGCGCGCCAGCGGCCGGCTGGACGAGCGAGATGCCGAGCCCGGCGGGGAGCGGGATGTCCTGCGCCTGGGGATGTTGGCCGAAGAAGAACGAGCGCGCGGTGCCCACGCGCGCCCAGCGCCCGGTTTGCAGGTGCACGAGCGGCAGCTGGCGCACGCGCTGGTCCGCGCAGTCCCAGCGCATTTCCTTTGGGTCCCAGGTGGTGCCGTACAGCGTGATCAGCAGGCAGACCTGCTCGAGCCACACAGCGCCCATGGCCGTGAACACGGGCTCGCCCATCGCGAGCAGGCCCTCGAGGAAATCCTTGAACGTCATGTCCTGCACGCCGAGCGCCCGCAGATGCGGCTTCACGTCCTCAGGATACCCTGGCGCGGCGTAGCTGAACGGGAGGTAGCGCTCAGGCACGAGGTCGGCGCCGGTTGGCGAGATGAACCACGAGGCGAACTTGACAAGGAGACTGTGGCGATACTGGCCGTCCGCGCACTTGACGATGGGGGAGTTGCGCAGCGACGCGAGGATCTCGTGCGCGGCGGGCGCGAAGAACGGGTCGTGCGTGCCCGCGACGCTGGGCAGGTACCGCGGCCATGTGAGCTCCAGCGCGGGGGTCTTCTTGAACTTGTCGACGGCCGCGAGGAAGACTTTCGGGATGGCGGCGCGCAGCGTTATGTTCCATTCTAGGTCCCACAGGACGTCTTCGCGGTTTGCGGCAGTGAGGAAGTCGGCTTGGATGATGAACTAGAAGCGGCGTCAGAATGCGATGTGCGAATAAGTGCATGACTGCGAACCGTGAAGCCCGCAGCACGTAAGGGCAGGAACGCATACACCAGCTGCCAGGATATCCACGGTTGGCCGAGCTGATCGAGCGGGAATGCAAGCACGACTTCGGTGGTCGCCTGCATGGCGCGTTTGGACTCGAATCGGTACGCTGGCACGGTCTGCGCGACGCGCAGGAAGCTCCAGGACGGCGCGCCGGGGACGGTAATGGTCACCATGTCGCCTTCAACCTTGCGGGAGGCAGCGAAGAGCGTCGGGGAGCCGTCATCGATGCGCAGATGCGCGAGGCGGCGCATGAAGAGCAGGACGGTGTTGCGGACGTGCTCGAGCTGCGCCTTGACGATGTGGAACTGCTTCTCGTCGCAGAACTCGAGTGTCATCCGAGTCCAGCCTGGAAGCGCCGCAAGTTCTGTCCAATGCGGCGAGATCATGCCGAGCTCTTCGTCCCGGTCGAGGACAAAGGAGTACCCGCGCGACTGGACGAAGACTTTGCGAGCGACCTGGAATATCGACTTGGCGCCTGTGCAGGTGGAATCTTAGGATTTTAATATCCAAGAAGCTTGGACCAGTACGTACCAATTCCCTTTTCTCCTGAGGAACGAGGGCTTCAGCAGAGCTCCGTGTCGGGAATCATCTGAGACATGCATGCGCACCAATGTACCCGGCCTGGTTCTTCTTCGTGCTCTGCCCGATGCCACAGAATGCGCGGACGTTCTCATCTGAAAAGCCGACTTCGTTGCACTGGATCTCCATGTGCGAGTCTCTGAGCGCGATCCGGAGCTCGGGCTCGACGCCCGCGGCGTACGCGTTGTCGTCCGCGTTCTGGATGACCTCCAGCACAAAATGCGCGGGTTTGGAGTACAGCTCGGCGCAAAGCCTGGTCTACTATAAGCGCAAAGTGCAACAAAGGCCTGGTACTCACACTTGGAGGGACTGTCCGAGGTTCTGCTTCAGGTTCTGCATCGTCGCCCAGACTGCAGGATTCGTCTGCGCCTGCGCGCTGAGGTCCGAGTCGACGCCGTTGTTGCGCCGAATCTGCAGGATGACATCTTGCTCGGGCAGCATGCTGCGCGGCGGTGGCCACCGGGAGCAGTACGCGGGGTGACAGCAGAAACAAGATGCGATGATCGGCGCCGGCATAAACCTAAATCCGCTCTCTGAATCTTGATCGGAAGTCCCGAGGGCATTCCTCTGAGCACCGGATAGCAGTGTTTGAGACACTCTCCCTGCTATAGCGAGCCTATGAGAGAAGATAATCCAGCATGCAGGAGGCCTCCAAGACCGGCATTCGGTAGATCATTCGCACATTGAAGCATGGCGGTAGTACTCAGACTGATCAGTCCTCAACTCATGCGCGGAGCACCATTGGTCCACAACTATTCGAGGTCATGAATACACGCACTGTGCTGGTAGACATTGAGAGAACTTCGGGCTGAACAGGACGCCTATGCCTCGACAGTGTAACTGTTGACAGAGCTTACATCCTCCTTCCGGCATGGCCAGCATCAACCCCTCTCGGACGCACGACGCTCAACATTATCATCAGACACATTGGTTGAGCTACAAAGCCATGGTACGATGCTCACAGGTCAGTGGGCTGTCGTCAATTCAATGGTCCTCGCTTTCTGAATCACAGCCGGCCCGCTGCGCCGCCGCTGGTGCGGCATCCCTCCCCGAGCGTTCATAACTTATTATACTCGTGAGGCACGTAAATCCACCCTTACATGACATGAAATGATCTGTAAACGATGACTATCCTTCGCTCAGAGAGACAGCAGACTCTGACCGGCGTCGTCGACGGTCCACAGAATCTCCAGCGCATTCCCCAGTACGAATCAGACAATTATTCTCAGCAATTTCCAAGTCTCATTGAAGGAAAACCAAATCGCATGCTGTAAACCGGCGACCGGGGATAAACTGACGAGCTGAGGTCTGGGAGATTAACAGTGCCATCATGATCACGTCGAGGAGCAGCTCAGTCTGTTTCGACTGGCAAAGATTGAGTCTTCCATGTGCAAGTGGCGAAGGCCTCCAGTATTACACTGCTTCTGTGCTACTGCTGCTGCTGTCGTGTGGCGCGATAAAGCTGTTTCTCAGGGAGGAGATCGCCTTGAACTACCGGATTTGGTATGCATGTAATACCAAAATACTCATCCCAGTACACCCTCCTGGGGTCTTGAAGTAACGAATACGTCCATATTTGACTATGTCAGCTGTTTTTCTACTCTCTCTGGAAAACGGAGATCAGGGTGAGCGATTGCTGCCGAGTTTTATCTATCCGGTGCCTTGCACGCGTCCGTCGGCTGGTGCGGTGGCCGTATCTTGCCTGTTGCCCTCAGCCAGCCATGTCCAGCTCCCGGCCACGCATAGCCAAGTCGCGCTCGCGCGCCAGCCGCGACTCGCGAGTCTTTATCCCGCAGGACGAGCAGGCGCTACTCATTCCGGAAGGCGATGTCGGCTCGTCCACGGCCGACCTGCTGGACGTCGTCGACCCCCGGCACGCCGAGGACCCCACGCTGGTCGACGGCGACGACGACGACGACCTCTCCGACGAGCTGGAGGCCACGAAGCGGCCCAAGCGGCCGTGGTACAAGACGCCGTCGCCTTGGTGGTCAGCTTTGCTTTTTGCAGTCGCTACTTAGCGCCCGGAATGACATAACACCCAGGATTATCGGCGGGATGCCTCTGGCGAGCATCGCGATGAGCACGACGATCGCGCCGCGCGTGCAGATATACACCCGGCTGGCGTGCATGGTGCACAAGCCCGAGTACATGTCCGAGGGCTCGCTCGGGACCGCGCCGACCGTGCTCGACGGCTGGGGCCTGCACACCGCCAACGACAGCCTCCCGATCCCGATCATCCTCCCCGGCATCGACCAGCCCGCGCGCAACACGACCATCCCCAGCCCGTCGCACCAATGCGCATCAGACCCCGTCGTCAAAGCCGCAGTGGCCAAACTTATTGCCGGTATGTATGATAGTGATAGGCACCCCTGCGCGCAGCATGGCCGTCTTCCCTGACCTGAGAGCACGCTGGCAGTCATGTCGTCCACCATGGGCATCCTCGGTTGCATCACCACCGCCTGGTGGGGCCAGGTCCGTCTGCATTTGCCCTGCCCGATGTCTCCCGCGTCATGCAAACGATCACTCAGTTGTCGGACCGCTGGGGACGGACTCCTGTTATGCGCTTTGCGATACTCGGCATGTTGTTTGCGTGAGTACCACTACAGTAAGTTATTTGGAAGTGTCGATCCTCAACATGTTTTGCCCAGCGACTTCAACTTCATCGTCGTCTCGCGATGGTCGCACCTCCTACCCGGTGGCTACTGGTTTCTGCTCATGAGCTCCATCGTGGACGGTCTGCTCGGAGGTGGGTCACAACGACAACTGCTCGCTGTCCTATATTTGCTTATTTGTTATGTCAGGAATTAGCACCGCGTCGTCGCTCATGCACGCATATGTGAGCGACTGCACGGAGCCGATGCACCGGTCAGTCCTCGCGCGCTAACGGCACATCCACTCACACCTCCATGACAGCGCGCGCATCTTCAGCTTCAGCGCGGGCCTGCTCTTCTCGGGGATGGCGATCGGGCCGACGCTCGGCGGGTGGCTGATCCACCACACGCGCGACCTGCTCAGCGTCTTCTACTTCGCGACGGCCGTGCACATCCTCACCGCGCTCATCTGGGGCGTGCTGGTGCCCGAGAGCCTGCCGGACGACGTGCGCGCGGTCAACACCGCCAAGCACGCGGAGCAGCTACGCCGCGACGCCGAGGAGTGCCGCCGCGGCCTCAACTGGCGCGTCATGTTCGGCTTCCTCGCGCCCCTTGCGGTCATCGTGCCCAAGCCGCGCGACCCGCTCAGAAGGGAGAAGGGGAGGGACTGGAATCTGACGTTTTTGGTGCTCGCGCATGGGTGTGCGCTGATGCTTATGGTGCGTTGAGCGCGAGGGCCCACCGTGTTGCTTATCTCATGATGATGTTCGATGTTCGTCCCCACCCTGCAGGCGTCGTACCAGTACAAGTTCCAGTACGCGGCGGATGCATTTGGCTGGGACACCGAGCGCGTGCGTGTCGGATGCAAACAGTAGTTATGCGCCTGGCGCTGACGCCCTGCAGATGGGGTATTGGCTCTCCATGGTCGGCGTGATGCGTGCCGTGCACCTGCTCATCATCCTTCCCAGTAAGGTCGCTCTTTCACCCAATCATATCAAAACTCATATCCGTCGCAGTCATCATCAAGCTCTTCAAGCCGCGCCCTGAATCAATTCAGCTCGAAGGCGAGGAGAACGACCTCCTCGCGCGCGACGCCGAGAACCAGAACCAGCACCCTCGCGCAGACCTGCTGTCGCCGACGCGGGGGTCGAGCTCGCGCCCGCGCTTCGCGTCGCGCGGCACGTCCGTGGCGAGCGTGCAGCGCCTGCGCGAGATGATGGCGCACCCGGGCATGTTCGACCTGGTGCTCGCGCGCGGCTCGCTGGTGATCGACCTGTTCTCGTACGCCGGCACGCTGCTCGCGACGACCGGCACGCAGTTCACCGTCGCCACGCTCGCGGGCTCCTTCGGCGGCGGGCTGTCGCCGGCGATCCATAGTCTCGCGCTCATCTTGAACGGCACGGGCGAGACGGGCAAGCTGTTTGGCGCGCTGAGTGTGCTGCAGACGCTTTGGTGAGCGCCCCCCCCCCCCCCCCCCCCTCATCGCACTCTTTCCTGTGGTGCTGATTGGGCTGTGTTTGCGTTCTCCTTCGTGAAGCTCGCAGGTGATCGGCCCCTCGCTCTTCGGCGTCGTGGTCGTCAAGACGGCCGGGTGGTTCAGCAAGAGCATCTTCGTCGTGGCGCTGTGCGCGCTCAGCGCGTCGCTCATCTTCACGCTCCTCATCCGCCTCCCGCCCGTGCCCGTCGACCGCCGCGAGGCGACGCTCGTCGCGGACGAGCCGCCCTCCAGGCGGGCCGGCAAGGCCAAGGCCCCGGCGATTATCGTCGACGCTGCGTAAGACCTTAGGTTATTTGTTTCTCTGTATCTGGATAATGCTGTTGCATCGCCTGCGCTGTTCTTGTAGAGTACAGTTGCTGCACGTCGATGGTACTCGTATGTCCTTCCCTAGTCAATTCGATACCTACTACTCTCAGCTAGAATACACGTAAGCAGACCTACTGTATAGTCAGGACAAGACGATGTACGAGCGCAAACAGAGTATAAAGGCGAGAAACATGAAAAGTGTCACAACAGGCTGAGAACATGTGTAGTAGCCCGAGTCAGATACTGTATGTACCGGCTGCATATTACAACGATAAAATTGGGCCCCGAGCATCCACGCTTTAGGGCACAGTGACAACGGGCGGCTGGCGGCGCCACCAGCTGAGCGCGCCGAGGCCGAAGATGAAGTTCATCAGGCCCATGGCGGAGCTGCCCGCGCCGACGAACCACAGCAGCGACCACAGCCAGCCGAGCACCCAGCCGGCGACCTTGCCGCGCCAGCGCGTGATCAGGTAGTTCAAGTACGAGTACTTGTGCACGGCGCGCGGAGGTTTGATCAGCGGCATCGCCGATGCTGCTGAGGGCGGCGCGACGGGCACGGCGAAAAGCGCGATGAGCGGCTTGTGGTCCGACGTTGTGTAGGAGGGGATGGTGGTGTAGAGGAGGGGCGTTATGGCGGATGTGGAGGGCGTGCTGGGCGAGTCGGAGTGGGTTGCGTAGAGGATGCGGTCTGTCCATGCTGGCGAGCGTTGTCTTCTGTGTGGTGCGTCAGCGTGGGCACGAGAGAGCACTCGGCCTCGACGTTTCGGCAGACTCGCTGCCACAGTTGCAGAGCAGAAAGGAACGGTATTTATTCCCTCAGATTGAGGTATAATGGCGGGGGATTGAACGAAAATGATAAAGGGTACGCACACATATCGGTCGACCTCGCCCAGGGCGAACTTGTAGCTGCATTTGAACTTCCAGAATGGGGCCTCGCGCAGACCTTGCAGCAGCGTGCCGTTGCGCTGGCCCACATAAAGCTCGTCAAACTCGCGCAGCTCCTCGCGGCCTTCTTCGGTCTGCAATTTCCGCACCAACAAGTCGTGGCTCTGGGGGCCTGAAGCGCCGAGGAAAACGCCGTCGGAGATGTAGTCCTTGGGGATGTGCAGTCTGAAGTTGAGGTCGCCGTGGAAGAAGAGGTGCGAGGTGTCGTAGAGCGACGCGAGCGAGCCGTCCGGGTTGCGGAACAGCAGCGTCGCGAGCACGTGCTCCCAGTCCTGCACGCGGTGGCGGGCGTTGTGCGCGTGCGCGGTGAAGTGCGCGTTGACGAAGGTGAAGAGCTCGTCTGGGCGGCCCGCGCGGCCCTCCACGCGGAAGCGCACGGCGACCGCGCTCTTGTTGCCCATGTTGACGGGCCCGAAGCCGGTCCACTGCGTCTGGACGTCGCGCACGCGCCGGCCGACGGTGTCGTCGCGCGCGTAGACTAGGATGGCGCAGCCCACGTAGACCGTCTTGCCGACCAGCACATAGCGCTCCTTGTTGGGCGCGTGCGCCTCGAGTTGCGATTGAATCAGGTCCTGCCGCGTGCGCATAACGGCCTTGCTCATCCCAGTCACTGCGACAGCGGCTTTAGCACCATGACATAGCACTATCCCAGTACTCACACCCAAAATGCAACGGTAATAGCTCTTGAAAACCAACAGCTACGATGTCCGGGGCCGCAGAGCGGTTGGAGAGAAACGACGAGACTTGCAACGTTGGCTTGAGCCAGTCTACAAGGTCCTGCGGCAGCCCACGGTTGCCTTGCAAGTTGGTATTGTACGATGCTATCTGGACCAGCAGAGCGTCCGGGTCGACATGGCTCGCTGGAGAGGTAGCCATGTTCGATGAGCAGCAGTGCCGTGCCTGGCGCTAACGTCACGGTGCTGTCCAAGGAAGCGTGCGAATCCTCGGGGAACACCGAGATCCACACCAAGGTCAACGACAATACGGTATGAATACGCTATCACCACGGCTGCTCGCCTTGTATGTCCTCCCAGACAGTTCTTCCATCCTACCGAAGCTGTCGTGATACGGGACCGCATCCCGGTTGAGGGATGGGCGATGCTCAGTACTCGTACCTTGCACATTTGGCTCTCGCACTGAACCAGGGCCGCCTCAACCTTGTAGACCTCATCTGGGCGCCGGAGAACGGCCTTACGCGCGAGGAGGAGATGGTTATGAAGGCTGTGTGCGCGTACATGGTCTACACTGAGGAGGAGGCACTTGCCTCGGGGGACGAGGAAGACGTCGGCGTGCAACATGATCAGCTTCTACGTCTGCTTCTCCAGCTCAGGATGGAAATATTCTCGCCATCCTTTCGCCCTGTAGCTGATTTTCGCCCCATGGCTCCATATTTACCCTACTTGATTCGTGAATCGCCCAATAAATCCCCTCTCGAATCAAAACTTCCCGCCGCCGAACGTGCGAAAATGTAATGAGACACTTGACCGACCTGAGGGTCAGCTTGAGAGCCAAGGCAAGGCCGGGTGTTAGTCATGAGAAGGTGCACTCCGACTGGGAAGTGCCCTTGCTTCGAGCCTTGGAGAACTTCTGAACAGCCTCTGATGGATGCAATATCTGAAATGCGTGGCAACCACTGCGGGGTCAATTGTACGAGAGCAATTTAGACCACAATATCATCCATAGTCAGTGCCAACCGTCTAGCTTTATCTTCAGCCGCAGCACCGAGACGGCCATCTTCGCCTGCTACGGTTGCTGAACGCAATACGCTGTCCGCGGTAGCATCCTTCGCTGCTGCCGCAGATGTGGCCCACATGCGAGCCTGCGCAAGGCCCTGCTCAATCATCACGTCCACGCCGGCTATGGTCGCCCAGCCGCGGTTAGCGGCAGCCGTCAGCATGGGAGTCTGACGTGGTTTATAGCACATATCGAGGAAGAACCGCCGGTCGATCCCTCTTGTATTGGGGTCTCTAATGAACGCGACCGTGACGAGCCACGCCTGGAAAAGGGGTCAGGCTCGGTGCGCGGATTCGTTCCAGACGTACTATCTTCTCCGCGTCCGTCGAGGGCTCCACGGCGGGAATGGCGTGGACGCCGGCCACGACGGGACTGATGTCACGCCTGTCCCGCAGCGGGACCCATGCAGCCACCGAAAATATAGGGCACAGGTTCATCGAAGGCTCGACGGCGGCGAAATGAGCGACAACGTCGCGAATCTCATCGTGGTCGCGGTTGATCAAGTAGATGGGAGACAGGCCCAGATTATGGAGCGCCCAGACAGCAGAGCGGCAGGCGCCGCCGGCGCCTACCACGAAGCCAGCACAAGGCTGACCGCCAACCGGGGCAAAGCGCTCGGACGCGCCGAGGTTTGCGGCGCGGGCGAGACACTGTCGGATGCCGAGATAGTCGTGTTGGTGCCCAGGAGTCTGCGCTCGGGCCCGGGGAGCACGACGATGGTGTTGACGCTGCCCGTCTTCCGGGAGATGTCGTCCAGCTCGTCCAGCGCATGTTCAGGGCCCAGCCGCTGAGTGACCGAGACTTTGAGCGGCATAGTCACGCTGGCGCCGCCGAAGCGCGCATCGTTGCGTATGTGATCAATGAAATGCTTGTCTGAGACCGATAGCGTGTCGCAGAGCGCGTAGGTTGGGCGATCGGAGGCGCTGGGATACAAGGACTGCAGAATGCAGTTGTGGAAGGCGGCGAGGCACTGTGCGAGATGGGATAGCCAAAGAGCCAGTATCTGAGTGAGGCACGCGAAATGTCGTCCGGCGTTGGATGTGGTGGCGGAACAAGCTCGTGCTCCATGTCTTGCTCGCCGGCTGCCATTTCGCAAGACAACCCCCGCTTTGTTGCGGACAGTTCCGCTGCGGCTGCGCTGCCGGCTGCCCGGTCTGCAGCCTCCTATATTACTTGCCAGTCCTTTGGCACCAGACTTTCTATGTGCATGGCCATGCCACTGGTGAGGTCGATTTGATGACTCCTGAGACAAAGACAAGAGCGACTCGACGGCAACCTCCGCTTTTCTTCCCTGGTTCCCACCTCGACGACTTGAACGACTGGCAAAAGTTCAAGGCCGCCTGCATGACCCAAGGACTGCATAATATTGATTGCGCCGTGTATGGGCACGCTCTCGAGCACCAATTATCGCGTTCTTCCGGCACAAGAGACCACTGCGCACACAGTGCACCGAGCTGTTGTAGATCTTCAGGACACAAGCAGATACACTCTCAACCAGCTCGCAAGGCGGTCTTCGAGGCTTTGATATAGTGTGGCCGTGCATGTGCATGTTGGGCCAAGGCGGCCATTCAGACAGTTTCCACTGCAGCTGGTGCCATCGTTAACGACGCCTGAATCCGACGACTTGGGCTCCTGAACCATCTCTTGGCCCTGCTATGGCTGCCTTGCATGAGTGAAATCAATAACGTATCACTCTGCCGCCCGGTTCTCGCCTTGTTTGCCTGTTCAGGGTCTGACCTTCGATTAACGAGAGTCGTGGGGTATCTCTCTAGTGCTGTACACCGCCTGGACCCAGGGAGCGTCCGGTCTTCCAGCTTGCACGCCGAGAAAACAGGGTTGTCTTCGTGTCGTTTTCCGGGCGAGAGAAGGTTCATATCGTGTTGACATCCGCACTTGCGTCTCTCGACGATCAACGCATCCTGCACAACCAAGCGAACGCCAAACTCGTTGTAGACCTGCAGAGGGCTGTCCATCGTGGTTGGCAACACAGCAGAGTATTCAGTCTAGTTGGCTTGTTCGTCAGATGATGCTTCGAATATCGTTGTACCTCAAGTGCGTATCATCCTGGCAACGCGCCATCGAACGTCGCTGAACTTCTGACTACAGTCGTAGCGTATCAGGCGCCTTCAAAAACAACGCTGGAAGCTGCCGTTCATCGCGGCCTGGCGACCAGGTTGTATTCCTCTTGGTGACGCGCGGGATCAGTCGGCACAGCCACGGGTATGTCCCCGCGACGAAAGTACAACGCTGACAAGATGTCTATAAATCCCTTCACAGGGCTAGGATGATTCCTCGAACCTCGTCTCCTCCCTGTCCAAGGCGCCCCTCAAGATGCTGCATTTCGCGAACTGGGTCGACCCCGAAGACCTCTTGAGCCCCGACAACACCGCGAAATATCGGCCTCGCGCGGTCGTCGACGACTCTATCCCAGGGCAATGGCGTTGTTCGTGGGTTCCTCCGCCGAGGCTCGCTCCTGGAGTCATCGACGAAGGGACCTGGCCGCGCACGGTCGTGTTGGATGGGTATGTCTTCATTTGTTGTTGTATGGATATTGCCACTAACTCGTACACAGTGTGGAGTATTTGATGGAGCGCGACGCGTGGGACAGGATCAAGCTCGCCGGCACCCACATCTGCACCATCCCGCAGAAAGGTTTCCCAACGGCGGTCCGCATCCGCTCGTCGACCTCGCAGTACCGCGACGACGTCCCCGAACTGGACTCGGACTCCGAGTCGGACGCCTCGAGCGAGGGCACCGCTACACCCCGCCGCGCGCCCTCGTCGCCTTCAGCGCGCTTTACCTCCCTCCGCAACGAGCCCAGTCTCCCTCCCGGCTCGCCGATGCAGTCCGTCGTCTCGCAGCTCTACTCGGCGATGAGCGTCGACACGCACACCGTCGCCTCGCGCGCCAGCCACATGAGCGTCGACACCGTCCGGCCCGGCGACCAAGCGTCGAGCACCGGCGCGCCCAACGCGTTCGGCAAGCGCGCCAAGGTGCAGACGCACGAGCACCCCGAGGCGCGCCCGGCGAAGCGCATGCACCAGCAGCGGCCGCGGCTCCCGAAGACCGCGAGCGCGCGCGCGAGCCGCAGGGCCCAGCGCGAGGAGTACAAGCGCAAGCGCAAAGCGCTGCTGGAGGAAATCGAGATCAAGCTCGCGCGCGCCGAGGCCGCGATGCGTGAGGCGAACCATCGCGCCAAGGAGGCCCATATGCGCGACCTCGAGGAGAAGCGCCGTCGGCTGCAGGAGATCGACGCCCGCGAGAAGTTGGCGGCCCAGCGGTTCCAACATCTCGAGCAGGAACGCCGGGCGGCGGCGGCCGCTCACGCCGAGCGTCGCAAGAAACCCGAGGTGCTTACTCCGCAGGAGGCGTACACGGTCTGGGAGCGGCGCGTTACCCACTTCAGGAACAATTGCATGTCTTCACCAGATCCCATCCACATCCGTGAGCTCCCCTTCCCCGTCCTCTTCAGGTACGCTGCCCGCTTTCGAACGTCAGGCCCATGCTAAACGCACCACAGTCCCGAATACTCACTCCACCTCGTCAATGAAACCAGCATCGCCGAATTCTTCGTGTCCTGCGCGCGGTTTATGACTGCCAAGCAGCTCAAGAAGGCCCGCCTCGTCCTGCACGACACGCACTACCGAGGCAAGACATACGTTGCGGCGAGCTTTACAAGGACGAGGCGGATACCGAATTCGTGCTGCGTGTCATGACCTGCGTCGCCGCGTTCGTCAACGACCATTTTCACGAGCTGTTGAAGCTTTGCCAGCAGTGAGCGCCAGCGCATTTTCCGTATGCCTTCCCTCCCATCCCCTCCTCCTCATCCACCATGCACCCAAGGTATGTTCCATGACTCCTATCCCATGCTCATCCAAGTCCGCAATACCGCGCATAGGCGCGACTGCTGGGCTTCTCCCTCTCCTTACCTCCCCCTACCGCGCGCGCCGTTGTGCGCCACTGTATGGTCGTGTAATTACCACGCACCCCCTCCCTTCCCGTTCTATTTGCTCGGTCTGCGAGCCCTCTTGTGATTACCGGTCCTTCACGTTCTATTTGCTCGATCAATGAGCCCTCTTGCTGCATGTACTACGCACAACACTCCTTACCTGTGCAACGAATTCAATTCCTCTCTCTCTGTCTCTCGCTCTCGCCCGATGAACGCCAAAGTGACCAAATGTCGAAAACTGTGATTCAGTACAAGATATATGCTTCAACGACTGCCTTCAATCGGCTCCTGGGTAAGAAGGAGGAGGGCATGCGGAGTTGGGAACGCGTTCGACGGTTGGCCCCGTTCATCTTCCTCGTCGCGCTGGATGTACAAGCATGGGCGCTCACCATCTGCCTATTCACATCGAGGCTTAGGCGCGAAGCGGACCAGATTGACTGCGCCCGGGGACTCCTTGCCTACGATATTATTGCGCACGAGGCGTGGTCGACTGGCGCTTTGGTTTCTGGCCCTCTATATTCTGGCCAACTTCTTGTTCCTATTACTCGCAGTTGGAAAGGACCAATGGTGGCGCGGCCTGCTTAGAATATGGCGAAACTCGCGTTTAAGACGCGACACAGTCTCTGAAGGACTGAGGCTCAGCTATGCTCGTGAAGCCGCTCGGTTCGTCAGATTCAATTCTGCTACAGTGCTTTGGCAACTTGCTGAAGATTGTTTCTTACACCAGAATACCGTGGCTTATGCTGGATCGCGGTTTTATAGGGATTGACCCCGAATACGCTGAACATGAACTCCCTGGCGACCGCGCAGCGAATGGCGCGACCAACTTCACCGTCGAACCGATATCAGGTCTTGCTCCGGCATCAGCATACTCCAATATCGTCGTGGCGCATCCTCCAGCAGCCTGGGTGCCGCAATATCGCGGTAGAGACTGTCAGAGCACATATCCAGTGCCGCACTGTCCGTTTCCCGGCCTCTGCGCGCCCGGTGACAGCGACAAGCCTTGCGTTGTCTGGCGCTCCGGAGAACCAGCCAGTCTTGGCCGAGTTCTTTCTGCTGGTTCCTCTGGTGTCAGTGCAGATCTAAGCGCCAAACGTCCAAACACGCTGGACTTTGATTCGCCTGGTCGGTGGTTAGAAGATGATTTATGGCATCCCTGTGCGTCTTTGACTCGCCTGCCGTGTACGCTAGCCGTTGATGACAGCGAGTACAGATGGTCCGGAAATGCACCACGATGAAGGTTACGCGTTCTTCACGCCTGAAGACGCCCAACGATGTTTCATGGGCAAAAGAATTGTGTTCTCGGGCGATTCAATGATTCGTCAGATGTACTGGCAACCGTCACTCAACATCGTACCTTGTACTGACTGTCCTCCAGGTATACGCGCGTTATCAATTATCTGCGCGGTATCCCGACCAACGCAGAACATCTCTACAACTGGGGGACAACATCATATGTTGTTTTCCCAGACGGAACAGGTGCGCTATTGTCCTGAAAACGCTTTTTCAGAGCCTTATTTCGGTCTGCTATGCAGACAAGTTCACTCCTGAATGCCCTGACCGACAGTGTGACATACCCTCCGACAGCCTGTACTCTATCGTCTTCGACTGGCATGACTTTCAAAACTACACGTACGTCAGCCTTTGCTGCATCGTTCATGTTGCTGACAGTTACTATAGCTGGGACGTCCAACGCGTTCTCGACCTTCGTGCAGACGTGGCGGTGCAATCCATAGTCTACTGGCGTGGTTGCTACGAGGACCTCAACGAGCTGCGCGACGCGTTCGACAGGCTGCTCCCCGACTGGCGCGGGCAATACACATGGTATCATTCGCCGGAAAAGCGTAACTCCAATTATCGGGAGTTCTACTGGCGCAACCGGCGGATGCGGCGGTGGATTGAAGGACACCGCGCGAAGGGCGATACGAGGATCAATGCCTTGCCCGCCGACAGACTTGCGCGGCTGCATAACGGACGAAATATCGTGCGGGATAGACGCCCCATCAAGAGCGGATACGGTGCGCATTTGAATATTGCTGCTGCACCCCCTTTGGTTGCTGACGCTTGTACGATAGACGATGTGCACTTCATGGCGACTTTCTTGGAGGCAGACTACCCTAACCCTATCAAGGTGTGTAATATGACTTGTCGCCTGCAGGTGTGAGTAGCTTATTACTTGCGCAGGCCGGATTGCAATATGTCAAAGCCCCGATGGACTGGGACGCGCGGGACATGTTCAACTTCAATTTGATGCAGCTCTGGCTGAACGGCATATGTCGACCCTCAACATAGGCTGCGCGCATCACTGTACACGATAAATTATATCGTCCATTGCATCTATTACAAGCCAACGCTTGGCCTTCAGAGCTTCAGAACCTCCAGTTTGGCAGACCGTTCGCGCTGCATTAAAAGTCAGCATCCCGTTCTCGGGGAAGCCACAAGATAGACTCACGTCGTCAATAGCCTTTTGCTGGCGCATCTCCTCGACGTCCTTCGTCTTCGCCTGCAATTTCTCGTGAATCATGGCGGCGTGCGTTTTCGCTGTCTGCAGCAACGCCGCTTTCGCCTCGATATCTGCCTGCGCCTGTTCGAATTTGCTCTTCGCCTGCAGATACGCGACCTCGAGCTTGTGCGCCTTCTTCGCCGCCTTCGTGCTCGCCTTCTCCGCAGAAGATTCGGCTTTGGCTCCCCTCTTGTGTTCCTTCTCGAGCGTAGCAAGTTCTTTGATAGCCGCAGACAGCGCCTTCTCAGTCGTTTTGCCCTCTTGCACGAGGATCTTCGAGACTTGCTTCGCTTCCTTGGCTAAGGAGGGATCAGAATTGTTGAAAAGGAGATTGGAGTGGTTCACTCACCCTCGGCCTTCTCGAGCTTAGCAATCACGTCGTGCGGGAGGGTCACACGTGTTCCCGTCGTCCCGGCGTCCGACACAGTGCCAGCGGCGGACGAGACAGTGGCTGGGACGGATCCTCGTCGGCTGTGGCTCATCTGCTCGAGTGTTGCATGTTCGGGGCTAGCTGTGCGCGTGAATGCATCCTGGGTTGCGGAGGCGGCAGCAGCTGGAACGTTTACGGTGGACATGCTGGTTGTTGTATATGGCTGATGGGACGTTATAGAGCTTGATCAATGGCGTATGAGAAGATCGCTAGATAGTAATTCTACTCGTAGGCAACTCAACCTTTTAAAGTCTTTTTTGAGTGTTTCACCGTGTTTCATTATGGACCGAGACCTGGTTACGATTGGAACGCCCTCCTCGGCCCGCTCTGAAACAATGTTCTGCATATTACAGTAGCATATGTCACTGCGCATGGGAGTTGGTCAAGACAGACATTGGGTGAGCGTGATGTAGTGTCCGGACTCTGCTGAGAGTAACGAGCGAATATTGGAATAGAATTCATGCCCTAAGTTTCTAAAAATTTCTCCCTTGTATCTCATTGAGCAACAAATCTATTCTCAAGAGGTAGTTTCGACGTGAAGCCCGTGTGTGAGCACCAGAGTGAAGATGGCGGGCGGAGTTAACGCGTCTGTTGCGGGGTTCCAACTCGCGTCTATCTCTCTCGTTTTTCGGCGCTTGCACAGTCCAAGTTGCTATCGCGACGTTGTAGCCGATGTCGCGCCGCAATATGGACCAGGCCACCGCTCTGAGGCGTGTTATGCGCCTTGCCAAAAAATGCGATCCAAACGACACGCTGGACAAACGCCTTCCTATGCTCACAGAGTCTATGCAGGACTCGGCGCAGCCAAAATGCTGCCCACTCTGTATTCATGTGCTTGGATGGTTCTTTCAGGAGTATCTTCTGAACGGCAATATCGGCGTCGTCGAGCAGATGCGCATGGAATATCCAGCATTTTTCAACTCCAGCATGGCTATGCTCACCATGCCGCGCGATATCGGCTCCCTCCCCGAACTGCGCAGGCAGCTTTCTAATAATCTCAAGAACTGTCCTTGGGGCGCGAGCCACAGGATGTTTCGCATGTCGAACCCTAACTACGGCGACGGACCCGAAGACGAGCTTTTCATGCTGGTAGAGGGCCTATGTCTTGCTCTTCGCGCGTGTCTCGAAGCCGGACCTCAATCCACGGTAACGCGTGTACGGCCCAACAAGTCATTCAAGAATAGTCGCGGTGCATGGCCGACCTCGATGGAGCAGCTCTTCCCGTTTGGCTCGCGCGTCACGGTCGAAATGCTGGTCTTCTGGTCTAGCTTTCGCATGTCGAATGGGCCAATCGCTCTGCTCACCGTCATGCTGACGGTGGTACGCCCCAGAATATATCCGGAACTCACGGTGCAGCCTGTGCATGCCCAGCTCGTATATGTGCTGGCGCAAATGCTGAGGGGTGACCTGAGCAACGTTCCGGACAAATGGGAGGGGCCAGTGCCCATCCCACGCGTGCGTCCCCTTCGTACGATGCAGGGCAAGGCACTGGACACCGCCGCACACTTCCTCAACATCCTCGAGCGCGGGCCAGATTCGGTGTCTAACGACGGTGTGCCACTCACGGTCGGCTATGAACCCGTCTTCTACAGTGCAATCTGTAAAGCGGCGCGCGCGCTCCCGCGGGACCATGAAGGCTTCCCAATCCTTGTCGGCCATGCAGTCGAGCTGTGTACAAAGGTCGGCGTCAAAGTGGAAGACCTCGACGAGGTGTTCGTCGAGTTCTTCAAGGAGAACCTCAAGCACACCGGCAACACCATGGTCAACTTTGTCTTCACGCACCTGCGCCGGCTCGCTACGCAGCGATCATGCTCGGGCCCGGGCTGCTCGCGCAAAATGCTGGACGAAGACGAGGCAGCGCCGTTCCCCTGGTGCGCGGCTTGCAAGCTAGCGCGCTACTGTTGCCGTGGCTGTCAACGCGCGGACTGGCGCGCGACACCTCATCCGCACAAGACCATCTGCGAGCTCCTCTGTCGTCTTCGTGCAACCGGTGCCGACCCCCAGGAGGAACACGATAAACACCGGACGACGTTCATCGACGCTGGGCTCAGCAATGACGAGCAAATCGATTTGATGTCCTGGGCCGTCAGCGCGATGATGGCGCCTGAGCAACAACGCGGTATGCAGGACCTGCTCCGTCGCATGGTATGTGTGAATTTTTCTCGAAACGGCGCCTGCGCTCACGATTATCAGAGGGGACCGTCAATGTACTCTATCGATATCGAGGCCTGACAATGGAACAGGCTCGACAGGCTATTCAGACGGCCAAGGTCTTCCGCGGCCAGGTGAATATTACCGTCTGATCTCGTCTCGCGTCCACGGCTTCCCACGAGCTTATTATGATGGTCGGATAGATATCTCAACATGTATAAATTCTGGCAATGCAGTTGGCAACTCGATAGATTAAAGTTGAATCAATATGAGTCGTGAGAATCTATTGGGCAAGGCATACGTATGAATAGCGACTACTCGCCCTCGCGGGCCCACGAACTAAAGAAATCAGGACTATACTGCTGCATTGTGCTGTAGTATGCTGCATGTTCCCGCCTCATCGCGTCCACAAACTGCATTCTACCCGACGCCGTTCGCTTGATGACGCAATAATACAGTGACTTCGGGAGGACGAAGAACTCCAGTGAAGGGCAATGTGTTGCGAAAGGACGTGCTATGCCCTGGTGGTAGAGTGCC
Source organism: Auricularia heimuer (assembly GCA_002287115.1). NCBI lineage: Eukaryota > Fungi > Basidiomycota > Agaricomycetes > Auriculariales > Auriculariaceae > Auricularia > Auricularia heimuer. Next base: position 42,784 of record NEKD01000047.1, on the reverse strand, counting down.
GCTCCGTCATGGCCATAGAAATCCCGCCATTCTTTGCGCTCTGCCCGCCGCTGCTCGTCAGCGATTGGACCGTCGAAGAATTCCAATAACTCGGGCTGCAGCGCCTCAAAGTTATAGCTGAAGTTTGCACCAAAGTAACGCAGTCGGCTGAATGCTGACAGCGCTTCCGCATACTCGTAAATGGGACGTGGCCAGTGGCATGACTTCAACTTCGTCTGTCGCTCGTTGGCCCGGCGCATGATCGTCAGACCATTTAAGTCTGGAAATAGTTGGGCTATGAGCCCGAAGACGGTCGGCGGGCCATTGAGAGCCAGGCCGTCCAGTACAATCACGGCTAGAGGCGCCGACCCGGAATGCAGTTCGTGAAGGAGTTCGGCGATGAAGTCGTCCTGGACACCATACGTGAACACGAGCCGAAGGTGCGTGACTCGCAGAGGACCCGCTGCCGTGGCCGACCGAAACCATTCCATGAGCAATTCTAGGTTTAAGATCCACGACCCTACACCGTCAAAATCAATACGTTCGAGAGAACATAATGGATCCGCAAGCCGAGCATGCATGGCGTGAAGAGGTAGATAGAATCCAACGGCGTCACTCCTGACAGATCTGACGGTAAGATGGGTGATGTGAGGACAAAGCGCAAGAACCGCCCAGAGGGATGACTGGCCGTCGGGCTCGCGAGGCAGCAGAAAGTCAATGTATCTGAGGTTAGAGAACACCACGTCTCTAGTGCGCTCTGATACGAGGAATCTCTGAGCGGCGTGCGTGAGCCGACAGCAAAGAAATCTGGCATCGCGCAGTTCAGATTGGTGCGCGACGGAGTGCAGCAAGCCAACGTCGATAGGAAATCCAAGGATGGTTAGGGAGTTAAGCGAGGTCCCTTTGAAGAATTCGTTCATCCTTTCAAGTACGCGGCCGAACATGTCTCTGTCAGAGAAGTGGGCAAGGGCTTGGGGGTATCAGGGTACCGGAGATTGCACCAATTATTGCAAAGCCGCAATGAGCGAATTTTCTGGGTAATGTCCGGTCGCCCTATCAGAAAGTCCAGCTGTTCAACGAGATGCTCGCCATCATGCATCATCTTGTGCTGAACTGCCGTGGCCTCTTCTTCAGAGTGATCGTCCCGTAGTTTGAGATAGGCGAACTGTTTCCCGAGCAGCAAGTTGCGCGACTAGAACGCTTGGTAAGATGATCGAGGTCTGTGATACCATGAGAGCCTCGGTGGACTTACTATGTATATGAACGGACGTCCCACGTCGTGCAGATATTTTGATGTAGAAGCAAGCATACAGCAGTCGGCAAGCGTGTACGATCCGGCATGCGCGAAGACGTCGTGCAGTATCTCTGGTGGTAGATCAACCAGACAAAGTTGTTGAAACTTCGGCTGAGGGTTTCGCTCGAGGGTATGGCGTGTGTAGTCTAGAGATTTCTTCAGTCAACTACCTGTAACAGACCGCCAAGCCCGTACCAGTGAGTTGGACAATTTCCTCGTAAGTCTGCAGAGGAGACAACTTCCACTTGGTCCTGAAAGCCTTCCAGACAGCCGCGTCCGATATTACAGGGACGTTGACGACAGTCTCGACGACTCGATAGTTGCCGTCGTCATCACGGACAAGCTCTGGTCTCGTATCCGGAGCTTCGCCAACATATGGAGCAAGAGCCTGGAAGTCTAGGATATAGGCATCCCACCTAGCCCTCAGTTTTGTATAGCGCTGTTGGTACAATCAAGCAGCCTTAGTCAAGTCGCTTGCTATCTCAACAATACTTTGACATACATTGTGAAAGCGGCCGGTCAGGTCAAGTTCTCCCTGTCAGCGGTTCAGTAACTTATGGTGCCAGGCGGCCTGGACGTGCGGTACTGACCAGATGAAAACCGGCCATATCACGGAAGAATCGCTTAACGCGTGGAGACCTCCAATCCTCAAGCCAGTCGAGATCATCCTGAGTGCATCGCTCGTGCATGAGCGCGCGCTGGTCGTTAATGACCGGTGGAGCTTCGTCGCCGTCGTTGCCAACGCGTCGGCGCAAGTGCGTGGACATGTAGTTCTTGGCTTCATGTTCCCATCTTTGAAGCAGGCGAAGCTCGAGTTCGGTTTGAGAGTAGTATTTGTACTCGTTTCCCTCGTCGGGTCCATAATACTCGTCGTCCGACTCAGAATCTGACCACATAGCTGGGAAGAGCTCGACAATAATAAGGGCGACGGCTAGCTCCCTGCACGCAGTGATTGCTGCAGCGGTACAGGTAGGTAGGTAAGATGCGGTATTATCCGGAAAGTCAGCTTGAGTCACACTACCAATGCCGGACGTTAAACGCAAGTAGCAGTCTACTCGTGCGGCGGTACCAAGTATGTAGATGGTATATATCCATTCAAATAGGTATCCACTAAATCAGATCCATCCACGCAGACAGCTGGTAGTTCAAGCTCCACAAACAAGCAATATGCAAATGTAGTTCTAACACCCTTTACAGACCCGCGCATTGCATGGGGCAGGCTGGTTCCGGTTTTTGTACGTTATATGCAAGCCTATGTGCACGCGTGCTTAGGCACGTCTTTCGAAAACGAGCGGAAGGTCGACAGGGCTGCGCATACGCAAATCAGCGTCAGCACCCTTCTCAACCGTGGACTCGGTGGACTTACAACAGAGAGACAGCGAACTGGGCGTTGATGAGCTCGTCGCGCGTGGCCTTGGGATTGCGCGGCTTGATCCTGTAGTGGGACAACATCGTGACGAGGAACGCGACGGCCTCAGTTTCGAAGAATCTACACATACATCAGACATCGGCGGTCGGCCTCGCAATCGAGATACGCACTTGCGACCGAGGCAGGCGCGGGGACCGGCGTTGAAGGGCATGAACGCATTGCGCGGCCAGTCGTCGCGCAGGAAACGCTCCGGGTTGAACTCAGTGGGGTTTTCCCAGTATTGGGCTGCAAGGATAATGGTGAATGGGATGCCATTAGACCTTTATCGATGAACGTACGGTGGTAGTGCATGCCAATGATAGACATCTCGACGATGGTGTCTTTCGGGACATAGATACTGGAGCCGTCAGACATGGGGAGTTGCGTGTCCTCTGCGCTCAATTTAACCAAGGTCAAGATCTGCACGTTCAAGTGAGTACAAGGTCAGATGAAAGCTATCAGAACGCACTGCTGGGTACAGACGAAGCGTCTCATTTATCACAGCAAGGCAGCGGTTGAAGCGGGGCATATCGTCGAACGTCTGTATACGTATTAGCAAGTGGCGATCATCTACTCCTAGTAGCATACCGGCTCAGCCCTGAGTGCGTTCTTGACCTCCATGATGTGCTGGTAGAGCTTCTCCTGTTCGTCCTGGTGGTGCGCAAGAACGCCAAAAACGAAGCCCATGGTGTGGGCCGTGGTCTATTGGGCGTTTAGTATAGCGGTACGGACAAACATAAATTGGGGACGTACCTCATGACCGGCAAGGAGTAGGATGAATAGGTTGCCTGTTAACAATAATAAGTCTCGGTTGTACTCCATTCCTAACGGCCCACCTTCAAGCTCATAGTCGCTAATAGGGTCGTCGTCGACGCCCGTAGCTTCGAGCAAGCCCGAGAAGATATCATACATCTGTGCCTTCTCGGGCGAGCTGCGGCGCTCGCGCACCATCTCGCGGACGTAGGCCTAGATCTGATCAGCCACGGCGACAGTGGACGAGAAAGCAAGACTGTACGGTGTATTCATGGCCAGCAAGTTCCATCTTGCGCCACGTTGGATTGAACCGCCAGAGCCACTTAGGGATGACGAAGCGTTGAAGCAGCGTCTCCGAAACGATATGCAGTGCCGAGATGAAGGACATGGTGTGTCCTGGAGACACATCAGCCACCGTGTATGAGTTATCCACGATGCACGCACCAGGAGCGATCTCCGTCTCATCCCACGAGATTTCGCTCCCAAAGCCGGCCTTCACAAGAACGAGAAGGGCCATCTAGACCGGGATGTTTAGTTTGGAGACACGTGACGATTGTTGAGCAAGTCTCACCCGAAGCGTCGTGTAAATGATGTGGCCGGCATCAACTTCCTTCTTCCCTTTCCAGTTTGGCGTCTCGAAGAGAGTCTTGGTAACCTCGACCGCCGTGTCCCACACCAAGCGCGCATTGCGATCGCCGAACGCGGGGCTAACAGGCTTCCGCATCCTCTGCAGATAAGAAATGTGGGATGTAAGCGCACGGACCACCGCGCCTGCGTCCAGGATCATACCTTCCAGTCATTGCCTTCGCTGACAACCTGCGGCGAGACGGTTCTCAGTATATATTTGCGCATAATGCAGCTTTATCACGCACCAGGTTGGGACCGAAAGCAAGGGAGGGCGCGTAGAACTCGGCTAGTGGCTTCAACCACTTGTTTGCACGCGCGGTCGTCATTTGGAAGATCGCCTTCTGGTCGCAGGTGTGATAGGTCGCCCGGGCCGGAAGGAACGAGGTCTGTAACAGAGAAATCAGACGTGAGACTAATGGACGGAAGCATGCATACCACCGAGATCACGTCGCGTCCAGCCTCCTTGAACACTGCGACATGGGAGTTTAGAGTATGCAAGACGCGGCGCGAGCTCACGTACAGTTGTACTTATTAGTCCAAGGCCATCCGCGCCGCATGATAACGCCGCGAATGGTGCGCGGCATCGGGATGGGATACAGCGACGAGACGATGAGCGTGAAGCCAGGGAAGTAGCCAATCTTCTTCTTGGCATTGAGGACCTTGAGCGTCAGGTAGACGGCGTACGCCACAGGGAGCGCGGCGAGCTTGAGGAGGAGCGACATGGTCAGACGCGACCGGGCGCTGGGAGGGAAGGGGAGGGAAGGTGGATGGGAAAGCGAAGTAGAAGCCACGGCCGGTATTTGAGCATTCGGGATGATCCTCCATAATCTTGCAGATCTGCAGGCGTCAGGCCCCAGGTCCAGCTCCGCTTCGCTCATATCAATATCCGAAGCGTCGCCTATGCCGAATACTTGTGTACAGACCAGCAGCCGCCACAAACGAGTGGAGCATCCGTTCGCCGCAAGAATTTCTCGAAAGACAGGCCTTGTCCAATGGGCGACTCGCCGTCGTCGCGTGGTCACGCGAGCGCCTGTTGCCGCTCATGCGCGCAACGGAAGTCTAAGCGAGCTCTCTGATGCGCTCGGCCGCGCAATTCAAATCTTATCAATCTCCGTGCATGCATCAGTATGGTTTCCCACTTTCTATTATGTAGGGCCTTCCACTTGCTTTCTACCACCATGGAAGGATGTGGTGAATCGAGTACAGAAAAGGAACGCACGCAGCTATCGAGCTGCCCAGTGGGTGTCAATCAACCCAGCGTGAGTATATTACATGACTGATGGATAATCATCTGGGATACATGCAATCTGTCATACATCGCCACAATTCAGCGGTTTCTTGATCCATACTTAGGCTTTTGAGGCTCACGAACGTGGAGAGTCTTCATCGCTGCCAGTGGCAGCGTCCCGAAGACGTCCAGGTACATGCAGCGCTCCGATCACGGCCAGGCACAAGCGAAATTGCACTCTGTTGGCATGGCGGCAGGCGAGATTCTTGCATCGGAGCGATCTCCGGACATCCGGACTCCGTACCGAGCGGAAGTCGCTTGCTCACTGCCAGGTTTGCAAGTTTCCTTCCCCACATACATATGTGCGGCAGGTTCTACGCTGCTCAGAAATACACTCCTCATGTTTTATTGGGTCTGGCGAGGCAATTTTTGCATGTTACTTACTTACAAGGAAGCTGGCATCTGGACTGTCAGGCACCCCCATGATGGTGAGACTGCGTATTTTTCTGTGAGACGATGTGCCTTACATACATAAAGTCACCATGTGAGACGACGACCTTGGCTCGCTGCGCATGCTCAAACGTTGAAACACTCAGATTTTACACGAGACAAAACAGTGTGAGATTGAGAACGAAGCCTGGATTTCAGTATTTCAATGCTCACATGGGAGTGCAGTTTTAGATGAAAGGCTCGCTGAGCCAATATTCCGCACGCGATCGAAGCTGTACGTAGTGAGTCAGTCCTTCTGGTATGGCTAGGTTCTGTGGCGCGTTCTCTTACGAGGTAAAGTCTGTCGAAGCTTCTACCGATGTCGGAAGACTCGCTCTGATAATGAAAGACCACCGAGCAAGTACGTAGAGACATCGTGATGAACACATGTGCGCATATTGCGGCAAGACAAACGCGAACTTTGACAATGACATATAGATCTTCCTTTTTCTCTTTCTTTTTCTTCGCATGGATGTGCTCAGTCAATAGCTGAGGGTCATAATAAAATATGAATATTATATAACGCTGTTAAAGCAAACAATCGGTGGCTGTGCAAACATGTTGCTTCGCCTGCTACCGTCATGGACGAGATTACTCACGTTAGCATTGGCTCTAAGGGTCGCGCTCGTTGCGTATAGCGAGTACTACGACGCCTTACCTACTACGAAAGTCAAGTACACGGACGTCGATTACCGTGTTTTCAGCGATGCTACGCGCTTCGTCTGGCAGCCCGGCCGCGACTTACTCAATGGCACGCTCGAAGACAACGTGGCCAAAGGGCCATTAGGATCTTTTGTCAACCTTGGAGAGTAAGCTCGCCGCGCTCTTGCCTCCGACTGATCGTTGACATGTCTTGACCTCAGCCCGTATGAACGCGCGACATACCGCTACACGCCATTACTCGCTCTTTTGCTATTACCGAATGAATTCATCCACCCTGCGTTTGGCAAACTGTTGTTCTCCGCCGCCGACATAGTGGCTGCTGTTCTACTCCGTCGAATCGCGTATCTGACGCAGGTGCAAGACGCCGAGTTGTATATTGCTCTGGGCTGGCTCTTCAATCCGCTCGTGTTCTCCATCTCTACGCGTGGTTCTTCGGAGGCTATACTGGGCGTGCTTGTACTCGCAGTCTTGTACTCTGCTTTACGCACCCAAAGCAACTCCAACGACGCGCGCACGGCTGCCCTGCTTGCGCTGGCTGTTCACTTCAAAATATACCCATTCATCTACGGCGCGAGCTTTCTTTCGCTACTCTCGGCACCGCAATGGCTTGATCTGCGCGCTATACGATTTGCTCTCCTTTGCGCTGCGTCATTCGTGCTCATGACCTTGCCGTTTTACCTCATGTACGCACCCGCCTTGGCGCCCGCACCTCCAATTGATTGATTATGCAGCTGGGGTCAACCATTCTTGCAGCATGCCTATCTGTACCACATTGGCAGGCTGGACCATAGGCACAACTTCTCACCCTATTTCTACCCAACATATTTGTCGTATCCCACCCCCGATGCAACGCGTTCTTCGGGAGTGTCTCTGACGTCGCTGTTCTCTTTCGTCCCCCAGCTGGGTCTTTCAGCTCTGGCCGGCCTTTTCATCGGTCGAAGACGTCAGGACCTCCCGTTTGCGTTTTTCATACAGACGGTCATCTTCGTCACCTTCAACAAGGTCTGCACGTCCCAGGTCAGTGGTGTCGCATGCACAATTCTAGTTTTATGGTGACATCCGAGCAGTACTTCATGTGGTACATCTGGTTTTTACCACTCGTGCTTCCCCGTGTACGGATGTCCTTCTGGGAGAAATTGGCCTTGCCGGCCGTTTGGGTCGCCGCGCAGGTGTGTTGTATCTACATCACACTGATACACTGACTGAATGGTTGCAAGGCGCTGTGGTTGGGTATCGCTTATCAGCTCGAGTTCGAGCGCCGGCAGGTTTTTCTACCCCTTTGGTATGCGAGCGTCGTGTTCCTCGCCGCCAATTCTTGGATCTTAGTGCGCATTATGCGTGCATACGCCGCTGGATGTACTGAAGAACTTACCAATAAAACCCAATGAGCTATGGTTGAGTATCAACGCCTTGTATTGCTCCGTGCGAAGCGGGCATTCCAACGTCGCCAACCTGGACGAACATTGCGGATACGCTAGTCAACATATATTTGTAGGCTACTGGCCCACATATCTAGTACACTTCACAAACATCTATCAATTGTCCGGGCACATGCTACGTGAAGGCCGATGCGCCTGACACACTTGGGATCTCAGTAATTGAACTTCTCGCCAACGAGGGTTTCGCTCAGCTCCCAGAGTTGGTCAGCTGCTCCAGGAACTCTTGAACCCTGGCCCGTCTCCGCCACTTGGCAGTCAGCCAGGTAGGCGCCGTTATGCTTGAGCCCGAGGTCGCGGTCAAGCGCAGCGACCAGCGTCGTCGACGATCCCTGGGCGAGATTTTTCTGGGAGAAGTTCTTCGAGAATTCACGCATGTGGTCGATGTCCTTCTGCGAGAGCGGGGACATGAGAGACGTGCCCCAGATGACGCCGGGATGGACTGAGAGCGCCACAAGCCCACGCGAGCCGAGCTTCTTCGCAAGGGATTGGGTGAAATGGACGTTGGCCTGAGATCAGGGGGTTAGTTACCGGGCTTCAAAGCGGTATCGCGCGTCAACTCACAAGCTTAGATTGAGCATAGCCCTTGCCCCAGGTGTACTCGGTCTTCTCGAAATTGTAGTCCGAATAATCTGGAAACACATATCAGACCAGACGTCCGCCACGCGACAGATCAAGTAGCACACCTCCGGTACCCTGGACCTGTGCGCCGCTGGTGAGGTTAACGATGGTCGGCTCCTTGCTCTTGAGAATGACGGGCATAAGGATGTTCGTCAGCAGGAAGTGGCCGATGTGATTCGTCGCGAAGTGCTCCTCGATGCCGTCCTTGGTCTTCCTGTAGGGGAGGCCGCCGACGCCGGCGTTGTTGATCAGGACGTCAATGTGGTCGACCTCGGCCGCAATCTTACGAGCACCCTCACGGGTAGAGGCGATGTTTCCGAGGTCCATGGCGTAAACGCGAACATCGATGTTGGCGTCAATGCTGCGAATCTTCTCCACAGTCTCGGTGTACTTCTCTGGGCTGCGACCGACAAGAAGAATAGAAGCGGGTTGGGCGCGGGCCAGAGAGTAAGCCGTAGAAGCGCCTATCCCCACAGGTGTGGGCCCAGTGATGAGGACTAGAGGTATGTGAGATTTTTGGAACTAAATCCTGCGAGTATCACCGTACAGACGCGACCCTTGACGCGGTCGGCAAATGCAGCGACGACGGTATCGCCGGTGGTAGTGGCTCCAAATGACTGCGACATGAGCTTAGATGAGAGGGTGGTGGGAGGGAAACGCAGCGTACCCCTCTCTTTATATCGACCGCGAATGCCCTACGGCTGATTCAGCCGGCACGAAGGACGTTGTAACGCCGGATGACATAGTTGCTATTAGTAGTCGAACTAAACTCTCCGCAGATGACTAATCCTCCGTTCTTCCGACAGACCTCAGCCTGACCACAATCCCACAACTTATCGAATTGAATATATAGGCCCAACGAAATATCTCATTCATGTAGAATCACACCTTCCCGATGCAGATATCCAATACATCCAAGAGTTGAAGTCAGGGGGCTCACGCAGAAACGTATACATGACACATTTTGAATTTACATGGGCAGGCCCCAGGGCTCCGATAACTGCCGAGGCCGAGTATGTCCTGAGCCGCCTCGCTGCCACATATTAATAGTATAGTAGTCGAACGATTGCTCATGTTAAGCTACAGACCCTAGCTATTATTGCCTTCTGGGCGGGCGAGGACGTGGAGCACCGCAGTATTTGATAAAGCGAGCGTTTTATGCCTATGGCAGAAATGCTGCGATGGCTGGACTCAGCGAAGGAAGGGTCATTGACGCAGGGGCGGCTTGCATAGCGGTGGTGCTTGCATGATTGATACGGGAGTGAGAAATCTATAGTCAGAGTACCCATCTACCAGTAATTCTACGTAAGTTGCGTCGATGGAAAAGGAGAGTACTGGCTGCAATCCGCCAATGGCGAGACACGCCTCAGGTGAAGGCAAACACGCAAGGACGCTTCCGCGTTAGATTACCACGCCAGGCACAGCGTTACGTCCTTGAGTCAGCTCTGGGTGGCAGCGGCTCGTTTTCATTGGCTGCAGGGAACAGAAGAACTCAGGGTAGCGTCTCGTCTACAAACTCCGACGCGCGTCTTGACCCGGACCGTGTCGCGGTCAACACGAGGTTTGAGCCGTCGACTGAGAATGTAGCCAATCTCGGCTCTCATGCCATACGGTCTGCGATGGCGCGTTGCTTGTATGAACGCGAGGGTGCAATAGTGCCACCGATAAGCGCTCCCGATAATCCTTCTGCAAATAGCACGGTAACCTGCTTCCAACACTGACAGGATCCCTCCAAGGCAGCGGAGGTTCTCCCGCGCCTCGTGGTCTAGCCTTCGACGCGCCTTAGTAGCTCCCAGCTACGCCAAGCGCCTCTTTCGATATTAGTGCTCGACTCGTCCCCCGCCTCGACAACAAGTACCATGCCAGACGAATCAGAAACAACTGCAGGCGAAAACAGACCTGTCGATGGCGTAGATGGGACAAACCATGAGCAGGTTACACCGGACGAGCATATTTAGTACGCGCCTCGCTCTAGGTGCCGTTCGACGCTCTGAACGCCTTGTAGTGATCTCCCCTACATTCAGTGGGCCGACGATATCCCTGGCCAGAATGCATATCCATCTGAACCTTCGCTTGACGACGAGTGCGTTTTATCCTTCTCTCACAATCATTTGTCTAACTCTCAGAGCAGCGCTAGCAGCGAAAGCGAAGAGACTGCTCTCCCCGAAGGCTGGCGAGTACGTTGTATATTTGCACACTACCACGATTGGGCGCCTAGAGATATGCCTCCTTTTACAGGTCCACATACATCCGAACGGCTCTCTATACTATGAAAATGAAGCCCGGCGTCTAACGTCGAATTACGATTTACGGTCCAATCCCGCTGCATTGGCCGTGATCATACATCGTCTGGAGTCGTCCTCAAAGCTCGATATGCGTGAAGATCACTGGGAGATTTACCTTGGGTCTCGTGGGTTTATCTGGATCGATCATCAGAACCAATCGGCAAGTACGCCGGGACAGGACCCTGAGGAATTCAACCGCGAGATCGACAACGGTGGAATAGTCTCCCGTGCGTCTATAGCTTATTGTCTCTTTGTTTCTCTTGTTGAAGAGGCCTCACCGTCCTTCCTCAGAACTGAAGCGGCAACATCGTTACTGGACCTACATCCAGTCCCACCCTAATCACGTACCTCGAGCCCCTCTTCAGACAGCGTGGCAGGAGGCACACGACGCACTCGTGTGGTGCCACGCTGAGCGGGTCCTCTTCCAGCAGACGAACGCAACGTTCTCCAGAGAGGACAGTAAGGAGCTTCTGGAGATCCTCACACGCCTCAAAGACGTTGACACGGGTTCCACGGACGGCGGTTCGGCGTATCGCAGGACACCCGGTTCTTTCGCACTGCGCAACTGGTTCATGGCTGCCGTCCTCCGCCAAATAGGTGAGTGGGCATTGGCCTAGTGTCACCTGCCTTTCTCACCCCAGTTCTACACGCAGCACACGATCGCTTGTGCACACACCATGGTCAGCCCGACGCACCACAACACAGGCAACGAGAAGCCGATGACATGAATGCCACACACGAAGAATTTGGCATACGGATTGCCATACTTTACTACGTTGTCGGCACTGCTCTGTTTCTCGGGATCCCCCACTCGTACCACCGCAGAATCCTGAGTGTGGACAAGACTGATCACGGTTACGGCGTTAACAGCATGCGATGGAAAGCATTCGTGGGGTCCATGCTGAAAGAATGGACAGATTCCAACCTGCTCGTACGTACTTGCGGCAAATCGGTTCTCGTGGGTCCACCCAAGCTGATTTCTTTCTTCCAGGCAACTGTGTTGATTTCGTACGCTTTCATTTTGGAAAGTTCCGCATTTCTGAGGCTGACACGCTCTGAACTAGTGCCACGGTTGGTTTTTTGGCTATCCCGGGAATCGAAGATAATTCCCGTTTGATGGGCTTATTCGCTGTACTTCTTGCCATCGGAAGTGTCCTGGTCGGCATGTTATTTATCTGGCACCATCAACCGCGCGCCAACACTACTGCGGATATTGCTGTAAGTCTGCCTTGTGGCGGCTGCCCTCAATCGGCTGCCTTACTCATTTCTCAAACAGGTGAATTATTTCAGGCGGGCGAAGAGGTTCTCCGGCTCCCCCGTTCCATTCGCCTTTATTCTCTCAGTACCAATCGTGCTTCTGCTTTGGAGCTTCCTGTGCTTTGTTTCGGCCATCCTCATCTTCGCGTTTCGGGATGGCAGCAGACAATCGACGGGTCATTTGTCGCTTTCAGCAAAGCTACAAGTCCTGGCACGGTTGCGATGTTATCTCTGGTCGTGGGCTCTGCTTGCGTGGCGTGGATATTTATGTGGCGAGTATGGACGCCTCTCTCGCGCCGCGCCTCGTCTGGTATTCTGCGATCTCGCGCGTTGCATCCGCTGCAAAGGATGCTATCACGCTTCCTACAGAGCTGCACTCCCGACGCCGAACTCGGCCCTGTATTACCCCCTCCCGGAGGTCTCAGCCCTGGAATCCCGGCGTTCCTACCGCAACTCGGCTACCGCCCCAGTCCGGCCAACGCTGCAGTCTCCCCTGGGCCTAAGCGTCCCAGTTCTCGCGGTATGTCCGAGTCAGCGCACGAGCTATATCCGGTTTAGCGCGAGACTGACATCTTTTTGCTGTAGCTTCGCAAAGGAACGACGAGCAGGACGACTCGCCTGTCTCTCATACAAGCTGGGCTCCGAAGACGCATCCACACGCTACTGTCCCACTTCCTGATATCACGGACGATATATGGCGGGACGCGTTGCCGTATGCTTTAGACTCGCCTGAGATCGCGCCCGTCCAGACCGTCACCGCCGGGCGCAGACAGCCAGACAACGACGCGACGCCGAGGGGAAGCAGCCATGGAAAGAGAAGAAGAGTTAGACCCAGCTCCTCGCAGTCTTCCCTGTCCTCCATCGCACATTCATCGTACGCGCATCCTGCGCGGCCTTCATTTTCGCATGGACGCACAAAAGGCAGAATGGTGTCGAACTTGAGCCTCCTCGACGAGCGGTCCAATGCATCCACGGAGCGCCTGCCACCGCTCCGCCGCTCGTCCACAAACGACGTCTTCCCCGGTACCTCCACAAACACGTTGTTCAAGCCGCGGTCGTCGTCGACGCATAACGCGCCACGCGATTCGGATAGCGTTCTGCTATCCGCCCTTGGCGCGGCGACGTCTTTGCTGGCAGCACCCGTTATGCATGACAGCCCGCGTCACGCGCCGACCGCACGCCGTCAGGCAGGCTCGCGCTCCTTGCCGTCCTCGCCCTGGGCGCGCTCGCTATCGCTGGACCGCGACGAAGAACCCATCAGGCCGCCGCGGCCGCGATCCAGGATGTCGATGGGCGGCCCGCCGCCAGTGGTCGCGCCGCCCGCGACCGTGCGCCAGCCGAAGCTCAAGTACTACGTCCCGCCGCTGCACCGCACGCACTCGCAGCCCGCGCTCTCGCAGCAGGACATCGTCGGGCTCCCGGAGCCAGACGTCATTTTCGTACGGACTCGCAGTCGTCCGAACTCCATCAAGATGCAGCGCGCGGAGCGGCCCGACAGCGAGAGCGAGGACGGCGCTTCGAGCTCGCGGCGCGACGACGACGACGACGACAGCACGATCTCGCAGCTTATGCTGTCCAACGACGACGAGGACATCAATAGCTTGCTCATCGGCCCTTCGGTGCCCATGGACGCGGACCTCAGAGACATGGACGTCGAATCGCAGGAAGGCTCAGAGGAGGCGCGTGCACTGGATCCTGGGGAGATGGTTTGAATCAGAGGCGTGTATGTAGTCCAAAGTCGGCAATAGAGTAAAGAATTATATGCATAGTGCGCACTGCGAGCAGCAGGCAACTTTGGAATTGGATGCTTAAGAGACGATTGTTGCAGCAGCGCTTGCAGAGCACGCCGAGCACGTGGCCGCCGCACATGGGAGGGGCACGCGAGCTGCACGCGCGGCGCCGGGCTCGCGGTCTGCGCGCCGAGGAAGCGCGAGCACGCGGCATTCGCGCAATACACCCCGCGCAGGGTGCGCAGCTCCGTATCCTTAGCTTCGAAACGCTGCAGCAGTGCGGCGGCCAGCAAGGGCCGCACGGGAACTCGTGCCGGCAGCAGCGCGGCGGGAAGAGCGAGTCGTCCGTCATGGATGGTGCGCGAGGCAGTGGTATTGGCAGGGAACGGCGACCAGGGGTTCAAGATTAACTCAACGAGGCCAGAGCGTCGCACGTTTCGCAATATCTCATCGGCAAACAGGGTCTATTGCAAGGTCCAAACGCTAGTGGCATCCAGGACAACCGTCGCGACGCGGTCACTTTTGATACGACCACACATTTCGCAGCACTGAAAAAGAATCAACGTCAGCACCAGCTAGAGTAGATAGACTGCAAGCTAGATAGATACTTACGCCCGGCCTTCGTCGCAAGGCGGTTCAGCGAGTCGTCGCTCTCGCCCATGGCGCGGACCTGGCCGCAGAGCGCGAAGGAGGTCGAGGTGGGCAATGCGCGGCCCTCGGCGTCAACGTCGACAATGCTTATCTGCACTGACGCGTGGTCTTTAGCGGTTATGAGGCGGTCTGCAGAGGCCATATATGGTCAGCAAAACCATCCACAACCCATAGAAAAGCGGTGGGCGTACTGGTTGCCGCGCACTTGCGGGGGACGTAGAGGTCCACCAAAACTCCTTGGTCGTTCTCCATATTGTGAAAGGGAGGCGGGGTGAGCTTGGTCGGTGTGGTCGGATCGTGCGCGGCTGGGAATAAACTCAGCTTCCGGTTCTGATGTACAGTCGGAGATCAACCAGGACCGGCTCGCATTTCCGCGCCGTACTGTCGCAAACTACCCAAACTCGTCCTTACATTGAGATCCCACCCCCTTCCAACTCTCTAGCTAATCTCAAGGGACACCAAGAAGTAATGTATCTCACGCTTGCCGGCTTTCGAGAATATCGTGCAGCTTGCAATTGCAGGATTCTGTCACACTGGCCGTTCCGCTACCTTTGCAGCCCCGATATTATCCAGCAATATGGTCGTAAGTTAGGATGCTCAGAATGCTGTGGAATGCCCCGGAGATCATGAACAGAGTTCCACAAACTAAACCTTGAAGTACAACGACTGCCCAGCAGCCAGATCTCCATTTCAATGTAACACTGACAATCCCTGTGTTCCTTTAAATACAAATTGAGGAAAGCAAAAGTGTTTATGGATAGAGAGCGGGCACGCTCATGTGCGAAATGTGGCTACTGTACACTAATAGGTCGCTGCGGGCGGACATACTCAAGAACTGCACAACGCTCACACTAGTTCCCAGAGAGCACAGTGAATACAAGACAGTGGAGGAGAAAGCGGGGGATAGGACTGTGTAGCGCGCGGGGTATCAGGTGCGCGAGTGATGGATGCACGCCTGTGGCCATGCAGGCATCGCACGCGCACCCCCGCCGGCGGTGTATGCGCGCCGCACAAAGGCAGCGCGAAGCTGTGCGTACAATGGCGGCGGGGATGCGCACCGTGTGTGCCGCTCGCAGCGACTCCCGCGCAACGGGACAGCGCGCAAACGGCGTCAATGGCTCAGCGACGTGGGCACGGTCGGGGGGATGCGCGGTCAAATTGCTGGACGGCGATGGCAGCGGGACACATCCTGGCGGCTCAAGTTGACCAGGCCTCAGGTCCAGGCGACCTGCGAGCGAAAAAGGACCAGCGGAGCCTGTGCCGGATTGCGCATGTACGGCGGCGCCATTGGGTCGACGACGGCGACGAAGCAAAAACAGAGCAAAGCGCCCAGGCAGACAAACATCGGACGCAAAGCCCACGTTGGCCGAGAGGCGCGACATGAGAGCGACGCTGTGCGTGGTGCAGGCTCCGTCTTGGCGGCGGCAGTACGAAGAAACCCGTCAACTCAATGATCTTGCTGTCAGCGTCGGCCAGCGCAATCTGGCGGAGCAGGACGCGGACGCCGACGCACAAGCGCTTCGAGTCTCAGTCTGCGCGCGCGGGTGTCGTGGTCTGAGCTGCCCATGCGGTCGCGGCCTGCTGATCTAGTGGCGGTGGACTGGGCGTGCACGTCTCCGCGAGCTGCTTTGCCAGCCGGGGATACGACGAGGAGTTGGGTGTCGCCGCGAGCAGAGGTCGTCAGGTGCCAGCGCGGGATGCGGGTTGCGAGGGACATAGCGCCAGGTCTCATCGGCGCGCTCGCTGTGCAAGCTTCCATCAGATGGGTTTGGCGGCCGCGGGATGCGACGACGAGTCGGGAGTCACGCTGGGCGGAAGGTGAGCGTCAAGGGAGGGGGGCGCGTGTCGCGGAGTAGATCGCGATAGCGGCGAGCCAACCGTGCGCGCACGGCGAGGGCACCGAGCTCGTCGTCGTGTGGGCGGTGCAGTTTCCACTCAGGAGTCCTTGTAGCCATGGGATGCGGTGGCGAGCTGGAATCCGCGGCGGGTGGAAGGGACGCGAGGGTCGTGGAAGCCGAGGTAGCTCGCGATGCAGGCTGCGAGTTGAACATCGTGCCCTCGCAGCGGCGAGGGCAGCGGCCAGCTCCTCGTCGCACAGGCAGCGCCCAATGGTGTTTGCAGTCGCGGGAAGCAATGGCGAGCTGGGCGCCGCGCGCGCGAGGGCGAGCAACAGCGTCGTCAAGCGCGTATCGCGGGCGGGGACTTGTAACGGGAGGTGCAGGCTGCGCAGAGACATGGCTGCAGGGAGCCCAGCGAGGGCGGCAACCAGCTCGCTGTCGCCCGCGGCATGCACGTGTGCTGGTCGTCGGACGCGTTGGCGAGCTCGCCGCGAGCAGAAGGTGGCGGGTGTCGAGGGCGGCGGACACACGGCGCGCCATTGAAGTCGCCGGCGTCGTCGAAGTCGCGGGCTCGGCGTCGAGGGTCAAGCGCTGGGGACGCACGGTGAGCGCGGTGGAGAGCGCGGCCCGGTGTCGCCGTCGGCGTTGCGGGCGACGTCAATGCGCGAAAGCACACGGGCGTGGGCCGCTCAGGGGTGGCCGAGGGCAAGGCGCGGTGCAAGTGTAGCGGGTCCGCAAGCACGCGTCCTGCGCCGTCCTCCGCGACCTTCGGCGCGCTCACATCTTCGCAGATCGTCGCGCAATTTTCGTCGCTCCGCGCCGCAGATGCCGTCCACGCGAACGAGCTCGATTGTGGACCTGCGCGACGTCCAAGTTCGGCGGCACGATCGAGGACACTGAGCTCGTCGACGGCGTCGTGCTCAAGCGGCCCGCGGCGCATGGAAAAGGCCAAGATCGCGCTCATCCAATTCCAATTGTCTGCGCCCAAGCCGGACATGGACAACACTGTTATCGTCAACGACTACTGCCAGATGGACCGCGTGATCAAGGAGGAGAATCGAGCGCTGCAAGAAGTGGGGCTGCAACGTCCTGCTCATCCAAAAGTCCATCGCTGTGAACGACATCTCGCTCACCGTGCTCAAGAAGCTGGGCATCCCTGTCGTCAAGGACATCGAGCGCGACGAGATGAGATCGCGTTCCTGTCCAAGAGCCTGGGATGCGAGCCCATCGCGGACATCGACCAGTTTGCGGAGGACAAGCTCGGGTACGCGGACCTCGTTCGTGTCGCTTGCCTATTTGCGCCTGTCGCATAGCAATTTCGAGCCTCAGATAAACTTCCTTTGCAGTTGAAAATCGGCGAAAATGATTCGATAGTGCTACAACAAAGGGGTTGGACTTCGACTACATCTCCAAGTACAGTAAGAGGGAATTACATACAGAATACAGGACTTTAAGCTTCAGGCCTGAATCCACAAGTCCGGCCGGAGATCATCTTCGAAAGTCCACCGATAACAATCCTGTCGAAAGGTTAGGCGATCAGCTTTATAGAAGCGACACATACCTCGCAATCCTCTTCATCCCAAGCAAGTGGCACCTCTCGCTCCACGCCGTCCTTGTCAGGCCATGGACCACCGGCACCCAGCACGTCGTAAGCAACGACCCTCATCGGATGTTTCCTCAGGTCCTGTCCCCATCCGAAGCGGCGCATGGTGTCGAACGTGATAGTCTTCCCCAGATGACACCGCGTCTCCAAGTGGAACCCAAAGCGCGCGCACAGAGCGCATGTCCCATAGGGCACCGGGTCTGCGGTGTGCACGACGTGCGTGACTGGAACCAGTGCCGGATGCAGAGGCAGATGGAGACGGGCGGCCGCAAGGCCTTCGCCCGGCGCGGAGAATGCGACCGTCGGCGCGCCGAACGTCGCGCCCAGGAGCGAGGCCAGCGCGCCGCCCAGCGAGTGGCCGACCAGCCAGATCTTCGCGTCCGGGTAGAGGTGGGTGACGTTGCTGAAGAGGTTGGCGCCGAAGTTGTAGAACAGGCTCTCCTCGGCCAGGGCGTCCTCGACGCAGCGCGTGCTGCACCTGTGTCCCTTGGAGAAGCACGCGCAGACGAGCTTCGAGCGCGCGCAGCAGCAGGAGAAGAGCGTGTTGTCGTTGCGCTTGTCTTCCCCGGACGTGGGGCCAGTAAACGGCAGGGTCGTGCCTTGATGGCAATAACGACCGTCTTATTGTCGCTCGTGTCGACGAAGACGTGGCCGCGCATCATCGTGTCGTGCTCCGGCCCCCCAATGGGCTGTGTCGCATTCCAGTTATCAGGCAAGTCGTACCAGCCCTTGGTGCCGGGGAAGTTGTAGGCGTTCCCCGCGATATTCGCGAGGAGCTGCAGGGTCTGGATATCAGACACGTTCGGCGCAAGGACCTCAGCATCTTCCCAGTCGGAAGGCGACAGATCCCGTAGGCCATGAGAAACGGTGTTATGCACGCTGCGGAGTCGCGCAAGCTGGGTTGGCGTAGCGCTGAGAGTCGCGGCGGATACAGTCGCTGACGCGGCCACGTTCTGAACGCTATTGACGCCGTCCGAGAACGTGAATGCAGGTGCAAAGCTTTGCGCCCATGAGTGTGGGATGGAGAGCGATGCAGGTAGCAAAATCGGCCAGTGTCGCATAGGCACAAGCCCTGAAGCTGAAGCACTCGGATCTTTGCCAGCCTCAGTCAGGCCGCGCGATTTCGAGCGCCGCTTGGCGCGCCTTGTCCCTGCTCCAGCACTTGAATATCTATCGTACACGCTTGACTGGTGCGCTCACAGTGGAAACCAGGCATTGGGGACACCTTTTGCGCTTTATCTCTATGGCACAGAACGATGCGGCGCTCCGACGCGTCGGAAGAGTACCAGACGGCGCCGTGCCGCTCTCCCACCGCACCGTCTGTCCACCTTGCCGGAAGAATCACTGGGCATGATATTCATGCAGTCAGCCGACCAGCTCGACGAGATTTCCGGTCGCACTAAGCAGCCATTCCGGTGCGCGGCGGTGTGCAAGCGCTGGCGCAGTGTGGCATTGGGCATGTCGTCTCTCTGGACATACATCGGCGTTCCCGTTCTGAAAGACGAGGACGCTAGCTTTCCGTATGCACCGCGTCTACGACACGCGCGATTTACCTATGTGCCTGTCGCTTTCGATCGAGCGCATCACGACGACGACGACACTCCCGCCGGCGGCGACTTCGCTTGCTTTGCCCCACTATGCTTATGATTTTGCAAGATTTTCAGCTACGGTCGCGTTGTTCCCAGCACTCACGAGTCTTGAAATAGGATCTGGGGATTGCGACCGTACCTTGAGCGCCGCGCCATTGATATCCTTTCCCGAGCTGCCTCATTATCCCCTACAACGAAGAAGTAACGGACTTGGAGTATTATATAGGGCACCTTCTGGACGACCCAAACTTCGCGTCCTGGAAGTCGCGCCACCTCTTCTCGACGATGTGAAAGACTGATCCGCCGCTGTGCCACGACCGTCACTGGAAGAGGTGCCCCTGCTCTTCGGCTACTTCGACCTGGAGCAACATGCCACCATGCTCGAGACGTTGCAAGAGCTGCGTGAAATTTCGTTGGACGCGTGGAGGGCATCGGACATGATTTCCTGAGCGCAGTGCGCACCATCATTGCTGACACGCATCCGGCCGAAACTCGAACGCGGCGTGCTAGGCGAGGTGCGCGATCAGGCTGGCGGGCTGATTCATTTCCTGCGTGGCCGCTACCCCATCGTATCGTCTTGCGCGCTGCTCGATGCGGATACTGAGGGCAAGTATCTCCTCGCGAGAAGCCCCTTGGCCGTCGAGATTCGACTTATTCTTGACAACGAGCGAGCGCGCCGCAACGCGGAGAAATAATGCCTGGCACTCCTGCCGTTAGACCAAGGGGTGTCCATCGGCAAAATCCGATAGCACGAGGACGAGGGAGGGAGGGGTCCAATGCAAGCTCCTCCCCAGCGGTCGCTGCCCACGATCGCGTTAACCACTGGTGGCAACGAAGATGAGAGGGGCGGGAGCAAATGAGAGATCCGGCGATTGATTCCGAAGTTAAGAGCGATGTGGGCAGCTAGACCGCTGGCGCCACAGTTTTTAGCGCCCGTTCGGCCGCGCATCAACCGACCGACCGCGCTTCAGCCGACCGTCCGGATATCAGTGGAAACCCCATTTAACGCAGAAATTGCACTCGGTTTTGGAAAATATGTGTTCATAATTGTGCAAAATAGAAACTTAAAACGTGTCCGATGGGAATCTCATTGCTCGGAATGGACTCCGAACGGTCGGCTGAAGCGCGGTCGGTCGGTTGATGCGCGGCCGAACGGGCGCTAAAAACTGTGGCGCCAGCGGTCTAGCTGCCCACATCGCTCTTAACTTCGGAATCAATCGCCGGATCTCTCATTTGCTCCCGCCCCTCTCATCTTCGTTGCCACCAGTGGTTAACGCGATCGTGGGCAGCGACCGCTGGGGAGGAGCTTGGGTCCAATGAGGACCTTATTTCGTTTTTTGAAAAATGAGTATTTGCCTCCGAATCCATCCCAAAGCTGCAGAGAAGGTCCTGGGACTTATATATGACCACCTGAAATTGAGGTGGGAACCTTGTTTGAACCCTAACATGCAGCATACTATTCACAAGTTGCTCATTAGAGACCATCCGCTCCTTGAGGACAGGTTGGGTCTGATTCAGGAATAACTTTAGAACTTATGTGTCTGGATGCTGAGGTTTTGAGCTGATGACTTAGATACTAGGGAGCATGACAAAAAGCCCTGGGATTATCTCAATGATCCCGGAGTTAGCAGTTCGAGATATCCGGAGGCAAATGCGTGGGAAGATATTACCGGATTAGGCAGGAGGGAGGGAGGGAGGGGTCCGCTGGAGAGCTTATTTCGTTTTTTGGACCCTGTGTAACTTTTTTTTTCTTGGACACCCCTTGCGTTAGACACCCATGATCTGCTTACATGGAGGGCACCCCGTACGCGACGGTAATCGGGACCAGAAATTATACTCAGCAAATGGTACCACAGCTGTGTTTTCCTTTCATAACATAAGGTTCTGTTGCACGTAGTAAGTTACTTAGAGTGGCGAGGGGATATGACTTTTCGGAGCACTGCATTACCGCTATGGGCTTTCCCGAAGGCGCGTCCGGGAAATCGCCGAAAAACGCGTCTTCGACGCGCCGCGACCGCCCGCATTACCGCGCCAATTCCTCGAAAGCTACGGCTTCAGGGCTTATGTAGCAAGGTCTCCCAGTAGATAGGCACGAAATCCGAGCGGGAATAAGGCTTGTTTGATGTACTGAATTTTCCGTTCAATTTGAGCTGCCTTTTCCCCTGAGCAGCTCCAGGAGAGCTATCATCGATCTGACACCCGGAGCGCGAAGCTATATGATGGAAATGAATTGTGGAAGAGGTCCTTTGAATTATCAATCCAAGCAGTGTTCTCCTCGGGTGTTGCAAGATGGCCGATAACCCGACTGCACAACGGCAGCCTCTGGGCACAGCACACTGAGTAACCGGTAGCTGAACAAGTCAATACAGGTCTCATGAGCACAGTGCAGCATGTGTCTTGGTCTCCGGCTCGATGCCCGGGGCCCTGTACCGCTGAAGCCGGGCAGGTGAGTAAATGAACAAATTTATTGACTACGGTACATCAGCCTTATTCCCACCCGGATATAGTGCCTGTCCACTGGGAGACCTCGATTCCTAACCCCGGAGGCCGTAGCTCTTGAGGAAGTCGCGCGGTAATGCGGGCGGTCGCGGCGCGTCGGAAACGCGTTTTTCGGCGATTTCCCGGACGCGCCTTCGGGAAAGCCCATAGCGGTATCGTGAATAGTAAGGAAATTTGTTCGTATGCACTCGCGATAAAGGTCCAGCGCTTCTGCCTGTGGGCCAAACTCCTAATCCAATTTCACTGTCAACCGAAGTTGGAGTTTGTCGTTTGTGTGTCGACGCGTTTTGAAGCGCCGCTCAAGTCGACTCGGTGACCTGATCACGCGCGCTCACATTTCTGCCGTACTCGCGCCGTACACCTGGCGCCACACGCTCAACGCAAAGGCCAGGCATAGGCGACGCTTCTGGACTTTATCGGCACAGAACGGCATTTCGAGCGCGTCTTTTTGCCTGCGAGCGAGCCTCAGCGAGCCCTTGCATGGATGGAAAATGACCTGGACGATGATGTTCGAGTCCCAGAGGAGGCGCAACCTCAGGCGACTGAGCTTCAGTACACCATGACTCAGGCCGTCGTCAACACCAATGACCTGACTATACGCGGCGATTTGCTCAGCATCACTTACCGCTACGCGCCTCTCCCACCCCGGCCTTTGCCCTTTCCACACGAAGTACTGGAGATGATCTTCATGCACTCAATCCACCTGCTCGACGAGATTTCCGACCGCGCTAGGCAGCCATTCCGGTGCGCAACGGTGTGCAGGCGCTGGCGCAGTGTGGCGTTGGGAATGTCCTCTCTCTGGTCATACATCGGCGTTCCCGTCCTGGAGAATGAGGACGCTGGCGATTTCTGGCTTTACATCGTGCAGCAACTGCTTCTACGCTCGGGAGCTCGCGCTCTGCACGTTGTGATCTCGCTTGCGGAGGGTGAAGCTGCCTTCTCATACTATCGGCCAATCCTCTCGAGTCTCTTGCTGCATTGCTCTCGTTGGCGGGAATTCGAGCTTCGCGGTGATTTTTTCGACACCGTACACCTCGACACCTTCGATTTGCTCCGCCGCCGAACACCGTTACTCGAGTCTGTGACGGTTGCCTTCAACGGGCAGTATAACTTGCGATGGCCAGACGAAGTACCTGCATGCTTGCCGTATGCGCCGCGGCTGCGCCACGTGCGCTTGGCAAACAACCCCATCACTTTTAATCGAGCGTCTCATGGTGACGAGGGCTCGCCGATGCTCCCGGCGACTTCACTTGCTTTGCACGCGGAGGACTACGATTTGGAGAGCTTTGCAGTCACACTCGCGTCGTTCCCGGCGCTCACAACTCTCGAGCTAGTCTGTGGGGACTGCGAATCCGCGTGGCCCATCTCTGCGCCGTTGATATCCCTGCACGAGGTGCGAAAACTCGTCATCACCTACATAGACATCGAAGGAGGAACGGATGTTGATTACTTCACGTTCGCGCACGTCCTCGATGCGCTTGAGCTACCGAAGCTCCGCGCCCTGCATATTCCGCCACACCTTCTCGACGATGTGGAAGGGTTTATCTCTCGCTGCGCTACGACCTTGGAGGAGCTGCGCCTCTTCTTTGGCCACATCGACCAGGGGCACTATGTCACCCTCCTCGAGCCCTTGCACGAGTTGCGCGAAATTTCGTTCGACTCGGTGGAGTTGTCGCGCGACTTCCTTGTCGTCCTACGCGACATGGCGGCGTCCATCTGGCCGAAACTAGAACGCATGGTGTTTCACAGGCTGTCCCGTTGTGATACTGACGGGCTGCTTCATTTCCTCCGGTATCGCTACCCTATTGATGCCGCCAGCGCATCGTCTTGCGTGCTCCTCGAGGTGAATACTGAGGGAGAGTACCTCGCAGGAACTCAACTGGCTACCGAGATTCGAGCTATTCTTGACAACGAGCGAGCTCGCCGCCGCAGGGGAAAATAAGAATAGCCTTCCTAACGTCGCATACGATGAATATATCTGTGGACTTCTGTGCCGTGAGACAGCGTCTGTGCCAGGAGCATGAAGAGTTCCCTGCACGCGACGTTAGTTGGAAGCGATGCCTTACGGACGAATGTTTGATGCATGACTACGTACTCTTGTCATAGCACAAGAAAGCGTACTATGCAGAAAGTGTACACCGGTTCTGGAGTAGCACTACCATACGCATGCACTGGAAGTGTCGTTTGTTCGAAAACTGTAATCGATGTCATCATTCGATGAAAGAAAAAGCCAAGGGGTACAAACGTAAAAGAGATACCCTATCCTGCTTCTGGAGCCCCATTCAATGTCAGCCGAAATTTTCAGTGTGTCTGCCAGGCGGTATCAGTAGTTATCAGGGTATCAGGACGCGTTTTCAAGCGCCGCTTGACACGCTTCGACCGTTACAACTACAAGGACCGCGTACGCCACGCTCATACAGGCTATTCGATTTGCGGCTATTGGTACATATGGCCCGCCAGGCGCGACACGACACCGTGTTCCAAGCGCGTCTTTCCACCGACAGGCGGACCCTCGCTCAAATCGAAACTGACCTAGTCGATCTATCCCAAGAGCGCGACAAGTGCCGGCTACAACTTGTCGAGCTTCAGCACATAGTGTCTCAGGCAGATGCTGACATCCGCGACCTGATCATCCAACGCGACTTGCTCCAGAAGAGCATCACCCGGCGCGATGCGACTCTCACCTCCCGCCCTCCGAGTCTGCTCAGGCTTCCGCCCGAAGTGCTGGGTATGATATTCAAGAATACCATTGGCGGGCACGACGACACAGACGTTGCCGGCCGTACTAAGCAGCCGTTCCAGTGCGCAGCGGTGTGCAGACGCTGGCGCAGCGCGGCACTGGAGATGTCGTCGCTGTGGACCTATATTGGTGTGCCTCGCTTTCTACCTGGAACGGCCGGAAAAATCTGGCATACTCTCGTTCAGCACTTGCTTCTGCGCTCAGGCACTTGCGCCCTTCATATCGTTGTCTCGCTTTCGCACGAGTACAGCGTCTTTCTGCATTATCGGTCAATCCTCTCCGACGTCATGCGCCATTGTTCTAGATGGCGACACTTCGAGCTTATCGGCCATGCTATGGACAAGACGCGATTAGAAACCTTAGGCTTGCTACGTGGCCGAACGCCGTTACTGGAGTCTGTGCTGTGTTGTTTCACCGAGCCATTTGCACTACGATGGCCGGAGGAAATGCCAGAGTACTTGCCATATGCACCGATACTGCGTCATGCGAGCTTTGCCAACGTCCCCGTTGCTTTCGATCGAGGGCAACACAACGCGGACGCTACGCATACGGGCCTTTCGGCCACGTCCCTCATTCTGCGCGACCACATGTACGACTTGGCGAGGGTCGCGACCACGGTCATGTCGTTCCCGGCACTGACGACCCTAGAGATAGTGTGGGCCAACTGCGACCGCTCCAACTGGTCTATCACTGCGTCGCCTATCCGCCTGCCCGAGTTGCAGTCGCTGAAGCTCAGCCGTACAGACGACGACGATCTTCAATCGGACTTCGATTCATTTGCGCATATCATCGACGCACTTGAAGTACCAAAGCTCCGTATCCTGGACGTTGTGCCTGAGCTGCTCGATTGCGCGGAGGGACTGATTAACCGCTGCACTGAGACGCTGGAGGTGCTCCATTTGCGCAACGGCTACCTCGAAGACGTGCTGGACATCCTCGAGCCCCTGCACTCTCTTCGAGAGCTTTGGTTTGCCTGGGTCTCCCTTGAGCACGGATTTCTCACTGAACTGCGCGACATGGCGACTCATGTCTGGCCGAAGCTCGAGCGTGTCGTGCTTGAGGACTTGCGTCAGTACGGAGACACCGCCGAGATGCTTCTGCACTTTCTCCGCGATCGCTACCCCGTCAACGCGGCGGGTCCGTCATCCTGCGCCCTGCTCGAGTTCGACATACGGGGAGAAAAACATCTCGCAGGTTCTGTCGTGGCCGCGGAGATCCAGCATATTTTGGACAATGAACGGGAACGTCGTGTTGCTGCTGCCGAACAATTAGAGCAGAGTCAGACTGTTGGCATCTGATACTCATCGCATAACATAATGTACGACCATTGTAACGATAGGCTTACGGTTGACAATCACGACGTCGTGAGCGTCGCTTTTGCTACATATCGAACGTCAAGTCTGCGAAGGAGACTCATACCAAACGATCACGTCATGCAATACGCGGTATCACTGTGTGACGCAGAAGGCAAAACTCTCGCAGGAAGAAAGGACAGAGCACAGTGGTCTTAACACGGCTATAAAGACGCCATTATAAACGTCACGAGAAAAGACTAAGTCATTGCAAGATGCAGCAGATGATAGGTATGCGTGACAGGTCGTAAACATATACGTTACGGTATGTAAATATGCAAGGATGCGCGTCAGTCCAACAAACAGCCGAAGGCGGTCGGCCCGGAAAGAGACGAGGTCATGTCCGTGTGCGCGGACTCTGCGCGCTCATGCGCAGGTCGCGGATGTCGAAAAACGCGCTAGCGACGAAGCACATGAATATCAGCGCCGCGCCCGCGAGCGACAAGTTGTACGCGTCGCACCTGCAAAAACACCGGTCAGAACATGCGAACGGAAGACGTCGGGGTACGCACCAGCCCGCATACTTGCCCGGCGGGCAGTTGTCGCCCACGAAGCTCGCGTAGATGAAGGCCGCGATCCAGGCGATTCCCGCGACGACGTCGAACGCGACGAGCCGCTTGGTGAACGTGCGCGCGCGCAGCCACGCCTGCTCGAGCGCGATGCCGTGGAACACGCTGCGCCGCGGAGGCGCCGGCCGGTCGTCGTCCGAGTCCATCTCGCCCGACAGCTCCGAGTACCCGCCGCGCCGCCGAGAGCGCTGCGGCGCCTGCGGCATGAACGTCGACGGATCGACGATCAGGTTGACCTGCACGTCGCCCTGCATCGGCATGCCCTTCTTGTGTTTCTTCTTCTTGGGCTTCTTCCCGCCCTGTAGAATGTAAGCATCAACGTTGCGGAGCGGGATGGAAGGCGCGCCTGGTGGACTGGGAGGACCATAACACCGCCGGGCATGCCAGGCATGCCCATGCCGCCTGCTTGACCCGCCGCGCCCTTGTTGCGCACGCAGCATCGCCTGAAGACGAGGATGTACAGCAGTCCGAGGAACGTCAGCACGCTGAGGACGTCGAGCAAGATCGCCGGGATAGATCCCGCCGGTGGCGCAGGAGGATTGGGGTGGATGAGCAGCGCGGCGTAGATGCCCGCCGCGCCCGAGCCGAAGGCGAGCAGCGTCTGCACTATGCGCAGCGCCAGCCGCTTCTTCGGCCCCGCCGTGATGAGGTTTCCGCTCGCGTCGACGCTGCCCACGACGCGTTCCTCTTCCTCCGGCTGCCCCTCGACGTCCCAGGGTCGCTGGCTAGCTTCGCGCTCGAGCATGCGCAGGCGCTCCTCCGTCCGACACGAGAATGCCATCATGGCCCGCGGCAGTCTGCTTGAGCCCGCGGTGGCAGTATGTCTGTGCCAGAATCAGTGCGCGAGGGGTGAGACGGCGTGTTGGCGTCAAAATCGGGGAAGATGAGCAAAGCCCGCGTGCACGGCGCAGGTTGATGACGTGAGAGTACCGAGTCAAGGGCGAAACGGGGAAAAGTTGCGTCGACGCAGTCCTCAGCTGGTGGCGGCAACTCAAGAAATCGTAGTCCCACTCGAAAAGCCGGGAGCCTCAGCAGCGAAGATTCTGCCACTTCCCGGTGAAAAATGCCGGTGTGAATTGGAGGAGATGCGCCGCAGCGACGATAGCAGTATTGGGCCTGGCGGCGGCGGCGAGCAATGGCATGAGTCGAGCATCACCCAAGGAGCACGATACCCGCGAAATCCCTGAAGATACCAATCACGGTGCAAGGCGCAGTGACTGGGCGCGGAACGGTCGATGCGGCGGTGACGGTGAATGCGGCGAGTACGAGAGTGCCGGTGACTGCGACGGGTCCTGCCTACCCGCTGTCTGCGCTGAGAATGGACGGGCAGGTGCTTGGGCAGCACTGAAAGGTCTGGCGATAGGCGGATAGCCAGCCTGACGCTGGTACGGATCCGGCGGCGTTGCGTATGGGTCATGTTCAGGCCCATGGCGTCGCAGCGTATGGGCATAGTCGGCCAGGTCGAGGGCCGCGACACTGATCTCAGATGGCTCGCGCTCTCTCTGCGTCGAGAGCTGTGGCCATGACCTTGGAATGAACGTGGGCCCTCATAGAAATCGGCTGAGCGCCGCGGTGGAGGGTACGGCCGCTGCTGGAACGACGAGGGCCCAGGACCGTCATCGTGGCGCGCATGTGATTATATCGCAGCCAATGACGACGCTCGGCAACAGCGACGGCGGCAGCAACGAGGGCAACGGCGGCGGCGGTTGAGGAAGGGAAGTGACGAACAGACTCCGCGTATACAGGCGCCGGTACACTCCCGGTGGCAAGCTGCTTCTTGCACTTGCACCGCGCCCTTCACGCCCGACGCTCATCTCAGTCTGCCCGCCCGCGCTCCAGTCGTTGCCCCCGACGCCGACTCGTGCTCACTTTGAACGCCTCCGACCATGCGCAGTCCTTCACGCGCGACATCGCTCAAGACGTCGCCGCCGCCAACTCCTGCTCTCTACTCGCGGCGACGGCGGGCAGACCGTCGACAACGCACGGCAGCGCTCAGACGCAGAAGAGCGCCATGGCGCGCCGGTTCTCAACGCGGTCCCCGTCGTGCTAGACCCGACCTTCACCGTCTCGGCGGGCGACAGCGCCCGGCTCGCCCTTGCGCACGCCCTCCAACCCCACCTCCAAGTCGTGCTGCACGACGAGCACACGGTCACCGGTCAGCAGCAGATCGAGTCCCGGATCGAGCTAGGGTGCGCGCCCCGGCGACGAAGAGTACCGGAGCGCTTCTCCTCGAACCCCACGGCCTCGTGCAGGACGCCAGCGCAGCAATGGAGACCGAGTGCTCACCGTTTACCGCGGCGACGGCGAGCTGCTCGCGCACTTCACCTGCATACCGCCCAACATACCGCGCGCACTCCTCTGCTTTCCGCAATCGCCCGCTGTCCGTAATTTCCGCTCGCAACCATCTGCTCGCTTTCGAGTCCGACGGCGAGCTCTGGCTTGATGGCGACGTTGACGTCTGCCTCGGACTCGCGATGATTCCTGGCCATGGACTGCTGCGGCGCGTCCGAATCCTCGGGTTCCTGTTTCTTGACAGTGCGCTGTGTCTGCTTCGCCGCACTCGCACACCGCGTCGTGCTTGCACGCGTTCGAGCGTATGGCACCTGGGTCTGCGACGGGTCCCGGGTCAGCGCACTTCGTGTCTCGTGCAAACAAATGTAGAATGCGCTCACCACTGCAGTCAGGCATTGCCCAACCTCAACCTTCGCTCGCATACCGCGCTTGCCGCCGGATTTGGAGGCGCCCTGGCCGCGGTCGTCCATCCGGGCCACAGTGCGACTCGGCCGACACCGCTCGGCTTCCACACCTCGACCAGCGTGTCCAAACGCAACATAAATGGCATATCCGCGTGCGCCTCGTCGACAGCTATCCGTGCGTACCATTTTTATTGCGAACGGTCAACATTTGAGCAAGGCTGATTTGTTCGTCGTCTCGCATTTAGGGCTCGGAATTTCCATGCAAGTCGCTCGCTGCTTTTGCTGTGAACGATCCTAGATCAGACCTATCGATTGGTATGGGTCACATCACTTGATTCGAACGGATCGAGTGCTCACTGTTGGTTGGCTCACGACCGCGTGTCGCACTCGCGACAGACGACTTCGAGGCGCCAAGCAGTGCTGTTCAAACAATCCGAAGGTGCGCATCGTTCCTCTTCACACGCTCAATCATGCGCCTTGCGCGTGTTGCGATTTTGGCAGCCTTCGTGAGCACCAAATCGCGACACGCGATCGCGACCATTTCCTTTGCACGCCGCTCAAATCCACTTCAGGCTCAATGGCCTCAAGTATCTAATAGCGCCCCGACAGTTGCAAAGCGCGCGCAAGACGCCGGACTCGATTGGCTACTCGGGAAGGCCAACTTGGACACCGCCGGCACGATCTCACCAGTGCCGCTGCAGCGCCGCTCACAGCGCTCGCAGATGACGGATTGGATATGCAGCAGCACGCCCGGCCCATTATACCGCGCGCCGTCAACGTTTTATGCGATAGTGAGTCTTTCTTGGTTGTGAGTTTCGGTCGAGACGGAAATGGACACTCGCCGCGCGCCAGGGCCATAAAACCCGTCGATTACCGCAGCTTGCGCACGGCTATCGGCCGCTCTGTGCGCTCCTGCCAGCCGAAACCGCCGCGAATTGACGAGCGGTGCGTCGAGTCGATCTTTGCGCGCTCGGACGACCTATCGCAAACGTGGACCGTAAGCGTCAGATCTCGCGATTCGATGCTCACGCACGCACTCAGGGACATAGAATCGACCGTCCGCGGGCGCTTCAGCGCGCGCTGAATTCCCGAGCGCGAGGTATGCCGTTCGGTATTTCTGCGCAACGGCCGACTCAGTTTGGAAACGATTTGCAGACGTTCTCCGCGCCATCCGCGAACGGGAAGCGATGCGTCCGATAAGCCGCAGTCGCCATGTCCTGCGCCGTTGTGCGTCTCGGCGTGATTCGTGCGTTATGGTGTTCGAGGGTGCGCGCACACGCGCAATCGCGAGGGGCGATTCGGGCTCGGGGCGCGGTCGGACGACGTGCGCATGTGGTCCCAGAATGACGCCCGAGTGTTGGATCGCGGCGCCGAGGGCTCGGACGGCGTGTACGTACCGATGAGCGTAGGTTCTGCAATATCACATATTTTGCACCTCCACTCCAACCGCGCCGCGTCCGTCTTCGACGTCGGCGCTGGATTGTGTGCTCTGCATGCTGTAGTGAGTGCCTGTGACAAATTGGCGGGCAAATGCGGACAAACGAACCTGGTGTGAAGTTGACGATCCGTACCCGCAAAGCAGAGATGCTCGAAAACGGCTGCACGGCGAGGTACCAGCGTAGCATGAATAGATACAGCCTGGTTGTCCGAGATGCGTTGCCTATCGCCTGTTTTGAGCAGGAGCTGTTGTGCTGCCGATCGAGTGAGAACGCGCGAGTTGGAACGTACAACAACGGGCACATACCGGAAGGGTTTCACGCTGGGAAAGTGCATCAGTATATAACGGGACAGCACGAAAGGAAGGCGCTTGTCTCGACGATTCAAACGGAGGGCCGGGAAGAGCGACAGAGGTGATGATGCTCGAATGTTCGGCGCGCCGATAGGACGTACGGCGCGTTCACGACGAATCCTGAGTGCATTCCAAGAGATGATGATGTATCGGAGATACACGCATACGAGATTCAAATAATACTTACCGAGAACGCCTACGACGACGAGCGAAGAGGGCGAGGGCGACGACGACGGCGTGTCGACCGTGCGACGCTGACGGATGCGCATCGACGTTCCGGCGAGCAACGACGAGCCTGGGTCGTCGGCAGCATCGGAGAGGCCTTCACATACGAACAAACCGCTGTCGATGACGAGAGTGAGAGAGGGAGGACGGAGAGGAGGGAGAGGAAGGCCCGATGCTGACCTTGACCCGTTTCCGATGCTCTTTATACTCTCGCAGGACGCCCATGCCGTCCGCATCTCTCCCGGAACACGGCTGCGCACGAGTACGTGTACTCGATCGTACGACGTGTTGCGTGGGAAGCGCGAAGAGTCGGTGCCGAGACCGCCGGTGTGTGTTTGCAACAAGTTTAGCCACCCGAACTCGGTTTCGGCGACCATTCCGCCGCGCTCGACGCTGCTGCTCCTTCATTCCTCCTATCATAGTCTGGGATAGGTACTCCCAGACAGAATAAGCGCCCGTAGAGCACAGACGGGGGGGATAGGGGCCCCCTATACCCTTTGTACATCGGAAAATGCACTAGGGCACGGGTGCCGCGCAGGCGTGTTTGAACGCGCCGTCGCAGCTTCTGTGATGCGCGATCTACCGGAGATTGATGGCCGTCTGATGAGATGGCCGTGAAACCAGGAGAAAGCGAGTAAACCGCGAATTGCGTCGTTTGCGCAGATCCCGACCACAGCCCATTTCTCAGCAATTCAACTTAGTTCTCAGCGGATTACGCATTCAAAGACCGGCGCGCAGCAGCCAACGTAGAGACGACGCGGATTCCGGTTGTCGTGGGCAAGTTCTGGGCCATTGTTTCGCTGGCGAGCGGAGTTTTCACGCGGCGTCGGAGTCCGCTCCCGCACGTGCAAGTCGAATTTCGACGCTCCCTGGGCTTTCGACTGCCACCAGCGCCGACCAATCATATTCGAAAGGCGTGGTACCTACTGCAAATTAAATGCGAGACTCTAGATCTGTCTCGCCAATGCAAACTGACTGCAGCCTGCAGCGGGAATCAGCCCTCTGCGGCGTTTCCGTCCCTTGAGTGCTATAGAAGCGCATTATGTGTGTTGGCAGCCGTATGTTCTCTGCTGGTGGGACCGATCGTGGAAAGCGACATTGGCAGTCCGAGCTGACGCTTCATGCAATGGCGGTTTCGACGCTGCAATCTCCGTCATGCGGCTGTGATCCCGTAAGCCAAGGCCCAAGTGACTCTCTGCGATCATCTGCTGCTCCCTCCCTCTATCGGGCTGGAAAGCAGATTAGTTGCAATCCGCACAGTCTGATACGTTCAAGTGTATCGTTCGTGAATGTCTGCACTGGAGCTCTGGAAGTCTTCGCTACAGCATTCTACTCGCCCACTAAAATGCAGGCTGGATATGCTGCTCATGCTCCGCTGTCAGACGCGAGCAAACTCCGAGTGCGGGAAATCAGCCGGTGGCGCGTTCACGCAAACATGGCAATCGAGGCTGTGGGACTCGGCAAAGTAAGACAAACATGCAGCGTGACACACGTGATGGAAACCACAGTGCCCTGAACTGACTCAGCGTTTCATTTCTTCTAACCCGTGTACGAGTACGCTTTGCTCTGTCATAAAGACCACTCCTCTTCGCGCTGAACTGCCCACAGTCACCCCATACCCACCGCTTTGCTGTCGCATTGAGCGTCGCGTCCATGTCACGTCCATGTTCAGCGCTGGCGCGCACGACGGCAATCGCCGCTTTTCTGTCTTCAACCTCGACCTCGCACAGCGGCCGGCGTGACCGTCTCGGCTCGCAACTCTCCACTGCCTTGCTCGCCAGTCCGTACGCCATGGGACTCGGCGTGTAACGCCCCTCATGGCTCCGTGCTGGTTAAGGTGAGCTTTTCTCTTTCTCCCGCTTTGCCGTTTGCATCTTCCGGTCGAACGCGCCATGTCGGCGATGGTTCTCTGTCAATTGTGCGCAAAAACGATGTCATGCTGACTGAAACTTTACAGGGTCGACGCCGCGCGGCGAGTGCAGCACTGCCATGGGTTGAACCCCGTCGGGAACATGTCAGTCCGTTCCACATGCGGCGGCAACGGCTGGGAATTGGGGGCGACGCGACCACCTCCCTCGTTCCTTCGTACCGCTTGCAGAGCTACTAGTATGTTCTCGCTTATCGACTGCTATCACTTGATGCTGACTTGGAACACCCGCTGAGCGCAGGCCTGCTCGCCATGCATCTTTCGAGCGAGGTGCTCAGGCGTCACCGTGCCCTGCAAGCAGCAGAAGCTGAGTCAGGCAGATGATGTTGGTCCGGGAACGATGCCGCGCGGCGAGCGCAGCACTACAGAGGATGAGACCCGCTCGGAATTACGTATCGCGGGCCACTTGAAGCCGCTACCAACACGTGACGGTGATTCTCTCCTGGCGGCGTGTTCGCTGACTTCCGCACGATCGGTACGTCGTCTCACTTCTGCTCTTGTTTGAGACTGAGTTTTCTGGGCGCGTATTATCCTCGTTTCGCAATGGGAGACGTGGCGCAGCGGTGACAGGCTGTACGGATTCTTAGACGAGTATTGCAAGAGGAGGCGAGGAGAAGGTGAGCGCTCACGCTGGAATGATGGAATCTGACGCATTTCTTGCAGATTCCGTATCTTCGAAGGAGAACGTGCTACGACTGTGTTAGGCAGAAGGCTTTTTCCCGGGAGCGATGCCGCGCGGCGAGCGCAGCCCCAAATTAGATGAAGCCACGTCGGGACTGGGTCATCGGCAGGCTTTCGTGCTTGCTAGGTGCGTCTGATCCCAGCATCGCATGTTTGTCAATCCCTCTGGGGCGCACTAGGGCACATAATCTGACTCAACTCCCGAGGTTGCACCCACCGGTGCTTCCAGCAAAATCGGCGAGTCCGTTGTTCTTCTCCCATTTGCTGCTGCACAGGCTTAGCCACTACATCCAGTGCGGTCGAATCGCGTCTCCAGCTTGCGAGCGGTGTAGGCAGGTCTCGGACGGCCGCGCCATAGAAGTTCCGACTGTCGACTCGCAAATCCCGTCGCGAACCGGCGTTCGGCGTTCCCAAGTCTTGTCTCGTGAAGTGCAGCTCGCAGCTCGAGGCAAATGTTTGTCGAACTTCTCGGAATTCCCCCGTCGTCTCCCCGGGTCTGGAAATCAAGCATCGGTGGGACACCTATGACGGCGCCGAACAAGCTTGTAGTGCAGCTGCTGTATGCTATTGAGTGGAAATAAAAAGTCCTCCGATCATCTGATAGGCGCGAAGGTCATTTGGCTGTGAGAATAGGCGCAAGCGAGCAGTGCATTGATTGTACTGACCCAAGACCAAATCTCACTGCTGCCTGAGACTGTTCTCATCGACGAAGAGCTCGCTGTGACAGAATACAACATCGAGTAGAGGGAATACCCGTATTGCGAGGAAGGGGTGCACAGCATGCGTGTCACAACTCGCTTGGAAGAACTTTTGCGGATTGCCACAGTCGGCATCCCCACTCGCGCGAGCATGCAGCACGGCAGCAGCTCACCATGTCCCTCGTTTTCAGCATTAGTGAGGTTTTTGCGAGTGGCTGCATCCCGTGCACATGCATTCTGAGGGATGGCTCAGTCATCACACCACCACGTCACCTCAGTTCCGCCCCAACCCGGAGTAGGCGCCCACACAGAGTATATAAGACGTGCGGGTTGAGACTCAGTGTGTTCGTCTCTTCCCCCAGTTCCCATAGTCGTCAGTATGCTCTCACCCTCCTCACCTCATCATCACCCACCCCGTCGTCGCCAGCATATTTTGTGTACATAGGCCTTCGGGCGGAATTCAATCATGCCATTTTTTCCGAGGAGGATACGTCTCGCCAGCACCTAGCAGAAATTCTTGTCGTGGCAGTGCACCAACACAGCCACAACTCCTCGGAGATTCAGGGAAACGTCGTTGCATAGACGATGATAGGTATGCGTGACAGGTCGTAAACATATACGTTACGGTATGTAAATATGCAAGGATGCGCGTCAGTCCAACAAACAGCCGAAGGCGGTCGGCCCGGAAAGAGACGAGGTCATGTCCGTGTGCGCGGACTCTGCGCGCTCATGCGCAGGTCGCGGATGTCGAAAAACGCGCTAGCGACGAAGCACATGAATATCAGCGCCGCGCCCGCGAGCGACAAGTTGTACGCGTCGCACCTGCAAAAACACCGGTCAGAACATGCGCGAACGGAAGACGTCGGGGTACGCACCAGCCCGCATACTTGCCCGGCGGGCAGTTGTCGCCCACGAAGCTCGCGTAGATGAAGGCCGCGATCCAGGCGATTCCGCGACGACGTCGAACGCGACGAGCCGCTTGGTGAACGTGCGCGCGCGCAGCCACGCCTGCTCGAGCGCGATGCCGTGGAACACGCTGCGCCGCGGAGGCGGCCGGTCGTCGTCCGAGTCCATCTCGCCCGACAGCTCCGAGTACCCGCCGCGCCGCCGAGAGCGCTGCGGCGCCTGCGGCATGAACGTCGACGGATCGACGATCAGGTTGACCTGCACGTCGCCTGCATCGGCATGCCCTTCTTGTGTTTCTTCTTCTTGGGCTTCTTCCCGCCCTGTAGAATGTAAGCATCAACGTTGCGGAGCGGGATGGAAGGCGCGCCTGGTGGACTGGGAGGACCATAACACCGCCGGGCATGCCAGGCATGCCCATGCCGCCTGCTTGACCCGCCGCGCCCTTGTTGCGCACGCAGCATCGCCTGAAGACGAGGATGTACAGCAGTCCGAGGAACGTCAGCACGCTGAGGACGTCGAGCAAGATCGCCGGGATAGATCCCGCCGGTGGCGCAGGAGGATTGGGGTGGATGAGCAGCGCGGCGTAGATGCCCGCCGCGCCCGAGCCGAAGGCGAGCAGCGTCTGCACTATGCGCAGCGCCAGCCGCTTCTTCGCCCGCCGTGATGAGGTTTCCGCTCGCGTCGACGCTGCCCACGACGCGTTCCTCTTCCTCCGGCTGCCCCTCGACGTCCCAGGGTCGCTGGCTAGCTTCGCGCTCGAGCATGCGCAGGCGCTCCTCCGTCCGACACGAGAATGCCATCATGGCCCGCGGCAGTCTGCTTGAGCCCGCGGTGGCAGTATGTCTGTGCCAGAATCAGTGCGCGAGGGGTGAGACGGCGTGTTGGCGTCAAAATCGGGGAAGATGAGCAAAGCCCGCGTGCACGGCGCAGGTTGATGACGTGAGAGTACCGAGTCAAGGGCGAAACGGGGAAAAGTTGCGTCGACGCAGTCCTCAGCTGGTGGCGGCAACTCAAGAAATCGTAGTCCCACTCGAAAAGCCGGGAGCCTCAGCAGCGAAGATTCTGCCACTTCCCGGTGAAAAATGCCGGTGTGAATTGGAGGAGATGCGCCGCAGCGACGATAGCAGTATTGGGCCTGGCGGCGGCGGCGAGCAATGGCATGAGTCGAGCATCACCCAAGGAGCACGATACCCGCGAAATCCTGAAGATACCAATCACGGTGCAAGGCGCAGTGACTGGGCGCGGAACGGTCGATGCGGCGGTGACGGTGAATGCGGCGAGTACGAGAGTGCCGGTGACTGCGACGGGTCCTGCCTACCCGCTGTCTGCGCTGAGAATGGACGGGCAGGTGCTTGGGCAGCACTGAAAGGTCTGGCGATAGGCGGATAGCCAGCCTGACGCTGGTACGGATCCGGCGGCGTTGCGTATGGGTCATGTTCAGGCCCATGGCGTCGCAGCGTATGGGCATAGTCGGCCAGGTCGAGGGCCGCGACTGATCTCAGATGGCTCGCGCTCTCTCTGTCGAGAGCTGTGGCCATGACCTTGGAATGAACGTGGGCCCTCATAGAAATCGGCTGAGCGCCGCGGTGGAGGGTACGGCCGCTGCTGGAACGACGAGGGCCAGGACCGTCATCGTGGCGCGCATGTGATTATATCGCAGCCAATGACGACGCTCGGCAACAGCGACGGCGGCAGCAACGAGGGCAACGGCGGCGGCGGTTGAGGAAGGGAAGTGACGAACAGACTCCGCGTATACAGGCGCCGGTACACTCCCGGTGGCAAGCTGCTTTGCACTTGCACCGCGCCCTTCACGCCCGACGCTCATCTCAGTCTGCCCCCGCGCTCCAGTCGTTGCCCCGACGCCGACTCGTGCTCACTTTGAACGCCTCCGACCATGCGCAGTCCTTCACGCGCGACATCGCTCAAGACGTCGCCGCCGCCAACTCCTGCTCTCTACTCGCGGCGACGGCGGGCAGACCGTCGACAACGCACGGCAGCGCTCAGACGCAGAAGAGCGCCATGGCGCGCCGGTTCTCAACGCGGTCCCCGTCGTGCTAGACCCGACCTTCACCGTCTCGGCGGGCGACAGCGCCCGGCTCGCCCTTGCGCACGCCCTCCAACCCCACCTCCAAGTCGTGCTGCACGACGAGCACACGGTCACCGGTCAGCAGCAGATCGAGTCCCGGATCGAGCTAGGGTGCGCGCCCCGGCGACGAAGAGTACCGCGGAGCGCTTCTCCTCGAACCCCACGGCCTCGTGCAGGACGCCAGCGCAGCAATGGAGACCGAGTGCTCACCGTTTACCGCGGCGACGGCGAGCTGCTCGCGCACTTCACCTGCATACCGCCCAACATACCGCGCGCACTCCTCTGCTTTCCGCAATCGCCCGCTGTCCGTAATTTCCGCTCGCAACCATCTGCTCGCTTTCGAGTCCGACGGCGAGCTCTGGCTTGATGGCGACGTTGACGTCTGCCTCGGACTCGCGATGATTCCTGGCCATGGACTGCTGCGGCGCGTCCGAATCCTCGGGTTCCTGTTTCTTGACAGTGCGCTGTGTCTGCTTCGCCGCACTCGCACACCGCGTCGTGCTTGCACGCGTTCGAGCGTATGGCACCTGGGTCTGCGACGGGTCCCGGGTCAGCGCACTTCGTGTCTCGTGCAAACAAATGTAGAATGCGCTCACCACTGCAGTCAGGCATTGCCCAACCTCAACCTTCGCTCGCATACCGCGCTTGCCGCCGGATTTGGAGGCGCCCTGGCCGCGGTCGTCCATCCGGGCCACAGTGCGACTCGGCCGACACCGCTCGGCTTCCACACCTCGACCAGCGTGTCCAAACGCAACATAAATGGCATATCCGCGTGCGCCTCGTCGACAGCTATCCGTGCGTACCATTTTTATTGCGAACGGTCAACATTTGAGCAAGGCTGATTTGTTCGTCGTCTCGCATTTAGGGCTCGGAATTTCCATGCAAGTCGCTCGCTGCTTTTGCTGTGAACGATCCTAGATCAGACCTATCGATTGGTATGGGTCACATCACTTGATTCGAACGGATCGAGTGCTCACTGTTGGTTGGCTCACGACCGCGTGTCGCACTCGCGACAGACGACTTCGAGGCGCCAAGCAGTGCTGTTCAAACAATCCGAAGGTGCGCATCGTTCCTCTTCACACGCTCAATCATGCGCCTTGCGCGTGTTGCGATTTTGGCAGCCTTCGTGAGCACCAAATCGCGACACGCGATCGCGACCATTTCCTTTGCACGCCGCTCAAATCCACTTCAGGCTCAATGGCCTCAAGTATCTAATAGCGCCCCGACAGTTGCAAAGCGCGCGCAAGACGCCGGACTCGATTGGCTACTCGGGAAGGCCAACTTGGACACCGCCGGCACGATCTCACCAGTGCCGCTGCAGCGCCGCTCACAGCGCTCGCAGATGACGGATTGGATATGCAGCAGCACGCCCGGCCCATTATACCGCGCGCCGTCAACGTTTTATGCGATAGTGAGTCTTTCTTGGTTGTGAGTTTCGGTCGAGACGGAAATGGACACTCGCCGCGCGCCAGGGCCATAAAACCCGTCGATTACCGCAGCTTGCGCACGGCTATCGGCCGCTCTGTGCGCTCCTGCCAGCCGAAACCGCCGCGAATTGACGAGCGGTGCGTCGAGTCGATCTTTGCGCGCTCGGACGACCTATCGCAAACGTGGACCGTAAGCGTCAGATCTCGCGATTCGATGCTCACGCACGCACTCAGGGACATAGAATCGACCGTCCGCGGGCTTCAGCGCGCGCTGAATTCCCGAGCGCGAGGTATGCCGTTCGGTATTTCTGCGCAACGGCCGACTCAGTTTGGAAACGATTTGCAGACGTTCTCCGCGCCATCCGCGAACGGGAAGCGATGCGTCCGATAAGCCGCAGTCGCCATGTCCTGCGCCGTTGTGCGTCTCGGCGTGATTCGTGCGTTATGGTGTTCGAGGGTGCGCGCACACGCGCAATCGCGAGGGCGATTCGGGCTCGGGGCGCGGTCGGACGACGTGCGCATGTGGTCCCAGAATGACGCCCGAGTGTTGGATCGCGGCGCCGAGGGCTCGGACGGCGTGTACGTACCGATGAGCGTAGGTTCTGCAATATCACATATTTTGCACCTCCACTCCAACCGCCGCGTCCGTCTTCGACGTCGGCGCTGGATTGTGTGCTCTGCATGCTGTAGTGAGTGCCTGTGACAAATTGGCGGGCAAATGCGGACAAACGAACCTGGTGTGAAGTTGACGATCCGTACCCGCAAAGCAGAGATGCTCGAAAACGGCTGCACGGCGAGGTACCAGCGTAGCATGAATAGATACAGCCTGGTTGTCCGAGATGCGTTGCCTATCGCCTGTTTTGAGCAGGAGCTGTTGTGCTGCCGATCGAGTGAGAACGCGCGAGTTGGAACGTACAACAACGGGCACATACCGGAAGGGTTTCACGCTGGGAAAGTGCATCAGTATATACGGGACAGCACGAAAGGAAGGCGCTTGTCTCGACGATTCAAACGGAGGGCCGGGAAGAGCGACAGAGGTGATGATGCTCGAATGTTCGGCGCGCCGATAGGACGTACGGCGCGTTCACGACGAATCCTGAGTGCATTCCAAGAGATGATGATGTATCGGAGATACACGCATACGAGATTCAAATAATACTTACCGAGAACGCCTACGACGACGAGCGAAGAGGGCGAGGGCGACGACGACGGCGTGTCGACCGTGCGACGCTGACGGATGCGCATCGACGTTCCGGCGAGCAACGACGAGCCTGGGTCGTCGGCAGCATCGGAGAGGCCTTCACATACGAACAAACCGCTGTCGATGACGAGAGTGAGAGAGGGAGGACGGAGAGGAGGGAGAGGAAGGCCCGATGCTGACCTTGACCCGTTTCCGATGCTCTTTATACTCTCGCAGGACGCCCATGCCGTCCGCATCTCTCCGGAACACGGCTGCGCACGAGTACGTGTACTCGATCGTACGACGTGTTGCGTGGGAAGCGCGAAGAGTCGGTGCCGAGACCGCCGGTGTGTGTTTGCAACAAGTTTAGCCACCCGAACTCGGTTTCGGCGACCATTCCGCCGCTCGACGCTGCTGCTCCTTCATTCCTCTATCATAGTCTGGGATAGGTACTCCCAGACAGAATAAGCGCCGTAGAGCACAGACGGGGGGGATAGGGGCCCCTATACCTTTGTACATCGGAAAATGCACTAGGGCACGGGTGCCGCGCAGGCGTGTTTGAACGCGCCGTCGCAGCTTCTGTGATGCGCGATCTACCGGAGATTGATGGCCGTCTGATGAGATGGCCGTGAAACCAGGAGAAAGCGAGTAAACCGCGAATTGCGTCGTTTGCGCAGATCCCGACCCACAGCCCATTTCTCAGCAATTCAACTTAGTTCTCAGCGGATTACGCATTCAAAGACCGGCGCGCAGCAGCCAACGTAGAGACGACGCGGATTCCGGTTGTCGTGGGCAAGTTCTGGGCCATTGTTTCGCTGGCGAGCGGAGTTTTCACGCGGCGTCGGAGTCCGCTCCCGCACGTGCAAGTCGAATTTCG
Organism: Auricularia heimuer; assembly: GCA_002287115.1. Taxonomy (NCBI): domain Eukaryota; kingdom Fungi; phylum Basidiomycota; class Agaricomycetes; order Auriculariales; family Auriculariaceae; genus Auricularia; species Auricularia heimuer. Next base: position 1,681 of record NEKD01000047.1, on the reverse strand, counting down.
ACGCTCCCTGGGCTTTCGACTGCCACCAGCGCCGACCAATCATATTCGAAAGGCGTGGTACCTACTGCAAATTAAATGCGAGACTCTAGATCTGTCTCGCCAATGCAAACTGACTGCAGCCTGCAGCGGGAATCAGCCCTCTGCGGCGTTTCCGTCCCTTGAGTGCTATAGAAGCGCATTATGTGTGTTGGCAGCCGTATGTTCTCTGCTGGTGGGACCGATCGTGGAAAGCGACATTGGCAGTCGAGCTGACGCTTCATGCAATGGCGGTTTCGACGCTGCAATCTCCGTCATGCGGCTGTGATCCGTAAGCCAAGGCCCAAGTGACTCTCTGCGATCATCTGCTGCTCCCTCCCTCTATCGGGCTGGAAAGCAGATTAGTTGCAATCCGCACAGTCTGATACGTTCAAGTGTATCGTTCGTGAATGTCTGCACTGGAGCTCTGGAAGTCTTCGCTACAGCATTCTACTCGCCCACTAAAATGCAGGCTGGATATGCTGCTCATGCTCCGCTGTCAGACGCGAGCAAACTCCGAGTGCGGGAAATCAGCCGGTGGCGCGTTCACGCAAACATGGCAATCGAGGCTGTGGGACTCGGCAAAGTAAGACAAACATGCAGCGTGACACACGTGATGGAAACCACAGTGCCCTGAACTGACTCAGCGTTTCATTTCTTCTAACCCGTGTACGAGTACGCTTTGCTCTGTCATAAAGACCACTCCTCTTCGCGCTGAACTGCCACAGTCACCCATACCCACCGCTTTGCTGTCGCATTGAGCGTCGCGTCCATGTCACGTCCATGTTCAGCGCTGGCGCGCACGACGGCAATCGCCGCTTTTCTGTCTTCAACCTCGACCTCGCACAGCGGCCGGCGTGACCGTCTCGGCTCGCAACTCTCCACTGCCTTGCTCGCCAGTCCGTACGCATGGGACTCGGCGTGTAACGCCCCTCATGGCTCCGTGCTGGTTAAGGTGAGCTTTTCTCTTTCTCCGCTTTGCCGTTTGCATCTTCCGGTCGAACGCGCCATGTCGGCGATGGTTCTCTGTCAATTGTGCGCAAAAACGATGTCATGCTGACTGAAACTTTACAGGGTCGACGCCGCGCGGCGAGTGCAGCACTGCCATGGGTTGAACCCCGTCGGGAACATGTCAGTCCGTTCCACATGCGGCGGCAACGGCTGGGAATTGGGGGCGACGCGACCACCTCCCTCGTTCCTTCGTACCGCTTGCAGAGCTACTAGTATGTTCTCGCTTATCGACTGCTATCACTTGATGCTGACTTGGAACACCCGCTGAGCGCAGGCCTGCTCGCCATGCATCTTTCGAGCGAGGTGCTCAGGCGTCACCGTGCCCTGCAAGCAGCAGAAGCTGAGTCAGGCAGATGATGTTGGTCCGGGAACGATGCCGCGCGGCGAGCGCAGCACTACAGAGGATGAGACCCGCTCGGAATTACGTATCGCGGGCCACTTGAAGCCGCTACCAACACGTGACGGTGATTCTCTCCTGGCGGCGGCCGTGTTCGCTGACTTCCGCACGATCGGTACGTCGTCTCACTTCTGCTCTTGTTTGAGACTGAGTTTTCTGGGCGCGTATTATCCTCGTTTCGCAATGGGAGACGTGGCGCAGCGGTGACAGGCTGTACGGATTCTTAGACGAGTATTGCAAGAGGAGGCGAGGAGAAAG
>NEKD01000046.1:0-264458 GCA_002287115.1 Auricularia heimuer | reverse complement strand
GACAGCAGAGAAACCCACCGCAACTGCCTCGCAGCCTGGAATACGAAACCCAGCTGAAGTCGCCGCCTTGACACAGTTTGTGAGCTGAAACCACTCCATGACCTATTTTCTAAGCAATTGGATGCAGATTTCCGACCATCAGCGTCTGAACGAGGCTGAGGATTCTCGCCGCGCTCATGGCCATCCACAGCTACAGCCGCTACCACCGCCTCTCTCACAGGCGATTCCTACGCCCCATTCGCAGGTATGGGTTACCATGTTGACATGCGCAAAGTTGGATCAATACTGCGTAGGTTACTACAGTTGTTATTTCAAACGGCCAGCTACCGGTGCTCAGACATGATCGCGACCGCCTCAAGTGGTCCCCCTCCCGTGTGGCGAAGTCGCGCGTCTACCAGTGCAGCAGCCTTTGTCCGCAGTTCCCAGCTTGGAGACTGCTTCAGAGATTCAATCCGGTAGCGAATCAACTGCTTCGGCCGCAGGAACTACTATCGAACGTACGGTCCACGTATTGGGGAATCTACTCGTCCTTCGGTTTTCTGACATCCCATTCCCACCAACCATATCGTTCAATAACGATATCGAAGCGCTCGCGGCTCACTGGGGCGACCGTCCGGATGAATGGGCGAGGGTCGAGAGCGAAGCCTATCTGCGTATCAATGGCACTCCGATTCCACTACAACACTGGAAGGATGTTTACAAGGGATGGAACGGTGTCAGCAGTAAGCGTTGGAAGAGGGCAAAGGGCCCATGGATTGAGAGGAAGGTGAGCAAAATTCCGCGACTATCATACGAGCTTACGAGCGCAACGTAGTTCTTGGTTGAAGCATTCCGCCAGGCGGGCTCTGCTGCTCGATTCTGGGAGCAGCACTCGGAACAGGGCATGCGCCTTCCATTCACGACGGTTTCTGAGCGACTCCGACAACGTCGCCAAGCAGTTGCGGCCCATATTGCTCAGATCGCGCGCGAGCAATACGGCCCTCAATTCAACACTGCATTTGGCTACAAGAAGACCGGAAAATGGTGTGTACCAGTCAAGCCGCATGTCATTGCACGCAAATATCTTGCGTTGGGCAATGCAATGCCAAGAGCTCGGGGACTTCGGTGCTGACTATGACGACGAGTAATGCATACGATATACATCTCTTTGCGTAGTATATACACCAATAATTCACAGTCGTTGAACATTCAAGAGCACATGCATGTGCGGCCGCATACAGGACAGCGCACCGCCAGCGGGCGATCAGGATCCAGAAGATCCTCGCGCTTCTCGCGCGGATCGTCGTTCCAGGAGATGAGATACTTGACAATAGTTAGTGAGTTGAACTCCGTGCTCCACCCACCCAGTCGCAAATTTGCCTCAGCGGCCAGCGTTTGTCGCATGAAAGCCATTGGCAGCCACCGCGCCGGAAGGAGTGAGTTCCATAGGTCTTGTTGTCAATGGCAATGTCGCTCAGGTTGTTCCTGAAGAGCTCCAAGAACATCGGAGCTCTTTGAAGATTCTCAGCATGCATAGAGTAATAGAGCCAGAGGGACTCACCATTTGAGTGCGGTGCATCGGAAAGCCGGTATTCGAGAGGGAGGGAAAGATATACTCATCGGGATTTGATAGATTTGGTTTGGAGAACACAATCCAGTCGATGAGTGCCCGCACCGGGCAAAGATGCTCTTCGGAGTCGTGGAACCTATGCAGATAGAAGGGTTTGACGCCTGCAACCATTTGCATCAAGTTTTTACATGAGGACAGAACTCTCACCTCCATACTGGTTAGTCTTGCGATAGCTGAGCGTCAACTTGATTGACATCTTGCCACTGGCGGTCTCAATGGCCAGGTGCTTGCTTTGGATCTTGAGCACCTCGTCGAAGCGCAGTAGACAGACAAAGGCCAAAGTATATGCCGCCTGAAGTAATCGACGTGAGCCTGGGGTCCCATCCTTGGACGGGACTGGATCCGAAATCGAGTCCCAGTTCTCAGGCCGGTGATTGAATTCCCAGAGCTTGCGCAAGACGTCCGGTGTGATTGCTCTTGCGCTCATTGGTGTCTCGCCACTCAGAACCTGTTAAATGTCAATACAGAGCTCCTCAAGCCGGGCAATGAGCTCACCTTTCTCCGTCTCAGGCTTGTCATGTACGAGGAAACCGCGTGAGAAACCGACGGGTTTCCAGCGCCTTTGCCCGTCTCAGTAATGTGCCATGGCGTCATCCCAATCGTCGCTTCACGGGCATAGAAATAGGTCATCGAAGCCCGCATCTTCTGTGCGTAGGTGTAACCGCGGCGCTCTTCATTCGCCGGCTTCATGCGGCCGGTGTGGTCCTTGTCATCGCATCTGAGGTCTGCAGTGAGTGAAAGTCTCAGATGCGAAGTAAATAGGTGCCCACTTGCTCATAATGCATCCTGCAATCCAGATCGGTGTGTCCTTGTGCGGATTCGGTCCCACAATCGTCTGTCCGGAGGTAGCCCAGCCAGCGCCTACAACGAATGTCTCAAAGCTCTTTCTCTGACTAGCTCGCCGTTTAGATCACTGCAGGGGATGATACAGTGAGTACTCACGCTTTATACTCGCGCTTTGTACCATCAGAGACGCCGTTGGAGGCCTCTGCCACAATCAACTTGACGTGGTCGTATTCATGATCCTGCTCGTCAATGTCAGGTTCACCAATGCTCTCGAGAACACCATCGACGGATTCAGGTCGGGGAGCCATGGTGGGTATCAGGAATCGGGGAAATGAGGTGTTGAGGAGGTTCAGGCCACGGTATTTTCAACCCAAACCGGCTGCTGCGCATACCGATCTCAATCCGACTGTTGGCGCGAGACATTCATCGGATTGGTCATTCCCTGGGTAGTGCGCTGGGCTGGCCTTGCTCATGCTTTCATTGACGTCAGTTCCTGGTGTGCGCCGGTTGAGGCAGAGAGATTGCGCAGTACAGCGCGGCGGGCACGCCTTGTTATGTACGTATGGTATTTGATTGCAACACCAATCAAGTGATATGTCCTAGGGCAATGGGCAAGAGTACGTGAAGCGGGCTCTCGGCGAGTGAATGGACGTTGAGGAGGCGGAAGGGCAGCGGTATGCAGTCCGACGGAGCCTGGTCCGTGAGATGTGGCGACACGTTGTCGAGACGCACCTTGACGGCGAGCAGGTCGCTCGCCACACCGCTGAGCGCCCGCCGCGCGTGCATGAGCGCCGCCCAGTTTGTTGTGCTCGTCTCCTCGTCCGCCGGCTCCCAGTCGTGAACCACGATTCGTCGAGGTGCAGTGCACGAACATCTCACGGTCGACCGCGGCGAGATGCTGCACAATCGCCTCGCTGCGGCTGCCGAGCACAAACGACCATGGGTACGGCAGCGCAGACGTGCCCGACACCGCCGTCCGGCATGACGCTGGGAATGGGCCAGTATCGGGGCAGGCACGTCTTCAGCAGGCGCAGGTGCAGGAGGAAGCGGGGGCGGCGACAGTCGGTACGTCTCGTGGGTGCGCGTCTTCGCACTGAGCATCGACTGGTCATCGACTGTGCCGACATAGAGCATGGGGCCGGCCTGCGCATGGCTCCCTTGTCCTCGCGACTTTCGCGCTCCTCCTCCTCGTCCAACCGCGTCTGGTTCTCGCGGGATTTGCGCAACGCATCATCCTCACCGGCGCCACACCCCGTTACTGTGTCCCTTTCTGCCGCGGGAGAGCAGCGAGGCCTGCGGGATCTGCTGCTGCGATTGGGGCGCTGAAGGGACAGCCGGTGCGTGACGAGTGCAAGGCGGTCATCGAAGGACATGGTTGCGTTGGCGTTCACGAGAGCGAGCGGGTCGCCGGAGCGGGCGTCGGTCGCGGGGATGCGTTCGACGGCAGCGCGCCAGCCCTCGCGGAACGCGCGCCAGATGGCCTGAACATCGGCCTTACCGATGAGCGGATACCGGCGCTGTAGGACAAGTTGACCGAGTCAGAGAAACTTGTAGACCGTGCGCGAGTCGCGCAGAGAGGCGACGGCGCGCAACGTGTGGGAGACTTGCCGCAGATGGTGTTGGCGGCGTGCTGGTGTGAGAGGCTTGCCGTCGATGCTGGTGGCAGCGAACAGACCGCCGGAAGTTTGACAACAGCAGCTGGCACGCTGAGAGACACGACGGAAAAATCGACTGGCGACGTTGGCGACGATTTGCGCGCGCGGTGATGATGCTGCCGGGCACGCGGGAGTGGGATGATGGCCCTCGGTGTCGGTGACGGCGGGCAGCGCCTGCGGCGGCGACCTCCTCAACGGCGGACGGTGCTGGCGCGTCGAAGACGGGTTGACAGCCGCAGAATCGAGCTCGATGACGAGCCGCAGAACGGACGGCGCGTCGTGCGAGACGTGCGCCGAGCTCGACTCAGCCGCGCTGGACGATCGGCCGCGCGAGATGCAACGGCCGGGGTGGTGTGCTCAATGAATCCAGACATGATCAATGGTAGAGGCGGCGTCAAGGACGACTACCTTCATAATAGGTGAGCATTACGAAGGGGATGCATAAAAAATGAAAGACTCACTAGTCGACGGTATCATCCCGGGCGTCTTTGGGTGACGAAGACGGCGGCGGAGGGCAGAGAGGGAATCATAGGCGGCAGGCGGCACGGGGGGTCATCCTTGGATTTGAGCGGTGGGAGCCGGAGCGCATCGAGGATGTCCGTGGGCAGATGCAGATTGAGCTCGAGCGGCGCGTGTGGGATCAGGCGCGTCGCCCTCGTGCAGCCATATGGCCCCGCAGCTCACGCGCTGTGCTGCCGTCCTTTCGCTGCTGTCGGCTAGCTGTACAATGAATATGAGCCTCAAATGTAGTTAATTGTGCTGGTTTGACAACTTACTCGGTAACTTGAGAATGCGGCCTTGAACTTGCAGCAGATTCAAGTCGGCCCATTGTTGCGGACAGCCCTGCCGGCGCAGAGCAATAACGAATTCATGCCGATTGAAGCGCACAGGGCTCGTTTTGTGTTCCACACCCGCACAGAGCGCGCACTGCCGGCGGGCTGCGCGTATGTCGCGTCCATAGCGCGCAGCGCTCTATGCAGGCGAGTACGGTCGGTTTGGCGCGCGATGAACGTTCAGCGGCTGGTACAGCAGCTGTATGTCAACGTCTGATCCACGCGTACGGTAACGACTCACGTACAGCGCGTGTAATGGGGCGTTGGCACCTGCTAAAGTAAGATGAACACAAGATCAACGGTCAGCAAGGCACGAATATGACTGGTCCCGTCTAGGCAGACGTACAATATGATGCTGCTTGAATGGCGCCGTATTGACGCGACGCTGCCGCACGGGGCCTATACTACGCAGGGTAGCTTCGTGTAATTAGCACAGAGACTGGACGGTGCGACTGCCAGCTCACATAGCATGTAGTGCACGCAGCAACCTGGGTAATATAGGCTGCATGGCGAGGAAGCCTATGCACGGCGCAGACACCCTATAGCAGCCAACGAGCAGAGTGGCAGCGAGGAACACGAATATGAAGCAGCTACAGAGCGCGCTCGCGATGGCAGGCAGCACGATGACGGCCAGCGCGCGGCGGTTGGAAGAGGCAAACCAGGAATTGACCCCGACGACAGACGGAACTCCGGGCGCTGCGCTGGGACCGCGTTTGAGACCGCGTTTTTTATTTGCAAAATGCGGTTTCGGCCTTATTTAGGTCGTCCCAGGCTCTGAGCCGAAGTGTTGTTCTTGGGCATAAAAACGCGGTCTTAGGTTCCGATACACGGTCTCATCCGGCCGCTCCGGATTGAGATCATGCACAGAATACACATATTTCTTCCACCAAAAACACGCGGAAACAAGTAAGCAGCCTTTAGAAATGCATTCCTGAGGCACTGTATCCGTTTAAATGAAAGAATTATGGCGCAGCGCGGTGTGCAACCTGCAGGCGTGCAACTTGTGTGCGCTCGACAGCGTGGCGTGCTTCCGTGGCCGCCTGTGGAGAAACCTGTGGAAAAATGATACATGCCTGTGAATTTGAACAGTGCAGGCTTGCTACGACAATGAGCGGAAGATGCTCTCTCGGAAGCCGTTGCACAATCTGGTCCGGTCTGCCATGTAGCGATCGGCGAACGAATGCGCTCGCCACTGAAGTCTCAAAAGGAATACAGCCTCACCATTCTGTTATTATATACGAAACGGCGAACGAAACGTCCAGAGCACTAAAGAGACTTCGGGGAAGTCGGGCATATATTGCGGAAGCCCATGAAACCCTAGCAAGCTGCAGGTTCAACTTGTGTGCACTCCAGACACATGCAGATGTTGTATTTCATGGCCGAATCAAAGGGCTACATGAGCTGCGGAATGTGCTTGGAGGATTAGACGGGGGAGCGGCAATGCAGAACGACCGCGCATGCTGCCCGGGCACGCATTCAACACACAGAACAGCGCAATGAAATTCGTCAGCTGGAGAGAGCACATTACTCGTAACATATGCAAGAGCCCAGGTATCAGAGTTCTGAGATGGCGAAGGAAACGAGATCTGAGCAGATTCAGGTCGAGCGCGAGGATGTCCTGCTGCTGCAAGCGGATATCGTACTTCACGGCGTTGAACGCTGTAGGCGAGACTCATATGTGCGCAGTAATGGAAATGTGAGGGAAAGGCTGAGCAAGACCGCTGTGCTCCCCGAGCACTCGAAGCACAGCATCATCGAGCAATACGATTCCAACTGCGGCACTCAAGATTGAGCGCAGAGTGTGCGCTCAATTGCGCAAACCCCTGCGCATTGAACGACGGTTGCAGCAGACAGGCGGCGCTGTGGTGGCCGACCGACGTGATACGCGAGCGGGCTCGGTCAGCGAGCGGAACCGGGGCGGGTGCGTGACGCGTAGATGAGCGGGATCGCTTCTCGCGACCGAATGCGCATGCGAATGCCGCAGTTCCGAGGGATTCGGACGAAATCGGGACTACGACGTTTTGGGCAGGGGAGCGTTGCAGTAGGTGCACAAAGAACCGCGAGGTGCGAGACAGCGAGCGGTGCCCCAGAGCACTTATCCGAGTTGCCGTGCGAGACAACAGCTCGAACCGACAACATTTATCTGGAACGGGTGTCAGCGTGAGGTGGAGAACCAGCACAAATGCGCTCACCGCGGGCAGAGCTCGATCCGGCGTGCAGCGATAACCTGGCGCTACATTCGCATGAGCAATGGTCTTTTCCGCTAGCCCTGGCACAGAGAGCGAATGCAGCTTGTCGTTGGTCTCGCTGCATTCCTCGATGGTCCACTTGTTGCTGGGGCTGCCAACGCGCCAGATGCGGACGACGCGCTGCTCAGTCCAGGACTGGTATGAAGCGCGAGTGGCCGCCGTCGTGGACATGCAAGGGCGCCTCCAAGCGTAGCACGCGTACGGAAGGGCGGTACCATGCAGCTGGCGCCAGCGTTTGCCAGTCGTGAGCGGCCGAACTCACACAATCACGAGGGAATCGACCAGCCGCTGCGAGGTGAGCAAGGGCCGCAATGACTCGGGACTTGGCTCTGGTAAATGATTTAGAATTTGACCTATAGTGCTGATTAAACGTACCACCAATGACGAGAACGACGACACTGGCCGGGTCGAACTCGACCTGCTGGTCCAAATACAATAATTGCGAGGAGTGATTGCATGATGCTATGATATGCCGACTGTAAGTCAGATTACTTACCTTGAAATTTCCTGCGTCACGAGTTTTCCTGGCGTCAAGGGGGCCCGTCTAAAGAAGATGTGGGCAATAGCCAATCTGATTCGCGAATCCCGGCGACGTCGACAGCGCCAGTATCCGGGAGCGACCAGCTTCATCGGAACGCACGCCGACTGCTCCTACCGGACGATTCGACTATGTATCCAGATACATATCGCCATTTCTTCGACATGGCCGCATTCGACGAGTTTGCGCCAGCGGTGGTTGCGCCAGCTACCACTGAGCAAGGCGGGCTCCCTGGTGACCTAGAGATGGGGCCCATTCGCGCCACCGGGCCAGATGTCGATGTTGCTACGAACGGCCTGGGAATCGACAACATACGGGGCTCATGGTTCAAGGTGAGTTCGTTAGTTATTCCTCTACTCGTTGGTAAGGGCTATATGGTACATAGCGCATCTACTTCAGCGTTTGCGCGATTTGGTGTCGCTACTTCGACGCTGTTGTCCGCTTCCTGAGCAAGGTCCCCCTCATTCGCGAGCTGCTAGGCGCCGTATTGCTTTATCTTGCGAGCGAAACGGGAAACCTCATCGAGTCGGCCGGCACGCGTGCCATAGTTGCGATTTTTGGGGGATATCCCATTGTTGTGATGTTCTTGAAGCTGGTGGACGCAGTTAATATGGCCAGCAGAGCTCAAATGTAGGCGTGAATGTATCTCCTGATTAATTGAAAGCGGCCGTTGCACACCTTTAAAAGAAAGCCCTCATTCTGAATTCCTCAACTGAGCCAGAGGTTATACTGTCAGTAGATTACAGAAGACTGAGGGCGAAGCTTACCGGTTTTTGCATGGCGTTGTAATCGTGCCGCAGCCATAGCTGGCCATGCAGCTAGATGTTCCACATCGAGCCTCTCTTGCGTTAGCGCCGCGGGAGGGCTTAAAGACAAGCTCGAAGGCATGGCGATCTCAATCCGAAGACTTTGACTGCCAATGCACTTGACGCCGGCACTGGGAGTATTATCCGGTCCTTGCTGCACCCCGCTCGCTGTCATGCAGCCACAGAAAATCAGTGGCGACTGATATCATCAACAGCAAGTGAAGCACTCGCCGCAGAGCTGGCCGTACACCCGATCGCCAACGTCTGGCTTGGGCCCCGAGCTTCGCTCTGCGGCGAGTAACATCTCGTCTGTGATTTAGGCATGCAAGATGACAGTGAAGAAACATGTACTCACGGTTCTCGTCGCGGTGCGCGATGTCGACAGGGACGGCAGTGCTCTGCGAGTTTGATTAGCTTCGAAGACAGATATTGAGCCCAGGCGAAAACGGTGTCTGCATCGACGCGCAACTTGCTGCAGAGCTCGTCGCGCGACCGGATCGCCAACGTCCGACGTGGGCCTCGCCAACAGCACTGCAGCAAGTTTCGAGTATAAGGTAGCAGGTGTGGTAAGCTTGAAAACATTCAGGGAAGGTATTTGTGCGAGGATGATCGCCCAGGAGAACAAGATGCGAGACTGAAGCCAGCGGGAAGAATTAAGCGGAGGGATCGGTTACGTTTGGGAGCAAGATTCAGATAAAACCGGCAGCCCCAGTGCGAGAGATATCGCCCAGGGCAACAAGGCGCGAGGCTGAAGCCCGCGTGAAAAATTAAGCGAAGGAAGCGGTTACGAGTTGGAGCAATCAGATAAAATCCGCGCCCGCTCCAAGAAGAGACCGTGTACGCTCGATGGCATCGGCGAAGAACGAGAGCCAGGCGGCATGAGCACATATCAGGCGGACGAAAGAGGCAGAGCAAAAGTTGATTGTTGGCACCGCCGAGGCCCTTAGTCCAAGGCACGCTGCGGAAAATATCCAGCATGGATTCGGGAGAGTGGTTGGGGCTGCGGCGACCCGAGATACAGACAGGGAACAGCAGAATCCATAGGGGCAACAGATTGTACTGACGTTGTGGACGTAGGAGAGAAATGCGAGAGCGCGACCGGTATAGGCATGGAAAAAAAAAGGAAAAGACGGCAGTGTTCGCCGAGCGAGAGCAGGAAGAAGATAATACATCCGGACTCCGACGCTCTTGCTTCCTGCCGCGCGACTTGTGACCACCGGAGGAGCCGCTGCGCAGCTGTAAGATGGTCTGTGCGTTGCTGCATCCGCGGAATGCGCACCTGAAGAGTCCACAGACGTCCTGCAATGGCGCCGTGATACGGGCGAGGTCTCTGGGCCGCTACAATCGCAGCCAGCGGCCACAGGCCACAGGCCACCGGCGCGCTCCAAGGGCCATTCGCAAGCGCGGCGCAGACGGCAGCTCAATTCCGTCGTCGCTGCGAGCTCGACGGCCAGCAGCTCCCTCGCACAGCGCTCACGGCTCGCTCGGTCATCGTAAGTTCTCCCAAGAACGAGCTGGTCGCTGCTCACACCTTGCAGCAGTAATTAGCAGTCACTCTATTTGCTATCGACCAGCTACTGTTTCGTCATGCTCTAAAATCCGCCCGGTCGTCGTAAGTGCTTGATAGACTGCTGTGGCCTCTGCTCACGCCGTTCAGTAGCCCAACGTCGCCCCCGTACCAGCCCTCCGCCAGCCTACGCTCCAGCGGCGTTCGTGGATGCTGTAAGTGTTCTATAGACCGCTCTGACCGCTGCTCACGCCGTCCTGCAGCACTCTATGGTTGCTGTACTCGCCGTCGGCCAGCTGCTCCCTCGCCGAGCGCTCACGGCTCGCTCGGTCATCGTAAGTTCTCCCAAGAACGAGCTGGTCGCTGCTCACACCTTACAGCAGTAATTAGCAGTTACTCCATTTGTTATCGGCCAGCTACTGTTTCTGCATGCTCTAAAATCCGCCCGGTCGTCGTAAGTGCTTGATAGACTGCTGTGGCCTCTGCTCACGCCGTTCAGTAGCCCAACGTCGCCCCCATACCAGCCCTCCGCCAGCCTACGCTCCAGCGGCGTTCATGGATGCTGTAAGTGCTCTATAGACCGCTCTGACCGCTGCTCACGCCGTCGAGCAGTCTTGTATCGTCGCCGTGCCTACCGTCGCCCGGCACATCCCTTCCAGAGCCTTCACGGCTCTCGCGGTCGTTGTAAGTACTGAACAGACCGCTGAGGCCGTGTCGGTCGCGCGCCACTGGGTGGGCTTTACGGTTCAACGTTCAAAGGGAGCGAAAGTGCGTCGGCGCCGATAAATTGTGTCACTGCGCGTCGACAGGCTATCGTTGGGCGGCGTCTGTCTGATCGTCGAGAGCGCAACGTCATGGAGGGCGTGGCTACTGCAACTCGTCCTCACTGGGTGCGCGGAAATCGTCGAAGCAGCCTGCCGCATGGCGTATCACAAGGGCCACAGGGCGTTGTGGTTCCTAGCCAGCATACAAGGACGGGTACGGAGACGACGGCGATGATGGTGCTGCACACGGCGCCCGTGATACACGGGATGAAGTAGCGCCATCCACGGCAAGACGAGGATATCTGGGCCGGCGCAGGCTGGGCAGATACACTGCGAGCAGTGGCACTGATAGCGTGCATGCCGCCAGCGCTTCCTGGAGCAGACGTTAGATCAAATCTTGAGTACAAGGATGAGGCGGGCGTACAAATGAAGGGAAACTCGATGCGGCAGCAGGTCCCTGACCAAACACTCAGGCACGTTGCAATATATCGTCGTCGAGCACTGATGCAATCGAGGGAGCAAGTGTGGACGCGTTCCAGCCCGCCCAAGAAGATCTGCACGCCGCCGAGCCGTTTCGCGGCGTTGCCGCTCGCACACACCGTCGCGTGGGCATCCTCTATGCGCGCGAAGTGTGCGACGCCAGAAACATTCCTCGGGCCTCTGAGTGCTTCTAGCGCGCGGGCTTGAGCGACAACACGGGCGTGTCCAGCGCGGCCGGCGTCGCGATGTCCGCGTGCGCGTCGAGCGCGTATTTCGGCCGCACGGTCGTGTCGAGCGGCCCGAGGCCGTCTGCCTACTGGTATTGCAGCTTCTCCTCGGTGAGCCGCATAGCGCGCTCGCGCAGTGCCCGTCGATTCTCCTCCTCTTGACGCGTTCGATCTCGTGCTCACGCCGAGCTCGCGGCGCCAGTGGATGGGCAATCGTGCTCAAAGTCGCGTCCGAGGGTTCGAGGGTTGAAGCAGGCCACCGCTCGCCGCTTTATTCAAGCGCCATGCTCGCCGACAACAAGAGGAACAGTAAGCACAAGTACTATTACCGCCTCTCTCCCGCCGTGACACCGCGGGGGAGCTTACCGCGGACCATCCGTGACATGTGATGCAGACTGACCGGGCGGGTTCGCGGGCATGCCGCACGCGTTCTGCCAGTTCTGCCACGTCAAGCTTGTCGACATGCCCGTGATGGGCTCAGTCTACTCGGGTAATGACAAGCCGTACCCACGCGGCGAGATTTACATTCAAGTCCGACGTGTGCATCTCTGAGGAATACAAGGACCCTGAGAACACGCGCAAGCTCATCGAGGACGACGGCTGGCTGCACACCGTTCGCGCTTCACACAGACTTCCGCAATTACTGCTGCTGCTGCACCCTCCTCTGTCCCGGCGCTATGTGCTCCGCGCATCCATTTAAGGCTATGGTCAATCGCCGCACGAGTCTGCTGCGGGCGGTGCGTAGACCTCATGCATTCAAAGTTCGAGGGACCACACAGGTCCCATCACCGGCACCTGTACATGCGCACGCCCTCGCCTGCATTCGCGTGTTCGTTATCACCTAGGGAAGAGTGCGGACGTGTACGATGGAGAAATGCATGGGCTGGAAATGGCAGCCGGGCCTGCTCTGAATTACGCAGCTGCACTGCCAATGAGGCAGGCTCACGTTTACTTCTTTGCTGACAACGACTCTGCAATTACCCAGGTATGCGAACAACGGCCGGCGGCGTGCCAGGCATTCTCAATCGGCTTCATGCGCCGTGTGGAGGAGTTCTTACTCCAGGACGACAGCCATAGGGTGACGGTGGCTTGGGTACCAGGCCACGAGGACATAGCGGGGCAGGAGGCGTCGGACCAGCTGGCAAAGGCGGGGACGAGGCGGGCGTCCTCCCTGCGCTTCAGCATGACGATTACGCGCGCCGCAGCAACACAGAGCGCTTGCTAGCGCGATGGCAGGAACGTTGGGCCGGCAACGCGCGCAACAACGCGTACGAGCCAGCGAACCGGATACCGCCGTCGCTGCGACCGACTCAACAACTGCGCAAATACGATAAGAAAACGTTCTCGGCGCTCGTACAATGCCGCACTGGGCACGCGCATACCGGAGAGTACTACCGGTCTATCCGAAAGCCGGAGCGCGGGTTTGCGTGTCCTTGCGGGGAGGCACTGCAGACCCGCGACCATATACTCATCGACTGCCCCGAATACGAGCGCTATCGCCGCATCCTGCGGGACGTCTCGCCTTCACTACAGGTCTCCGAACTTCTCGGGACCAAGGCGGGCATCCATGCCACAGCCGCGTTCCTTCGCCGAAGTGGTGCGTTTGGGCGGCCCACCACGGAGGTTGAAGGCGCCGCGAACTAACGCGCACACAACCCGACGCCGAACCGTCTGCCGTCCTCGTGCCCCCACCCACCCGCCGTCCCCTAGGAACCCGTCCTCGGAGAGATGGACGGACTCTATGCTATGGTCTCCCGATTTATGGACTTTTCTATGCTCTCTTTCCTTCATGCTCTATTCCCAAGGCCCAACTCTCTGCTCACATCGCAGCCTCACGCCTGTAGCGCCCTGAAGCTCTGCATGTACTTTGTCTGATCGGTGCTCTGTCCTCATTTTGCCCACACTTTCGTCCTGGTCCTCGTTTCCCGAGCTCGCCGCGTCTTGACACTGTAATTAGGTAGTCTGTAGCGGGGTAATCCACTGAATCAACAACAGCGTGTTCGTTATCAGCTCCAGCCTGTGTGTGTGCCCGTGCCTGCTCAAATACGATGTTTATCGCCCCAATTCAGTTCTCTTCAGTCTAATCGTCCCGCTTCCCCACACATCTTCAGCGCTTCAGCACTTGCTAAGCAGTGGCCGGTGATCCCATCGAGTTTGGCTATTGCGATTCACGACAGATGCGCGCGCGTTATGCTCCCCGTGGGATTGGGGACAGGTTGACGACTGCCACTGTTTCCTTTTTCATGACGCACGCTGCATTTCGAGGCCTTGAAGCCTCTTTGCATGCTCCTTGGCCTTCTCCACACTCCGCTATCCTAGGCTCTTTCGTACTTGGCTTTCCCGCGTCGGACTAATGGCCAGTATGAACAATTTGCCGGTTTTTGCTCATGATGCCTTCTGCAAATGCACACAATCGACTGGCCTGTCAACCCTCTACACTTTTTATCAACTTGAGACGTGATCTTAATGCTTTCCAACTCTTGAATGAACCTTTCTCATGAAAGCTCCCTTCTAAACATTCAGGAAAGTAGTAAGGATAGCTGATGCTCTCGATCATTTCCGCACTGTCTTGCAACTACTTATGGGCTGTCTGAGTCGGCGCCGCCGTCCGCATATTCATGATCAGTCTGCGAGGTGTTCGCAGCATCGGCGACATCATCTCGGTAATCGGGCGTGCATCGATTGTCTTGAAGTTCTCGAACCTCGCGCGGACCGGAGACATATGGCGAGACGCGCCCGAGTCCATGACCTCAGCGCCACGGGGGGCCCGGGGCGTCGTGCTCGCGCCCAGCGCAACATCGCCAGTCGTCCGAGTCATCCCACGCGCTGAGATGCTCGGGAAGATCGTCTAACCAGCTGCTTCGCACGTCATGCACATCGTCGGGATCCTCGCGATACGCGACGGCGAATGCGCACAGCGCAACGACCTTCTCATCACGCTCCCTCGCGAGCTACGCTTTCAGCTTGGACATCTTGGGCACGTCCGATGCGGCGGGCTAGTCGTGACTTCGATGGAGTCCTGCTATTCCTGCGGCTGGCGGTTGAGGTACGGCGGTAGGCCCGACGAAGCGCTGGCGAATGGCACGTCAATGACGGGCAGGTCGCAAGGACGATCAGGCCACGGAGTATCGGAACAGCGGATGCAACACGTGCAAAGTCCGCCCCCGCTTTTCTTCTTCCCACATCGATGCACCGTGCGCGCTGCACCGCGCGCTGCGCAACCATGCCTCGCCCGCAACCATGCCTCGCCCCTGCCCATTCCCCCACCAACGCGGCCTGGGCTGCCGTGCGTCGTGCCGCGGGCATGCTCGCTACTGGCGACCTGTGACCGGCGCCGTGGCTGCGTAGCGAGTACGTCGAGCCCAGGAGCGCCGTCTTGTCGACGCCGGCCACGCACCTGCGGCGCGCGCGCTGCGGGAGCTTCATGACTTTCCTCGCCGTGACACGCCGGCGTGCTGGATGACCCCGCCACCCTTCCCCCTCCTCCCCACCTTGATTTTTAACTATTCGCCCGCCCCTTAATTGTTCTCTACTCGCGATGCCGTCCATATGCTATGTTGATATGTATATATGTAATTTCGCCTTTTATGCTCGCTATCCACTTAATACACGCGCTGCACAGCGTCACCGTCGTTCTATTGGGCGCACAGTAAGCAGTGATGTACTATCAGGAATTTGAGCACTGTGCATAAGACCACGCGGTGATAAGAGCAAGCACCGACCTCCTGGTGCTGGGGACTATTCTTGACTATTCTTGGCGCGGGCGGCCGACCGGACCGACCGCCCGTCATTTCTGGGCGACTCGGTCGACCGCCGGCGATTCGCTGCAGGGCATACCCGGCGGCCGGGACCCGGCGACTCGCTGCAGGGAATGCCCGGCGACTCGGCCGGCCGCCGGCGATTCGCTGCGGCTCAACTCCGGCGACTCGCTGATGCCAGCTATGTTCATACTTGACAGACTTCTTCGTCTTATGTATGCTTAAATTCCCGCGTGAATTAGATGGATAGAGCACATAAAAGGTGAAATTACATATTAGTATATCAACATGACATACGGACGGCCTCGTGAATATAGGAAAATCAAGGACGCACATAGGGGACAGCAAGGGGACCCAGCCGGCAAAATCCGGAACATCAGGTTAGGATGGGTGGGTCGGCCGACCTCATGCTGCAGAGGTTCGGGACCCCGGCCAATTTGGCTCCGGACAGTGTCATAATAGCCCATTTGCGGTTGAAGTCGACTGAGATGAGTCTAAATGGAGTGATTTACACTAGTTTTACCGCTTCTGAGCCCTCTCCATGGCCACAGGGGGGCCGTTCCGGTACGCTTCGGATGCATATTGTCTGCTGACATAATGCATCACACTTCCGAGAAGGGAGCTTCGGGCAATTTGCTGCATGTACATGAAGTCTGGGACGCTGGTCGCCTCCTTTCATATCATATTCCTAGCAGAAATATCTCATATAGCTGAAAAACTGCAGCGCTGCGGATTTTCGGAAGCAAACCGGAGGTATATCCGCGGAAATAGGATGGATGGGTCTTGCCTCGGTGGCTTGCAGCGGTTACCAACCCGGTGCCGTTACTTTGCTTCCGGTGTCCCCTTGGGGGACAGTGAAGGCGGAGGGGCGGGAAGGGCGGCGGGGTCATCCAGCACGCCAGCCGGCGTGCAACGGCGAGCAAAGTCGTGCAGTCCCCGCAGCGCGCACGCCGCAGCTGCATGGCCGGCGTCGACAAGACGGCGCTCTTGGGCTCGACGTACTCGTGACGCAGCTGCGGCACCGGCCACAGGTCGCCAGCGGCGAGCATGCCCGCAGCACGACGCACGGCAGCCCGGCGGTCCCACCGAGCGCAGCGCTGACGCAGCGATGCCGCCCTTGAGCGCGGCAGCGCAGGCAGCGCGCTTTGGTGGGTGATGAGCGGGGGAGACGAACGGTGCGCAGTGCGCGCTGCAGCGCGCACGGTCCGTCGACGTGGGAGGAAGAAAAGCGGAGGCGGACTTTGCGTGTGTTGCATGATGAACATTCTCGAGCGACTCGCTGCGGGCCCAGCGCGAGTCGCCCAGCGCGATTCCGCTCGGCGACTCGCGCGCAAGTCCGGCGACTCTCTGCAAATCGGCGACTCGCTACAAAGCAAGTCCGGTGGCCGCCAGAGCCTACGAGTAGTGTTGTGCGCTGTTGTGCGCGGCCGGCGCGGCGCGGGCGAGCGGCGGAAGGATGAAGACAAAGGGGAGATGAAGACAAAGGGGAGACGAGGCTTGCGGGTCAGCCTTGATTATTGATTCACTTGAATCATCCTGACGCACTTTGATTCAAGCTCATCAAATTTGATTCACTGATCACGGAAATCCTCCTGAGAAAGAGGGGGAAATAGTTAGAAAACATAGCATTTTCAAAGCTTTTTCGTGCGGCGAAAAGCGGTCGAAAAATTCTCGGAAAAATCTTACATTCAATGCTTTCTCAGGCCGTCTTTGTCTCCTTTTCCGCCCTTGAGATGGCAACTGAAAAAGGCAGGAATAATTGGACTTTTCTCGGCTTATTTTCCCTCTGAAGATTTCTCTTTTTGATGTGGGTTTCAAAGCCTTTCCAGCCAACGAAAATGTCATGAAAAGGACATATTGCAGGCTGTGTAACGAGTGCGTTTGACCCGCTGGCGCGAGAGCTTTAGCACATCCTGAGCAGATCAGAAGGCCAGACGGTACGGTAATTCACATAGCAAGCATGTTGGTGGGTAGTTGGGAAGTATGGACTTGCTGGTTCAAGGCGAAAGGAGAAAAAATCATGACGGCGTGATGGCGCCGACCAACTTGTGCTGACAAGATGCCACTGCATCCGAGTTGCCCTGGAAGAGGTTGGGATAATATGATTCGGGAATCCAAAAGAACAAACCTTTCATACAGTGCTTCGTATGATCTTTTCGAGTTCAGCGTAAGAGAACACATAAGAAAATGTCTGAGTCTTGAACGGGCAAAGAGTTGCGCAAATTTCCTAATACCGTAACTCTACTGTACTTGCGTGTACGGCTCAACCGCCTGAAGCAAGTTCTCCCACCTTCCGTCATGCATCTTCGCAATGCGGGCCCAGTCGTCATTCGCAACAAGCTTTAGCATCAGGAACGACGCCGCGACAACAAAGTCGACATAGAGCGGCGTCTCGCCTCCAAGGAAGCACCCCTTGGCCTTCTCAGCCTTCGCGAAATCGTACGTCGCATCGAGCGCGTCGAGCGCCTTCTCAAGCCGTTCCCACGCCCGCGTTTTCTTCTCGTCCGTATCCATGAACGCGTCGACCGGCGTGCCAAAGATGGGTTGCCAGAGCGTCTCGAAGTACTCCGCGTCCGGCGCGTCCATCAGGCGCTTGTACCCCGGCAGGACGAACGGCGGCACCACGGCGATGAAGCCGTTCGTCGACGCGTCGTAGAACTCGTTGTAGAAGAACCGCTGCAGCGCGCACGTCCCCGGCGGAAACAGCGGGCGATCGGGGAACTGCTCTTCGAGGTACAGCGCGATTTCGAAGGAGCTCGATATGACCCTGCCATTGTGCGCGATGGTGGGCACCGTGTAGCGCGGTGTGCCGTCGGCGCGCAGGCCCGTGGGTGCGGCCCCGATAGACTTCAGCGTTGAGGAGATTTCGGCGTAGGGGAGCCAGACGGTCGTGTAAGGTATCTTCTTGTAGTTCAAGACAAATCTGAGGGAGGTTCAGTTGATATCAGCTTTGGAATAGAAGGAGCTCTACTCACCGAATACGCCAAGGGTTGAGCGACACTGCTTTGGCATCGCAGGGAACGATGTTGTCGTACAAGGTCACGCTCATCTGTCCTGGAGTTGGTTGAGAGAGGATGCTCCGGAGATGGCAACGGAGAGTGCAGCCCGAAGGTACCTATAGCCTATAGGCAGGTGCTGGTCCCTGGGGCTTACTGATCGCTGCTTCCTCCGGCGCCTACAAAAATCGTGCATTGTTTTTGTCCTCTGTAAGCAATCTGAGAGGGGAATACGAGCCTCTGACAAGGCCTTGAGCCAAAAGCACCATTTGAACAGTAGATCGTGTACGGTAGCAGGTTCAGTCCGGAAGATGTCGATGTTGCGAGAAAAGACAAGACAAGCCGCGGGATCGGCCGATGAACCTTGTTTCTTGACCTTCTGCTCATACCTGCCATTATCGAACACGCCCCCAACTCGCACCGAGACTAGAGAGCCGTCATTTCTCATGAAATGACGCGGCTCTGACTATGACTTTCCGGGGTTAGCATCTGTTGACGGCTTCGTTCCTCTTCGAACCCTCAGCCTCTGGACCCTAGCTGATAGCGGCATAACACCCTCGATTGGCAAATCTGTACCACGGTTTCATCTGAACGCATGCCCCGTGACGCTTTGTCTGACTGCAGCTACTCTGGCGCCTTCTGCTTTTTCGGACAAGCGCTCGACACGAGCGCCGCCGTGAACTGACTTTGGTCCGAGTTTAATCAATCACAAGACCGAGAACATCTGCTCCTGAGACGAGGTCCACTGGCCAAGTGGACATGCGCGAATCCGGAGTCGTCCTTGGTCGCCAGCGACGATTGCTTCTTCGACAATCTCTGGTTTTGCTGCCTACTAGCAGGACGCGACTCTGATCCTATGATGCATTTGCCGCGTTCTACCTCGTGGGCTCCCCTGTTTAAAGAAGCATATTTACAAGCCGACCTTTGGGGGAATTACGGAGTGGTTATCCCTGCGCTCACTCCTCCCGGGGACAAGGACCAGATCCGAGATCACAAACAACGGCTCTGTCAGGAACACATCCGAGCGCGGAGGGGAACCGGTGCATTTCACTCTCTTCAGCATGGTCCACTCGCTGCCGTCGGGCGCCGAATAGGTAGAGGATCCTCCTGTGGAGTACCACATGGAACACCGAATGTGGCTTCTGGGGCGAACATAAAATAGGCCGTGCTCTACGGCAGCGCGCATTTTCCTTCCTCCTTGTGGGCTATATTATACCGTATAATGGGCGACGACGGCGAGAAGCTTTCGACCCCATCCCTCGACACTCTGCCTGCGAACGCGAGCACATCGGCGCCGGAGGACGAACATTACTCTGTCTGGACATGGCGCGAAAAGCTCGTCATCGTGTCCCTTATTGGCGGTGCGGGCCTGCTCAGGTGTGCTAAGCGTGTCGTGCGGATGACTCGGACGCTCACAGAATACAGTACGATGGGCGGCCAGGTGTACTTCCCCGCCATTCCTGCGCTCGCAGCCGCGTTCAACGTCGCCATCGAGGAGATAAATCTCACGGTCACCTCTTACCTCGTTCTCCAGGGCCTTTGTAAGTCCCATCTTCTCGCCGAATCTACACACCATCTACCGTACGCTGACGAAGGCAGCACCAATGGTGTTCGGCCCCTTCGCAGACATAATGGGTCGAAGATCTGTCGGTGCATGTGTATCTCCACCGCATTCAACCCTCTAATTCAGTTATAGGCCTACATCGTCTGTCTGACCATTCTGTGCGGATCGTGCATGGGCATCGCCGTCATGCCGCAGAACGCGTACTGGCTGCTGGTCGTACTGCGATGCGTGCAGTCCGCCGGGAGCGCGTCGACCATCTCTATCGGGTACGGCACCATCACAGACATCGCCACTCCCGCGGAGCGTGGAGTTCTCATTGGTGTTGGGTCGCTGGGTCCGGTGAGCACTGAGCTGCGATTCGTAAATGATAGACGTCCGTGCTGACGCCCATTAGTTGCTCGGTCCCGCCATCGGTGCGTACATGGAATTATGTGACTGAAATCTGCTGAGGTTAGTCCAGGACCAGCCGTCGGGGGTGTCCTCGCTGATCACTTTGGATGGAGGTGAGCGCTCGGAGTCCTCGTGACAGACGCACGTCTGTCTAATAACTCCGGCAGAGGCATCTTCTGGTTTCTAGCCGCCTTCGCCGCCGTCGTTAATGTCACCTTATTCCTGTAAGCGCGCCATGACTGGCAGTTCGGTATGCTAAACTAACATTCTCCAGGATGCTCCCCCAAACGCTCCGGGTTATTGTGGGAAATGGATCGCTGTCGCCTCCATCGTATTTGCAGCCCCCACTGCCACTGCTCGTTCGAAGAAAGTCCGAGACATCGATAACGACAACGAAGACGGCATCGTCAGCGACGTTTTTCAAGGCTCTGGTGCCAAAATTCCTGAAGGAACCGGCTGTCGTTGCCATCCTGGCGTCGAATGCATGCGCCTTTGCTCTCTTCCAGGCCCTCCTGGCCTCCATCTCGCCAATTCTGCTCAAGGGGTACCCGTTTCTCGGCCAAACGACTGTGAGTTGCTACCGAAGTGCTGATCATGTCCCCGGTCTCATATCAGCGCAGATCGGCTTATGCTTTCTCCCCATCGGCGTGGGCGCTGCACTGGGCTCCGTCCTCACCGGCCGCATCACCGATGCTGAGTTCCGCAGGCATGGTGGCACGACCGCAGCACACATAGCGACAGAATTCCCGCTGGAACGCGCGCGGCTCAGACTCGTCCCGCTCTATGTCATTTGCGCCGCAGCCGCAGCTGTGACCTTCGGCTGGTCCGCGGGAAGGACTTCACTCGCAGCTCCTCTGGCGTCTAACTTCATCTGTGAGGCGGTATATTCGAGCTCTCACCGTCTCACGCCGCTAACGCGCATGCTCAGTTGGCTTCTCGATGATCGCGATTATGAATTGCCACCAGACGATATGTTTGGACCTCCTCCCTGGGCAAGGCGCGAGCATCACCGCAGCTGTACGTCTAACTTTCTACGATGCGCTCAGGCTGATGAATCTGGTGCAGATGAATCTATTCCGGTGTTTACTGGGTGCCGGCATTGTCGCCGCCGTCGACCCACTGCGGCGCTCGCTTGGCGACGGTTGGATTTTCGCGATACTCAGCGGGACATGTGTGGGTCTCGTGCTTGCCCTGAATGCTTTCATCCGCACCTACGGCCCACAAATGCGACGCAGGCGCTGAGATGACACCGGACCAGATGTTGGAACTTAGGAAAGACCTTTTATTGCTTTGTTTTCACACTTCAACGGGCTTTCTGGGGTCATACGGTATGTATTCCACGGCTATATAGCGTTTGTAGCTATCGCTAAAGTTGTACTATCAATCCAAAACTCTGTTCACGAGCTGCTCGCGATTGAGGGGATCAGAGAAGGTATGGAGACCAATCCCAAGGGGAAGACTTCGTAATGGCCGCCTTACTTGCGGCCACGAACTGACTCCAGCCGTCCTGGTCCATGCCGATCTCGTAGTCCCAGCTAATTAAGGTTTAATTCACGTCACCAGGCCGGTTGAAAATTAAGAACTCACTCTTCATGGGGATCACTAAAGCGACGTCAGTTATTGAGTTATGTATGATAATGGCAGACTCACGCGTTCGGGATGAGCTGCCAGTACATCTGAAATAGGATAGCTCTGTCAGTGTCTCATGACACGCATACTGCGAGCGCATACCTGCGAAAGGCCGATGTTCGACATGATATCCATCCACGACTTGAGCGCGTTCCAGCGGTTCGACTGGTTGGCCACGCCGTTGCTTGGGTGGCACTGGTTGCTGCCGTTGTAGTAGCAAACGCCCCTGCGATAGCATTGAGCATCAATGGCCTGGGAGACCAGGAGAGGTTACTCACCACTCTTGCATAATGAGACGCTTGCCGTTGCTCACCGCCTTCTGAACGAGCAGTTGAAGCTTGGCGGTCGTGAAATCACCTACCAAATTGTCAGGCCGCTAGCACTGGCTGCACAACAATCACTGCTCACCGGCGCCATACGCATGGAGTGCGATGATGTCGAGGTTTGCGCAGTGGAACCACGCGTCCTGAGCGGACTCGTCGACCCATGATTCGCCGCCGGTGGTGATGAGGATGCCCGAGTTGGAACCGAGGACGCTCTTGATCGTGTTCGCACGGTCGCATTGCCACTGTGTGTGGGCCTTGATGTAGTCTTCGCCCTTTCCTGCGGTACCGAATCAGGAAAGGAGATACGCAGTGAACTTCAATCTAGAAGACCTACCGATCATAGCTTCGTTCTGAGCCTGTACGTTGGATGCAGATGAGCCCGAACGTCTGAGGACAAGGTGGCAACCGCACCTCAAACGCGAAGATGTGCGAGGACAACTCTTTCCAGGGCTTTCCAAGGGTCGAGTGGACGTGGTTCATGATATAGCGCAGCCTATTGTCAAACTGCTGCGTCGCATTCGCCCACTCGTAGAAATAGCCTGTGCCGCTGAGCATAGTCAGTGCCTCGTCAGCGAGAATGTGTAATGGAGGTCACTAAATCTTGCCGTAGGAGTCTCCGCCGCTGAGAGAGTTGAAGGAGTGCATGCTGATCATGAGCTTGATGCCGTGGGCATGGGCGTCGACCATGAATGCGTCCATGCGATTCAGCACCGTCGGATCGTAGCGCCCGATACCTGCGTCCTCAAGGCCCGGGAAGCCATCAATCTGAGTGCCCTTGCGCGTGTCTATACAGTCCGAATCAATAAAAAGAGAAGGAGGTGGTGAGAATAAGATTATCCGAACCACTTTGCCCGTCGAGCCAGACGCGCAGCACCTTGACACCGGCCTCCTGCAGTTTGCTGAGGTAATATGCTCTAGTATCGGCCTTAAGGCCAGCAGCATAGTAAAGGTTGCTGCCCGAGTAGATAGTATTGGCCCGCTTGGTCACCGTAGCATTCGCTGCGAGACCTGGGGACGAAACCGCGAGGGAGAGGAGAAAAGCTGAGACGAATTTCATGGGAGGTGACTGTCGATTTCACCTCCACCAAGACGCCTTTATACCGGATGGAACACGCCAAGTGGTTCGGGAAGTTCAATTTGCCTGAGCAGCGAGTAGTTGGGATCAGGATGACATGAGCGCTTCGTGGCATGGCGCACCTCCTTCGAACAACGGCGAATGTCAAACATGATGTTGGTCCAGGCAAGTTCCCGTCTGTCGATAGACTGCTCCTCGCAAGAAACAGGAAGTTCTGAGAGCAGATGCGTAGCAGATACTCTCGAGCCTGCTTGACTTATCGAAAGCAAGACGACCAGGGGGTGACCATAGGGACAAGTAATCTCAGGATACTCCACATGATCATCGAGTGATCAGCAGAGCAGCATGCTTGCTAGATCCGCACATCCTGAGGGTAAATCTAACGCGTGCGCCGACACAGGTTTGAGATATAGTTGGCGCAACAGGCGTCCTAGAAATGGTTAATCGGGACCCGAATAATAAAAAAGGAAAATCACGGAGAGGATAGGCCGTGGCGATGTGTTGACATCGCTGACTTTGGACATTTTATTAAAAAGCGATGCTTGTTAAGGTCTGTTGGCCCTGAAATTGCCAGTAGATGGAGAATCGGCAGACCACCACCTGCGCACGATCTGGACGCATGTAGATCCAGAGCTTGTTAGCTAGAATGCCGGTGGAAACAGTAATAAGGTGCTAAATAGCAAAGTGAACCGTCGGAGTCGGGACTTCAATATGGCATTGCAGTGTCGGCATTATTTTTTTGTGGCGGCATCGGCCTTCTTCCCTCCTCGTCGTCGTAGTCAATGCTACCCCCCGTTCTGCGCGCCCAACAGCCGCAATGATTATTGGCACAGAGCCATCCCATGAAGCTCTCGTTCATCCTAGCGCGTCAGGAAACATCCCACATCTTGCGGTACTCGAGCTAATCGATGAACTTCTATCCTATTTGAAGAGTCAGCCACTCAGCCTGAACTACAGCGCTTTGACACCGGGAGGAATACTCTACCTACACCCATATTCTGAGTGGACTGAAACACGTGCCGTGTTGCAGACTTGCCGACCTCTCCGATAGTGCGCGCACTCGCGTCTGTGGAAGCGGCTGGGCTGCCTACTGTTCCCTGCAGAAGTGCGCGGAATGTGGTACAAGTATGTCATGGCCAAGATCAGGGCGACTTTCGAGAGGCCTTGCCTTCAAGCACGGTTGAGCTTTGCTATGTAAGTTGTCCAGGTCGATCTCACTTTCCGTTACTGCGTCTCAGGCCGAGGAAACGCTCCGTGTCTGGCGTCTCTGCTCCCCGTCTTGCCCGCGCTGAGGACGGTGCAAATTCTCGGATGCAATCAGCCTAGAAAGCTCTCGGCCGCTGTGAAGAAACTCTCGCTTGACTCCGTTATGTAGTGACGCGCAGGTTCCGAGGCAGAAGGAGCTAGGCAGTCGGGGCGGGGACCCGGTAGGAGTACTAGCCCGATAGCGCAGATAACGGATGGAATCCCCTTCTAGCGTACGGAATAGACAGAGATTGTCGATATGAAACGAGTGGGGAGCTGTCAGACGGATGGCCGCCGATCTGACGCTGTGAGAACGGTCTTGGGAAGCTAGAGGGCCGATTTGAGCTTGAGGACTGAGAACTTCAGAGAGAGAGAGGGGAACTGTATTCTGGGGATCAAAGCACGTAGTCAGAGGCTTATGTACTGTCAGAGAGAGCATATGGGTGACAGAGAGCCGGATATCAAGCCGTGTACAGCAGACGGAGGCAGAAAGTTGAGACGGTGAAGGAGTGGACAAAACACGAGAATAACGGTCGGAATATGTGCAGAATGACGAGGCGAGGCGAACGGTATGCGACATGAAGGGTCAGGAACAAGAGGGGAGTAGGGAGACGAGGTTCAGACAGGGGGAGAGCGGGAGCAACGCTGCTGATGGGGTCTGGGCGATTTGATAAGGCCGCCGCGGTCATCCCAGACTGCCGCTGCCGGATTAGCGAGAGGTTGAGAATGTAAGACCGAGGACGAGTTGACGAAGGGCTAGCAGGAGAGGTTGACGCCGTGTGTCTCGAGCGAGGGCAGCTGCGTGGCGGTGCTGACAGCGCGAATCTTGCCAATTCAGGAAGGTGCCAAATGCGGAAGTAGTGAGTTTCGGATGGTGCGTGCCTCGTTGCCACGAGCACGGCTCGTCATATCCCGGGTACTTAGATAGTGGCCGTCCCTGGCCACCATAAAAGGCGAAGAAACCCAACTGAGACTGCATGGAAACCCCGAACACAGAGAGTACCCCGAAGTCCACGAGGCGCGCGACAGCGGAGGCGGTAGCGGTACGAGCGATTCGCCCCCTTCATCGGCCTTACTGATGAGGGTAGGATCTTGCTTGTTCTGTAACGACGGCGGCCACGAGAGCGTCGCATGCCCGAAGATGTGAGCACCCTTCTCCTCTACGTTCCGCGCGTACTGAGCCGGCCAGTCTCAACCGCCGCTTCACAGCGCGTCGCCAGTTCTACCTTGACGAGGTAGAGCTCGCCAGCGGATCGGCACGTCGTGTGCGTCGTGGTAACCCGCCCGTTGCTGACCGCAGCGCAGACGATCGTCGAGAATGCGTTCTTCGGAGCGCGCAATCTGCTGCAACGCATCGGCCTTCTGACACAGGACACGCAGAGGGCGCTCGAGGCTACGTCGGCGGCAGTGTTCTTCACAGAGCTCACGCTCCTCGCGCATTCAATCCATAGGGAGGACGCTGGCCCTTCGGTGGATGGGCAACGCCTCCACGACCTCGTCCGAGACTGCGAGCGCTTGAGCGTAAGCGCCTCAACAGCCAGCCGTATTCGACGTCTAATAAATATGTTTCAGTTCATCCTGGTCAACTACTCCGGCTGCAACAGGGTCGGTAGTGACGCCGACGAGCTGTACGGAACCCTGAAGGAGAAACAGGGCCAGCTTTGGAAACGCATCGAAGCTGGCGATTATTTCGACCGCGGACTGGGTATGATCAAGAATAAATACGAGGTCTGGGAGGAACCGGTGACCGAGGTTGGGGTCGTAGCGGCGCTGTCGCGTGTGCGCGGCGACTGGGGCGAATCGGCGATCCCGCTGCGCGACTTCGTTCAAGCACTGCGCGAAGAGTTCGACAAGTCGACCCGGTACATGGTCTAGGCACGGTATTCACAGTCGGTGGGCGTCGCCATCGCCCGCGTCGTCTTCCCGGTTTTCCTCTTCCGCGGCGTCGTCGTCAAGTTTCTGTATCAGTTGTAGCTGAGCCTCGGCTGCCTGCAATATATCCTCGATGTCGTAGAGCGTGCCATAGCGCGGGAAGTAGGGGATGACGCGGAAACGAGCGCAGCGCAGAATGGAAATAGAACCGTCGAGCTCGGCGAAGGTATATGCGCCACCCTTGCGGCGGAGGACGACGACCATCGGCCCGTAATAGCGGTCTTCAGTCTTCTTGAGACCGAGGTCCTTTTCGATGCGTGTATTGCGAACGAGGACCAGAGTCCCCGGCTCGAAGTTCCAATCGCGGACAGAGGTTCCATGGCGGCGCATATAGTCGAGCATATTTTTGTTCCTCGAATCCAGTACGCGTTCGCGGACGATCTCGAGGTCGTCCTCGCGGCGCTGCAGTTGTCGGGCGCGCAGAACGATGAGATCAGTGGTTGAGAGTGGGAATTCAGGCGGCTGGGTGAGGTAGGTCGCTTCGGCGATGTCGAGCGGCATGACGGGCTCGACGCCGTGCGCCATGTAGAACGGCGACATCCCCGTTGATCTGCACACCGTCACGCGCTCCGCCCACAATACAAGGTGGTAGACATCATGCCAGCGTGACATGTCGCCGTCGCAGAGCTTGACGAGCGACTCGCGCACGTCATAGTGCTTCCGTTCCACCGCGCCGTTCGCTTGCGAGTTGTAGCCAGATATCCTAATATGACGGATGCCATAGCGGCGCTCAAGTTCATCCAGTGCTGCGATGAAGGGCTTCCCGTTGTCCGTAATCCATTCGCAACAAAATCCCCAACGACAGAGGATGTCTTCGAAGAAGAAATCGGCGAGACTTCTTGCGGTTTCGCGGCGTAACGCGCGCGCCTCCGGCATCGACGTCAGGCTGCAACGAGCCTGTACAATGTACTTGAAGCCTCGCGAGAGCGGGAGATGCATAGTATCGACGTATATGCGCTGGAAAAGTGTTGCAATCGCCGAGACCGAAGGTGGAATCTTCAGCTTGAGAGTGGACCGGCGCTGGCACACATCGCATGTCGAACAGTACCAGCGCACGTCTTCAGCGAGCCCAGGCCACCAGAATCGCTCGCGAATGAGCGCCTCAGTCGGGAACGCGCCTTTGTGTCCAGTGTCGTCGTGCGCGGACTCGAGAATCGCGACACGCCGAACAGGCTCCCGGATAACGATCTTGTGCTTCCCGTGCTCGTCACGTCGCATGAGTCGACCCTGAGCCGAAATGAAGAACTTAAATGCTTGACGAGTGAACCAGGGGACATGTTTCGCGGCGAGCGTCGGCGGCTTCTGGAACGTACGAAGGTAGCCTTCGAAGTCTCCTAGCTGTGCGTCCTTGCTTTGAAGTACTTCTGAGCGAGGAGGCAAAATAACAGAGCCATCCTCGAGGACGTTGGCCGGCAGAGACGGCATGAGACGCTCGGGTGCGTCGGACAGCATGATGTGCGCGGATGACACAGCAAATAAGCCCCCCGGGGTACTTGGCTGTAAGCGCGCTCCCGCGCGCTCGTAGCGTTGCGAACGAGGACGCGGCCAGTGCGGGAGACAGTGGGCAACGTGTGATACGGAAGTGTAAGGTCCGCGGCGAACCAGAGGCCAAGTGCTCGGTCCAGCCACTCCTCAGCATCGTCGGGCTCGTCAGGGTCGTCAGGCGATGGACGTCGACGTGACAGACCGTCAGCAGCAGTGTGGCGCTCGGCGGGAACGTGGACAATCTTTATGTTGAATAGTTGCACGCCCGCTATCCAACGGTTGATCGTGGCGTTGGGCTGGAGGTCAGGGTGGTTCAGCATGCCCTTGATGTATTTTGCGTCCATCTCGACAAGCAGCACAGGCAATCCGAAAACGTAGATCCGAACGTTGCGCAACGAGCGCCAGAGACCATACAGCTCGATCTTGGGCTGCGAGTAGCGAGACTCGACTTCGTTCCAGGCGATACTGCCGAACCGTGCAGGGCATCGCTCTCCCGCGGGCCCGAGCTGCAGCAGGATGAAGCCAACGCCGTAAATGGAGGAATCCACAGCCAAAACGACGTCACGCCCACATCTATAGTCGATAGGTTTGATGCATGGTGCGCGCGCGACAGCCTCCTTAAGTCGAAGCATCGCCTCGTGGCACTCGTCGTCGAACTCGAACGGAATGTCCTTCTTGATCAAATTGGTGAGAGGACGGGCAATAAGAGCGAAATTGCGAATCCACAAGCGAGCTAGGCCAACGGTGCCGAGGAAGGCGCGGACATCGCTGACATTCTTGCAGCGCGGCCAGTCGTTCACGCGCTGGACTTTGTCCTGCAGTGGGCGGCGTCCCTCGAACGAGACCTCATAGCCGACGACGACGAGTTTGGGCACGCAGATCTGTGCCTTCTTGCCAGAGATAGAAGCGCCCGCGTGTCGGAGGCGCTGTATGACACGGTTGAGAGAGAGCGCGTACTCCCAGATGAAGCGTCGGATGCCATCGTTCGCGGAAATCGTCTCGTAGGAGCCGTCGTCGTGAAGGTAATAAGTCCGTGGACCCAGTGGGTGCACGTCGTCGACAAAGACCTCAACGTTCCCTGGCATTTCTGGGCTGAGCAGAAACAGCAGGTTGCCGTGTTGGACAGCGACCGCATTTGAATAGCCCTGGGGCAGACAGGTCAGACGCAGCGTCCCGACGAGCGTCTGAAACGTCGTGAGATCGCGCGAGTCTGGGTGTATGAGCTGCAGGTCGTAGGAGCTGAATTGGTCGAGCGCGCCGATGCAGACGCGTCCCGCACAACGCTCAGAGACCTCGTCAGGCGAAGGCAGTGTACCCGCGTCGCGAATCGTTACGCTGTTGAGGCGCTGGAGGTCATGGACGATGCGGAGTGACGAGCCATCCTTCTTGACCACGCAAAACCAACCCGAACGATAGGCGGACGTGGACGGTTCGTATACGCCCGCCGCTATTTTGTCTTTTAGCAGCGCGACGACGCGATCCCGAATGGCATGCGGAATTGGAATGTTTCTGTCGGTCCACGGCTCATGAGGCACGACAGGGAATTTGATAGGCGGAAAGTAATCATCGCGGAATCGGCGACGTTCACGCTCTTCCCAGGCAAAGACCTCCTGGTGGTGCTCGATAATGAACTCGAACAGCTTGATTTCCTCGGCCAGAGAAAGCCATCCTTTTCGAGCGCAAATCCCGCCATTCTCTCGCTGGTGAGATGCGGTGTAGTGGGTGACCAAGTCGGCGGATGCGTTGGCAGCGTAGGCAAGCCACTCATGCAGTCGGCGGGTCTGCGCCGCTCGATACGGTACTCCTCAGGCATCCGCTCTTGCAGCGGCTTCACCTTCCGTGCAACAGGCTTGTAGGGCTTTTTCGGACGACCCGTTTCAGGCTTTGGACCGTCGGGGACGTGGCGCGCGCCGTTGGCGGCGAATTCGACTTGGATTTCCGCGAAGACTTCGGCATAAGACTGGAAAACGGCGGATTCAGGCTGTGCGGGCATATACTGGATGTAGAATATGTATTCGTCGTCGTTGTGCGGTGGTAACGAGACGTATTCTACACCAGGTGACGGGCGACGGACGGTGGTGCGGACGACGGACTCGACAGCTCGTACACGAGGCAGTCGGCGGATAGACGGACGGACGGCGGACGGACGGATGAGCGCGTTGACGGAATGACAGACGGGGGCGTAGCAGATGACGGATCGGACAGCGCGGGGCTGGTGTATGCAGGCGTTGCGGTCGGCGCTGGTGTCATAGCACAGGCCGGCGCGCACGTCGCGAGGGGAACGCGGCGCGCGTCTCCCGGGTACACTGCGTGAGGACGGGCGTTCCGGGGTCGACGTAGTGATCCTCGACGCGCAGAGGCGTGGGTTCTTGAGTAGCGCGCACTCGTGGCGCGGCGGACTTCTCGTCCAACCGAGATACTGCTCGGGCAGCTCGGTTCTGATCTACAACAATCATGGTTAATTTTGCGCGGTATTGGGGAGGGATCCAGTCCATGAAATCGACAAGGAGCGAGGTGAGGGGCAAGTGGGCGGAACAGATGGAGAAGATAGACAATATGACGATAAACTTGAACTGCAGGGCGGATTCGAGCACGAGCAAGAGGAGATAAGCGAGCGGCAATAGGGCTATATACGGGTATGCATGAACGAATGAGTTACGAACGTCTTGGGAAGGATTTGACGAGGGAAGGGGCGGCAGCGAAGATGTATGGTATACGGCAGCACCAGAACGTCCTTCCCCGCTCAAAAATCCAGTGGCATGGACTCTGGGCGCGGTGACCGACGGCGCGCGTGGGAATGCGGACTGAACGTCCTGTATTGTCGTCATTGAGCGTCAGGAAGCTGCTGCCATCGCCGCGCGTGTCTTCGGTGGCGCGAGCAAGCGCGAGGAATGGTCGGCCGAGCAGAAGCGAGAAGGGCGCGTCCTCAACGACGTGAACGCGCAGATGGAATGTCAGGCCCGCAACAACGACCGGCAGGACGCAGAGACCTAGAGTGAGGTTCGAGGTTTTGTTGGCCGCGGTCAGGTTCACGCGGTGCTGGGCGTCGATCGGACTGCCCAGAGCCTCCCAAAACTCCTGGCTGATGATGACCAACTGGGAGCCGTTGTCGACGACGCCCTCGGCGCGGAAACCGCCAACGAGGCAGTCGAGATAGCGAAGAGGCAGGGCGGCCTCAGCTGTAATTAGATCCGCGAAGCGTCGGCCGGCTCCGCTTGGCGGAAATGGAACACCTCCGCTCCATGATCAGGCACTTCGCCGGCGCCGGCGTATCCGACGACGACCCGCTTCGTAGACGACTGCTCCTTCCAATGGCGCCGCAAATACGGGCTGATGGCCAGGAGTTCCTGCACGGTGAGCACGACCTTGGACTCCATGATGCGCTCGCTGATAATTTTAGCTAGGCCTTCATCTTCTAACGGCGCCTGCAGCTTGAACTGCGGGCGCGGGGCAATAGCGGGCGCGACAGCAGGTGCAGCAGCGCGAGGCTGAGCAGGTGCGTCGCTGTCTGGGACCTCCTCGATCGTAGCGGCAGGTACTGACCGACGGGGCGGCGCCGCTGCAGATCCCGGCGTGATGAACCGACTGGCGGGCGACGCGCCCTCTCCAGCAGCGTCGCGCCCGGGGGAATGCGGTCCACGGTCGCCTCGAAATGCGGTGGCCGTTCGCGCGCTGGTTCGGCTCGAGCAGTGGTACCCGCGGTCGTGTCTTTGGCGGCGTCAGTCTTCTGTACGGGGCCGCCGCTTCTCAAACCCGAGCGACGTGGCTGCCCGTTAACGGTGCGTCCTTTCTCGTAGGCGTAGGCATGCTGCATCATGACATCGTACCAGGCAGCCTCAGCGCTCTCCGATTCGAATTCTGGAATGGAGAACTGCGCGGTCGACGCCTTGGTAGGCGCGTCGAAGAACGACTCGCCGAGCTCGACGAGCATTGCCGTCGCCGTCGCGGACGCCTTCGCCGTGTACTCCGGGTGCAGGCGGTTGAATTCCATGACTTTGTCGCGCAGAGTCGTCCCGAAGCTGGTGCGTATAGTCTCTCCATTCGGGTATACAACGCGACCCTGCTCATTCTTGATGCAGCGGCCGGCCTTGATGTCCTCCGCGAGGTGCACGCACTGCGAAATGCGGTCGTCGCCGCCGCAGTAGTAGCAGTTTGGATAGCGGGCAGGCTGCGCCGCCGTCGGAACGTCGGTGCGAGTCTGCGCGGGCGCTGGAGCGATCGCCATGGTCGGCGCAGCAGCTGGTCCAGGTACGCCGCGTCTCTCGAGCGCGTCCATTCGAGCGTTGATACGTTGCAGCAGTGCGAGCGTTGGATCCTCGACCTTAACGGTGACCTGCGGCGCGACAGCAGGCGGCGACGCGGCGAGCGGCTTCGCAGCGCCTGCGCGTCGTTTGCTCTCGGCCTCGGCGTCCTTCAAGATGATCTTGGCCTGCTTGAGCGTGTCCGTGACGGACCACTCGCTGCGGCGCTTGTCCTTGTGCTCAGCGATGAGGCGCGACACGAGCTCCTGCCCGAGGGACTTCTCAAGAACATCTACGTAATCTTTCTGGACTTCCTCGTCGTGGATGGCCTTCGCGCGCTTGACGTCCGACGCGAGAGCGCGGAACTCACGCGTGAACTCCCCGAGCTTGTCCGTCGTACAGATAATCGTGCCCATGGACTTCGCGACGAAGTCGTCGTAGTCGGCGCGGCGGTAGTCAGACGGTGCCTCCGCGTCGACATAGTCTTCAATCATGCGCGCGCGAAACGCGTCCCACGTCGTGGGCGAGCGGAATTCGTCATAACGTTCGACGAGCGCGCGCGGCTTCGCTGTCATGTACAGGACGACGCGCTCTATTGCCGTCTGATCGTCATACTGCGCGGCGGTGGCGAACGTTTTGTAGTCGCGGAGAAAAGCGATGAGCAGGCGTCCGTCACCGTCGAAGTGCGGGGCGCGACGCTCCTTCGGCATCGGCATTTCGGCGGGCTGCGCCATGTTAGGTGGTTGAACGGACGGCGACGGAGAAGGAGACGGTGACGGAGACGGTGCAGGGGTGGCGAAGGCGAAGGTGGCGGTGGGGGAGACGGATGCGGAGGTGGTGACGGCGGCGGGCTCGGAGAGCGAGGTCGCGGCGCGTTGAACCTAGCGAGAAACTCGGCGACGGACGGTAATCGAGACGAACTCGGCGACTGTGCTGCAGCAGGCGCTGAGACTGCGCGCGTAGGCTCGTAGCTCGTTGGTGATGGCGGATCGGACTCGGATTCACGCGAGAGCTGTTGCGCGAGGCGGTTCGGACTCGAGGGGAGTGACTGCGGTCCCTCTTCGTCGCGCTGATTTGGACGCGGGGACGCGAAACGAGGTCTGGGTTGTGATTCGGGAGAGCTCTCGACGTCGACGAGCTAGCGGACGCGGCGGTCGATTGAGCGGCTGCCTCTCGTTCCGCTCGGGCGCGATCGGTAGGAGATGGCTCGTGAATGAACGGCTGCGCGAGTGACGACGGCGGCTTGGGCTTGGCGGTCGCCTTGGCTCGCTTGGCTGGAAGTGGTGCGACTGGACTGGCGGGCTTCGGGGCTCGGTGACGGGTCGTGGGCTGCTGACGGTCGTAGAGATTGCGACGCGGGTCGGAGGCCACGAGGACGTGTTCGAGACGTTACCCCCGCGTCATCATCGTACATGCACCCATTGTGGATCATTCCCGTTTCGTCATTCCGCATTCCCGATCATTCCACATTCGTCATCCCGCATTCCCGATTTGTGATTCCGCGGCTCGTGATTGTATTCCTCGCACTGTACTTAGGCAGGGCCGCGCGGAGTTGAGCACTTCACTCTCTTTCGCTCACTCCGCGCGTGCTCCAGGTTCGTTACATGTTATACAGACTCTCTTTCGCTCACTCCGCGCGTGCTCCAGTTACCGCTCGTCCCTGTTGCCCTCGCACAGGTTATGAGCCCCGCGTAAGCGGTACAAGTCACGCAACGCGCTTGAGAGTCCCAAACACCAAATCCACGCGCTTCCATCGCTTCTCTTCGCACGCCTATCGCACTCGTCATCTCGGCGCTTGCTCACCGTTTGACCGCTGTCGCTTCTCGACGTTTGGCTTCGTTTCACCCCTATCCTCCACGACGCACCCAGCGCTTCTTCGCATCATGGGCGACGTACAACACGCGAATGCTACCGAAGTGAAGATCACGTTTCCACGTCTCACCCAGGACAACTATGCCGCGTGGAAGTTCAACATACTCGCGCTCCTAGGCACCCGCGGACTACGCTCCTTCATCACGGCATCCAGCGCCTATCCGCCCACTGATGCTACGAGAATCGAGAAGTGGGAGCTGCAGTCCCATGAGACCGTCGGCGTACTCTGGGAGGCCATATCCCAGAAGATCCGCGACAACGAGGACGTCGCGACGGCCATGGTCGAAGGCAAGGCGTACACTATGTGGCTCGCCATCCAGACGGAAGCTCAGTCTCAGAGCGCCGGTTCTCGCTACAGCGCCCTCATCTCTCAGCTCGACATACGCATGAAAGTCGACGAGAAGCTGACCGACCTATTCCACCGCGTCACCCTCGCATCGGACGGGCGCAAGGCCCTTCGTCCAACCAGCTACACGCTTCGCGCGCTGGACGACGAGTTGGACTGCTTCACGCTACTTCGCGCGCTTCCTAGGGAGTACGACAACTTCGCCTCAACGCTGTTCATCGGTCAAGGCGCCACGCCCCTCACCCTCAAGTCGTTCCACGAGGCTCTTAAGGTCGAGGACACGCAGCAAGAGATTCGCGGCACTCCAGCCGCTGTTGCTATGCGCGCTCGTATTGCGCACGAGACGCCCGCTGCTTCCATCGCTCGCCCCTCCAGCGCCCCGCCATTCACTACGAACGAAGCTCAGGCCCTTCTCGAGTTCTCCACGAGGATCGGCCCGCTCGGGAAGTGTTGGTTCTGCTCGGGTTCTGGTCACAGCCTCGAGAAGTGCCACTTCATCGCCGCCGCGAAGGCTGGCGCCAAGAAGGCCCGACAGGAGCGCAACAACGCGAACGAAAATCGCAAGGACAAAGACGACAAGAAGCCGAATAAGTCCAACGCGCTCGCTGCTGCTACCATCGGCTCTTCTTCCGCTTCAGCTGCTTTAGACGTTCCCGTACGCCACTCCGTTACGTCGACGCTGGCATTACTCGCGGCGTCTGCAACATCTCAGGCTGATTGGAACACGGACACAGGCTGCACCTCGCACATGACGCCTCACCGCCGGTGGTTTCGCACGTATGTGCCCCACCGCGTCGGTATTGTGCTTGCCGACGACACGGTGATCTATTCTGAGGGGATAGGCACCGTCGAGTTCGTACCGCGCATACGAGGCGTCGAGCAGTCCTTCACTGTCCTGTTTCATAATGTTCTGCATGTTCCGCGCCTCCGCGCCAACCTGTTCTGCGTATTCTCTCTCATGACGAAATTCGACTACGTTATCATCGGTCGAAATCGCGAGCTCGAGTTCACACGCGACAATCGTCTTGAGATGACTGCCACCGTCAACGACCGCGACATTGGCTATCTTGACGGACGGACGGTCGTGTGGGAGAATGCAAACTTGGCGCGGACCGCGCCTGTCGACCTCGAGACCTGGCACCGTCGTTTTGGTCACCGGGATATCGACGCCATACGCACCATGTCACGCACCGGCGCAGTCGCGGGCCTGAAGATCACCGGCAGCGCCACCGCCGATCGGATCTGCGAGCCTTGCTTGGCAGGCAAGATGAAACGCGATCCGATCCCGCGAGGTCCTGCGAGGCGTCGATCCGAGGTGTTGATGGAGGTTCACTGGGACTTGAAGGGTCCTTTGCCGCGCTCGACGAACGGTTTCTACTACTGGGCTTTGGCCATTGACGACAACTCGCGGTTGAAGACTCCGTATTTCCTTCGCCGCAAGTCCGAGCTACACGACTACTTCGTCGAATACGTCAACTGGGCCGAAACGCAAACCGGCAAACGACTTCGAGTTTTCCATAACGACAAGGGCGGCGAGTTCATCAGCAAGAAGACTATGGCATTTTGCAAGGCGCGCGGCATCGAGATCAAATGGACGGAAACCGGAGCGCCCTGGCAAAACGGCGTTGCGGAGCGCGCCAATCGCGACATGGCAGAAGGCGTCACCACGCTTCTCGCTCAGGCTTGCCTCCCACGCTCATGGTGGCCATTGGCCGCGGCTGCCTGGAACTGGATTTCGAACCGCACGATCACTTCCGCGCTGCCGGACTCGACAACGCCTCTGGAAGCGTGGAACAGCGAAAAACCCATGGCTTCTTTCTTGCGTACTTTCGGCTGCCTCGCATACGTCCTCGTCACCCCGGAGAAGCGCCCCGCCCTCGTGAACCACTTCTGCGCGTGCATATTCGTCGGGTATTCGCTCATCAAGCCCGGCTGCTGGATCTTCTACAACTTGGAAACGCGCAAGATTTTCGAGTCGTCACAAGCTATCTTCGATGAGTCTCGATTCCCAGGAACTTCGCCACCTGACCTACGCTCGATACTGGACGCTACGCCCGAGGAGATTGTGGGATTGGATGAGGATGGAGATGAAGACGACAGCGCGGACTCCGGTCCCGGCGGCGATGGAGATGAAGGCGGCGATGAGGATGGAGACTTCGGTGGTGGGGACAGTGGCGATCAAGGTACGCTGCCCTCTACTCGACCTGCGCATGACGCCGCTGCTCGCCAGAATCCCTTGCCAGATCTCGTGCCCGTTGCGTCTGCGCCTGCCCCACCCGCTACCTCGCCACCGCGCGAGTCTCCTCCACTCCCTCCTCTTTCTCCTTTAACTCCTCTTCCTTCTTCGCCTCCTCCGCCTCCAGCTGCTTCTCTACCTCCCGCGTTGATTCATACAAACGATACACCGGGCACCCCCATCGGCACGCCTCCCGCTTCACCGCGGGATGACGACGCTACTCCGCGACCACCTCGACTCGATCCTCGTCCTGGAGGCTCTCGTGTCGAGGAAGCACCCGCTATGACCAACGCACCTGCGCAAGCAGGGCCTTCGCGTAATCTCCGCGCTGGGAGACCGTTGCCGGGTTTGCTACGCGAGCCCGACCTGCGTCGGACGAGCGATTACCCAGTCGCTCCCGCCCCAGTCAACATGGAGACGTATCGTGATCCACCGCCACAAGTACCGTCTGATAGCGAGGAGGAAGTGTCCTCTGATGACCTAGAAGCGGCCATGTGTGCAGGTTTACAGGACATGATCGATTACTCTTCGTGTTTGACGATGGACCAGGCACTCGAGTTTGCTTTTGCGGCTCGGGTACCCAATACGCAGAGGGAACCCAGAACGTATAAGGAGGCCATGCAGCGACCTCCCGAGGAAGCTACATTATGGCACGCGGCTGCGCTGGAGGAAATGGGAAACCTCCTTCGCAATAAGACGTTTGAAAGGGTCAGATTGCCTGCTGGTCGAAAGGCCATCGGCTCTCAATGGGTGTTTAAGGTCAAACGCAATGCAGACGGCACCGTAGAGCGATATAAAGCTCGTTTGGTCGCTCGAGGTGATTCTCAGCGACCCGGTGTTGACTTCGGTGAAACGTTCGCGCCTACCGTGAGGTGGAGCTCACTGCGCGGCATCTTTGCCAAGATTGCTATGGAGGGTTTCGTACTGCTTAGTGCAGACGTTACCGCGGCCTACCTAAATGGGGACCTGGACGAGGAGGTCTATATGAAGCAGCCGGAGGGCTTCCAGGAGCAGGGGCCTGAGTGGGTCTTACGACTCTTGAAGGCCCTGTACGGTCTGCGACAGGCCGGGCGCAACTGGCACCTGAAATTGCACGAGATTCTTACGAGCTTGGGCTTTACGCGCACGACGATGGAGGCCAGTGTATGGGTCTACAGTGACGCGGCGGACAACGTGCGCATCATTGTCCCCGTCTTCGTGGACGATGTCACGGTCGCCGCTCGCAATCGCGCGATAGCCCAGGCGTTCCTCGATGAGCTCAAGAAGCACATTGAGATTCGCGAACTGGGGCCCACCAAGTGGCTTCTTGGTGTCGAGGTTAAGCGGGACGAATCCCGCCGCATGCTAGGCCTGTCACAACGGCAGTATGCGCTCGACGTCCTTGAGCGCTATGGGTTCGACAAGTCCTCGCCTGTGCACACGGCGATGGACACTAATGTTCGTCTATCTGCTGCGATGTGTCCCACCACCGATGCAGAACGTGCTGAGATGGCGGGCGTCCCTTACATTAACGCGGTCGGCGCTCTCGCGTACCTCGCAGTTGCTTCGCGCCCAGACATCGCGTACGCCGTCGGCGTGCTTGCTCACTACCAGTCGAACCCGGGCGTGCAGCACTGGAAGGCCCTCAAGCATCTCTTCCGCTACGTGCGCGGCACAGTCGACAAGATGCTGGTCTACGCGCCCACTCGCGTCCCGTCCCCTCGCCTGTTCGAGACGTATGCAGACGCTGATCACGGCGGTGACCCGTCAACTGGTCGCTCTACGACGGGCATGGTTGTCAAGATCGGTACGGGCGCGGTCAGTTGGTCCAGCAAACTCCAGTCTATCGTCACGCTGTCTACCACCGAGGCCGAGTTCGTCGCCGCTTGCACTGGCGGTCAGGAGGCTATGTTCTTTCGCCGTCTCTTCGAGGAGCTTGGTTGGAAGGAGACTGGACCGTCACCGCTGCACCTTGACAACATGTCAGCCGTCCAGGTCGCGAAGAACCCTGAACACCACGGCCGCATGAAGCACCTGGATCTGCGCTTCTTCTGGCTTCGCGACCAGGTCACCGCTGGCAACATCGAGGTGTCCCACGTCCCGACCGACCTCATGCCCGCCGATATTCTCACGAAACCGCTTGGCCGTTTGAAGATGGAGGCTGCTCGCAGGATGTTAGGTGTTGTGGACTCTTTTGATGATTTTTCTTGATATGTTTCGTTTTCTTTTTGACTCTGTAGTGCTTCGTCAGGGGGGTGTGTTCGAGACGTTACCCCCGCGTCATCATCGTACATGCACCCATTGTGGATCATTCCCGTTTCGTCATTCCGCATTCCCGATCATTCCACATTCGTCATCCCGCATTCCCGATTTGTGATTCCGCGGCTCGTGATTGTATTCCTCGCACTGTACTTAGGCAGGGCCGCGCGGAGTTGAGCACTTCACTCTCTTTCGCTCACTCCGCGCGTGCTCCAGGTTCGTTACATGTTATACAGACTCTCTTTCGCTCACTCCGCGCGTGCTCCAGTTACCGCTCGTCCCTGTTGCCCTCGCACAGGACGATGCGGGACTGCGGATGGGGTTGCTATGGGCCTACCTACCTGCAGTCCCTGCGGTGGTCACCAGTATGACGCTCAGGTTCCGAGGCAGAAGGAGCTAGGCAGTCGGGGGCGGGGACCCGGTAGGAGTACTAGCCTGATAGCGCAGATAACGGATGGAATCCCCTTCTAGCGTACGGAATAGACAGAGATTGTCGATATGAAACGAGTGGGGAGCTGTCAGACGGATGGCCGCCGATCTGATGCTGTGAGAACGGTCTTGGGAAGCTAGAGGGCCGATTTGAGCTTGAGGACTGAGAACTTCAGAGAGAGAGAGGGGAACTGTATTCTGGGGATCAAAGCACGTAGTCAGAGGCTTATGTACTGTCAGAGAGAGCATATGGGTGACAGAGAGCCGGATATCAAGCCGTGTACAGCAGACGGAGGCAGAAAGTTGAGACGGTGAAGGAGTGGACAAAACACGAGAATAACGGTCGGAATATGTGCAGAATGACGAGGCGAGGCGAACGGTATGCGACATGAAGGGTCAGGAACAAGAGGGGAGTAGGGAGACGAGGTTCAGACAGGGGGAGAGCGGGAGCAACGCTGCTGATGGGGTCTGGGCGATTTGATAAGGCCGCCGCGGTCATCCCAGACTGCCGCTGCCGGATTAGCGAGAGGTTGAGAATGTAAGACCGAGGACGAGTTGACGAAGGGCTAGCAGGAGAGGTTGACGCCGTGTGTCTCGAGCGAGGGCAGCTGCGTGGCGGTGCTGACAGCGCGAATCTTGCCAATTCAGGAAGGTGCCAAATGCGGAAGTAGTGAGTTTCGGATGGTGCGTGCCTCGTTGCCACGAGCACGGCTCGTCAGTAGGGTGGTGGCTGTGGGCTCCGACGCTCGTGCACTCGTTAGGTACTGCCCAAACGAGATACATGGGAGATTCACCGGTGCAGCCAATGCCGCAATGTTGAGCGCCCTCGCCGGCTGCAATGCACGGATGTATGATGCGTCCGAACCGAAAAATGCGCTCAGTAAGTGCATCTGTTCTCTCATTATCACGCTCTCACCTGGCTTATGCCCTGCTGAGAACTCGTCAAGAGCGTCCCCAATCTGAGGCACCTCGAGCTTTGTCAGCTTTCCACGCTGCACAATTCGCACCTGAACTGGGAGGCAGTATCCAAGTGGCGGACGACGTGTATACCGCAGATCTTGAAGCTGCCTCAACTCTTCAGTCTCGCTCTGATATTTGGACGACAGGCCGTATCAGAGGAAATTTGCAGCAAGGTGGTAGTTTATGTGCAGAAACTCATGTCGACGAAACGAACAGGCAGTCAGTTGATCACTCAGCATGTAAGGTACTGTAGAAATATTCGATTAGTACCATGCCGCACCGGGAAGTGCCTACTTTGTGCACTTCCTGGTGTGTTCGGCGTTTCTGGGTCTCACTGTCTCACAGGCCAACTAAACCCCAGGGTGGCCACAGGACCTGGGTGTTCCATGAAAATGGGTCTTACTCACTTGAATATACATTCATGGGGCCGCATATTCACTGTGTCAGTTGTAGGAGCTGTCGCGGTCGTCCGGATGGGGATTGTTCTTGCCCGCCTCACCCACAAAGTACGGTGCCTTATTTTGTCCTGTTGGACAGTCAATCCAGCCATTATTCTATGGCTTTCAAAGGGCTGTCAACTCATTAGAGCCCTCCAAGCTTTCTGGCGGTCGAAAATGTCGAAAACACCAGGAAGT
The DNA here is from genome assembly GCA_002287115.1 of Auricularia heimuer. NCBI lineage: Eukaryota > Fungi > Basidiomycota > Agaricomycetes > Auriculariales > Auriculariaceae > Auricularia > Auricularia heimuer. The sequence goes on along the minus strand of NEKD01000046.1, from coordinate 223,647 downwards.
GCACAAAGTAGGCACTTCCCGGTGCGGCACGGTACTCACGCTTGGGGTTCCGTGTTATGAATAGACTCCGATGCGTACTGAAGTATGCAATTTCTTGTCAAGTACCATTTGAGGTCATTGACAGTGGCTGATCCGTCTCCCATTCTGGCCGTGCGACCAAATTCCTCCAAACGTTTTCAGGGCGCCTCGCCCGGGGTATTACCAAATCAAGAAATGAGCCGCCAATCGACCGATGGGGAAAGATGATGCGAGTCGCACCGCGGGACTATTTCCAAGTCAGTAACATTGACGCTCAGACCGCTCTGATAGCAACCAATTACGCATAGGACGCCTTTACATATTATACTGGAATGTTACACCAAGGAGAACTGATAAAGGACAAGAATCAATGGTCATGGCGATGATGCGACTTTCGCATGTGACGCCGCAGGTTGGACATGAATGTGTATTTTCGGCCGCAGTCCTCAGACGGACACTCAAACACTGCAGGCGGCACGATCAGGAACATGGATGACACACTGTGAGACCAGACGGCAAAATGGACTCACGTGTTCGCGGGGCCGCCGGTGCGTAGCAGTCGCCATCGGCCGCGTCGGCTTCGACTGGCGTTGTGCGGTGGCGGAGGGCGTCCAGCGCGTCCCCGAATGAATGCGCGGACGTCGCGGCTACCCGGAGCGCGCTGCCGTCTGCGCTTGGCCGGAGGATGATGAAGCCTCGTTGCGAGCGCGGCGGGGGCGTGGGGTTTGATTCTCGGGCGCGTTTGGCCCGCGGCGAGTCAGGGCACGATTGGAGCGTGGACGGCGGCGAGGACATCTGCGACGAGGACGCCAGCGAAGAGGAAGAAGAGCTCGTAGAGTAGGATCGCTTTCTAGATTGCTGAATCGTAAGCAGATCCCTGTCTGCTGGGATGGCCAAGGCGTGCGTCGGTAAAGGGCATTGTAAGGGGACGAAGGGTGTTCTATGCTGCAATCGCGCAAGAGGGCATTATGAGCTAAGACTACAGCGAACGGAAGTCATACTCACGCAGACAGGACCGGCAGAGGGAGCCGCAAACGGCGGCAGGCTATCGTCTTCGGCATCGACAAGGGCTAAAAGACTTGGGCGTGAGACCTCCAGGCAGCGCATTAATGGCGACGCACAGCCAAAGCCTTCGCGGAAGGACGGGAGCCGCATTCGGCCGTTTCTTTCCATGTTGGATGGAGGAGGAGAGGGATAGGCTTCGTACGGTCGATAACCGAACCTTTATATGGCCAAGGCGGCTGATACTGAGCGTGGGACCGTCCGGAGCGGGGATCCTCGGCAAACATATCATTGACCGATGAGGCAGGATCAAAAATTGCATCCTCCTTCCGAAAGCGTACACTTGATTTGGGTGATTTACGTGCTCGATCATCCTAAGAATCATGCCCATTTCTGGGCGAATGATCATGCATACCCATGCACATGTAGTGGAAACCAGAGGTCTCGCGTTGCGTGGCTGAGACTTTGCGGAAGCGCTCGCACCTGCGATTTTCCGGAGATAACCTATCGAAAATCCGCCTGCCGCAGCAGCTGCGGAGCGATGATCTTCACGTCTCTCCGCAGCAGAATCGCGCGAAGCCCAGATCAAAAAAGGAATGACTGACTCCTTAGTTCGGGAGTTTGGTTACTCATACTCATCAACGCCTGGATACCTCATTTCTCCTCACCGAAAGCAAGCCTTGAGAGCTTTGCAGACACGTCGCCGATTTTAGAAGATGATTCGCTATTGAGTCTTCTGCGCCCGAGTGCATGCCATGCGACCTGCCACGTCCAGCCCAATCTGTTGATCTTACACTGTTACAGAAGCCCTTATTCGGCCCCGTTACTCAGGCCATCCAGCGCTTCCTCTCAATGTTCTTAGCTGCGGTCCCGCGTAGTCTGGGCAATTGGATGCACAGTCACTACGCATTTGACCACTGTCTCGGCGTGAATATGGCTTGGGAATACTGCCTGCGCCGCGCAACGCTTGAGGAGGACACCTGCTGACCACGTTTCCCCCGATTTGACACTTGCAGCCCTGCAGATGCAGAATGACGAATCTGATCGCGACACCGGGAGTCGAGCTCGAGCGAGCTCCTCAATTCGGTATCTAAGATCTTGATCGAGGCATGCTCCTCAATTTGGAGTCGGACCTCATGCTGTGTGCCTGTCCTCAGTACATTGGAACGACTCAATGGACAACTACAGGCAGGACGTGCCTCCAAATCCGGGTTCCAATACTCTTTCCGTACAGCGAATACGCAGCTCAGCTGGAAAGCCCCTGTAGGGACACCAAGTCTATTTCATATGTGCGAATCCGTGGGGTCCATCAAAGTCAACGTATCGGGATGGATGATGATCCACCACCGGGGAAATTGCGCAGTCTCATCCAAACCCCCGACGATCGCACACAAAGCCTCCGAATCAGTCACACACAGACTACGATAGGTAACGGAATCACCGATGACGAGTACAACCACGGAGACCGTAGTATGATATAAAACTACAGAAGCATCACCATGCCTCCTCAACGCCATCTACTCTGCCCGCGCCGTGCCATGCAGCGCTGCTGCGTGCGGAGGGGCCGTAGCGCATCCAACTGATTCCCCGCGGGCTTCATGATCAGTATTTGCGCAGGGGAGACCGCGGTCGTCATGATGCGTGCGTAGTGGTTCTCCTGGGGGATTACTGAGAAGGAGCGCGGAGAAAATGGTGCGAGAGCTAGGACTCGTCTTGCGGCAATTCGAAGTGTGGGGTGTGAGGCCGAAACGACCATAAGAACGAGTAGTGCAACCGGGTACTGTCCGACCACGACATTAAGGGCCGGAGGAAGTGTCGTGCACAATCTAGGCGGCAGGCACGACAGCAGCCAAGACGGTGCTGTGAACCAATTACCCGACGCGAGATCCACCACCCACAGTGCATGAGATAAGGCGCGGGCAGCCGTGAGGCCTGAGGCCCGACGCGCGCAAAGATGCGAGGGCCCATGCTCAGCATGCTTGGCCCGCCATGGACGATGAGGAGACCAGCGAACAGCCCTCTCTTCACCGCGCGTGCCGCCCGTGGCAACGGAGTTTGACATCGCCTTCAGCGCCCAACTAACTTACTGACCCAGCGTAGGGGAAAATGGTAGCAAAACTAAGCTGGAGCTCGCATCACGGTGCTCTGTCTGCTTGGCGGGGCAGTAAGCCCCTGTATTTTGTTCATTCGAACCACAGCAGACACGAACTTAGCTGGTAGCGCGGCGTCCATCATCGCGCACGCTCCGCAGTGACAAAGAATGGTGTTAACAAACACCCAGTGATAACTGACTGAACGCAGTGCACGCCCGTCGCAAGAGTGTCGCAGGGTACGACAGCGGGCTGCACTCGCCCGAGACTCCTGTTGCGCACATTCAATCTGAGCGTCGTCATGCACCTGCGAACGAGTACGAGCGCTTCGTGGGACAGACGCACAGACACAAGTGCAAATTGAAAGACGGAATAAAAACAGGGGGAAGACGAGGCGGACGGCGGAGATGGAAAAACTTTGAGTTTCTCATTACTCCGGAAGAATGTCCAAGTCTTGAACAGTCTTGCGCCGGTTGCGCAGTCGTTGATCCAAGTCGACATGAAGACACTCGAGGTCGGCTACGTAGCAAGGGCACCATCGCGGAGAAGCTCGCGGTCGGCGCTTCTGCTACGTAGGCTGCGGACTCTTAGATTGGGCAACTGCGTGCACAGTCAAGCATCTCAGCACGCACCAATTCCAAGTACTCCCCGAGCGTCCCTGCCGGGACTTGCGGCTACGGAGATCCACGTGCAGTCGCAGTCCGAGTCCTGGGTGTAGACCGCACCAGAATGACGTGCGTTCGGGGTACGCAATGCGTGTCGATAAGGCGGACGGCCTTTTCGCGCAGAGTTCCCCTCTCCCTCACCGCCGCCGGTGAATATATCAAGCCGCCCAGTCAGAGAGTAGAATGTCGACTAACGACGGCAATTTAGAAACACTGCCTAATTACTGATGGCGGCGAAGAGATTATCGGCGATATATTGTGTATAGCCCGGCCGGAGGACTTCATACCAGACGGTAGACACCGCATGAAGGAGTGGCCTATGATGTTGGACTGCAGTCAGCGTGAACGGCTGATATGGCGCACGCACACACGAATATAAGGAGAGCATCGCGCGTCCTGTTCCAGTTCTCGAGCATCAAGTTATCTCCCTCGCCCTGGTGGCCGCAAGACGTATTCGGCGCGATCGTCTCGCCCAGCCCAGCGGCTGGAGAATTAATTCTAGTTGAGTTTGCAGCAGTTTTTGGGACGAGCTTGAAGTTGAAGCTGCGTATCAGCTCTCCATGTCATTACGGTGGTCGAAAAATAGGGATAACACCTTCATGGGTACTCGGCCTGAAGCCCTGTATTTCTTTGATGACGGCACAGTGCTCAGGCGGCGAAGGAATTGTCGCGAGCCTAGCAGCCGCATCTCCAGTCATCTCTGCCCCGGTACGCTGCGAAGCTCCGCTTGGACCTGGGAGGTCGGCATCTATCAATCGCCAGAGGTAAAGCCGTCACGATCGTACCGGTATTCTGAATAGATGACGGTTCGAAGGTAGGACATAGCGCAACTCCCGAGCTCCGACATGAGACAACACATGTACTCCCAGGCCGCGCAAACAGGTCAGCAAGTAGCGCCTGCTGCTGAGTCGTACAATACTGCGCCAAACATCGTGCAGGGTTCAGAAAGGATTCCACGCGATGTCTGTACGGCGAGCTCTACGAGCCAAGTCTAAGGAGCTCGAGAGTTCCAGCGAAGTTGATGGAGCTCTACCAAAAAAATCATACATCCCAGCTTGAGCAGAATGCTCTATGATAGCGGATGGCCGTCATGCGATGAGCAGTCTGACGCCCAGTCCTGATTCCTTAATGGTGCAGACCAGCCTAGACAATGCCAGCAAAGCTCGAGGTCGATTGCTAATGCGGAGCGCTGAAAGAGATGTACCACGATGCACCCTCGAGAGATCCAGTCATTGCGGCATTTACGAAACGGCATGGTGGTGGAATATCACGGGAAATCCCAAAGATGGAGAGGGAGAGATGTAACGTTGGTGCCAGACAGCTGAGGGCGACAATGCACACGGAGAACCAGAGTCGGCCACAAAAGAAATATCACACTTCCAGAAGAATGCAGAACGGTTGCGAATATGTAGGAAAGATGTTGTCTGGCGCTGAGAAAGCCTTGGCGTGCTGAGTCAGATGAGAATGGGCCATGGCCAGGATAAACTCGAATATGCAGGCCACCGTCTTTTGTCGAAAGGATTGTCCAGATAAAGACAAAACGCAAGACTGCAGCACATGGTTTCTGAGCCCGCGAGCCGTTCAGACAGCAACAGCAACAGATGCTGATAGGAGCTGGCGTTCGTTGGCACTGGTCCCGGGAATGGAGCTTACTGCTCCCGGCGAGCCTAGAGACGGCGAGCGGCCGGGGCCAAGGAGTGTTTTCGCGTGCTGGCGAGGTGCAGGCTCGGGCGAAGTGCCATCTAGCGGCCAGCGGTTCGGCGGGCGGTGGGAGAGCGGCCGTTCGGAACTCCGCCCGCCGACACTTGTCCTCGTCCGGGCCGCACGCGCGCGCCCTTCTCCTCCCCCCGCCCTGCCCCGTGCTCCTGCGTCCAGTGTACAACAGCGAAAAGAAAAGTAAACAAACGATGCTTCACATTTTGTTACTCGATTTACTTACTCTTATCCTTACTTTTTTATGCTGACTAGACGTTACGACTCTCACGATGAGCGAAGCGCCGTTGCAAGACATCGACCTGGACTCGGTCATAGACCGTCTGCTTGAGGGTGAGCCCATTGTCCTGCGCCCTGTAATAAAATTTCTGAGCCATTGTGCGCCGCGCTGCAGTACGGGGCAACCGCCCAGGCAAGCCGGTGCTGCTGCAGGAGCACGAGATCCGGTACCTGTGCGTGCGGTCGCGCGAAATATTCCTGCAGCAGCCGGTGCTGCTCGAGCTCGAGGCGCCCATCAAGATATGCGGCGACATCCACGGCCAGTACTACGACCTGCTCCGCCTCTTCGAGTACGGCGGCTTCCCGCCCGAGGCCAATTACCTCTTCCTGGGCGACTATGTCGACCGCGGCAAACAGAGCCTCGAGACGATCTGCCTTCTGCTCGCGTACAAGATCAAGTACCCCGAGAATTTTTTCATCCTGCGCGGCAACCACGAGTGCGCGAGCATTAACCGTTTGTACGGCTTTTACGACGAGTGTAAGTGAAATCTAAACCCATTCGATACTTACTTATACTTTCTAGGCAAACGGAGGTACAACATCAAGCTCTGGAAGACGTTCACCGACTGCTTCAACTGCCTGCCCGTCGCCGCCATCATCGACGAAAAGATATTCGCCATGCACGGCGGCCTCTCGCCCGACCTGCAGTCCATGGAGCAGATACGGCGCGTCATGCGGCCCACAGACGTCCCCGAGATGGGCCTCCTCTGCGATCTCCTCTGGAGCGACCCGGACAAGGACATCACCGGCTGGAACGAAAACGACCGCGGCGTCTCCTTCACCTTCGGCCCCGACGTCGTCGCCCGGTTCCTGCAAAAGCACGATCTGGATCTCGTCTGTCGAGCACACCAGGTGCGTTCGCGGTTTCTTATGGGGTGTTACTGCTCGCCGTGCCACGTGTGTTGCGATTGTGCATCTGAACTTCGGACCGAGCACCGACCCTTACTTGACGCGCTCTGCCCTGCACATCCCATTCGCCTGCCAGTGCCACATACGCGACCCTTTCCCTGCCGCGTTGCGCTGGATCATGTGGCCTCCCCGCACGAGCGACGGCTCCCTTGCCGCGCGGTCCAATCTGGCCTTTCCCTGCGTGCTGCCGTGCCTACTGTTGGCATCGAGCTAGGAGTCCTACACTTCCCGTCTCGCTCTCCTTCCCCTCAGTCTTCACAATGCTGACGAATCCCCTATGTGAAGGTGGTCGAGGACGGGTTCGAGTTCTTCGCAAAGCGGACGCTCGTCACGCTCTTCTCTGCACCCAATTACTGCGGCGAGTTCGACAACGCGGGCGCGATGATGAGCGTCGACGAGAGCCTGCTGTGCTCATTCCAGGTACGTGTTCATTGCTCTTCTTCACCTCCCTACATGGCATCGTTACTCCCTCCCGCGCGCTGCTGCACTCTCTTCGTATATTGCCTTTCCGGTCTTTCGCTTGCGTCGTGCCGTCGCAGGACCCGTGCCCCCTCCTTCCCCAGATGGCCGCGACGCTGTGATGTGCAAGCCTCACTCAGCACTTCGCGTCGTGCGCCGCCATCGTACACTCCGGCGGCGCCGCAAGCTCTCCGATGCCGTTGTTCGGCAATGCTGGCTGAGGCGACTGTGGACGCTGGGACGGACCCGATGGTGCGCGACACCACACCAGCCTGCGATTGCTGCTGTTGGCACGCTCCCGTGCGACGCATTTGACAGCCGCCAGCCTCTGCTTCGTCGCGACCTGTTGAGCAGCTGCGGTCTCGTACCCGCTTCACGGAGGGGCACGCGGCTATACGCTATAGATCTAGCCACCCTTTGGTCACTCCGCCGACGCGATGGGGTGCCTGCACTGGCGATATGCTTGCGATTCCGCACTCCCTTTTCCGTACGGCGTTGTCACCGCGCTGTCCGCTCACAGACTGTGTTCGATTGTCGGCGCTGGTGCTGGCCCGATTGCGTCACGTTGCGCACCGCAGCGCTCACCGTGCCCATTTTGGGCAAGGCCGCCCAACCGCGCCCTGACATCGCGGACACCCTCCGCGCCGCGCACTGCACCTGCTTTGTCATGCCATGTGGCCTTGCACTTTCTTCGTTGCCGTACCCGCCTGTGTGCCCTTTTTGCGCACTGTGCGTCACGCACGGCGACGCGGTCACGCCACCGTTGACTCTTCGTTCGCCGGTCTTCCCCGCGTACCTCGAAGTCTCTCCTCCCTGTCTCCGCCGTCCTCCTCCGTCCCACCTCTCTCAATCTGTAATGCTAACACCGACCTCCCTCGCGCAGATACTGAAGCCCGCGGAGAAGAAGGGCCGGATGGGCTATGGCTCCGTACGCGGCGGGCGCGCACGGCGCGGGCGGGGCGAATGACGGTGAGGCATCATGATGCGGGATGGGTAGACAGTCAGGCAGACGGTGGCGTTGTACGATACGGCGGTATGGGGTGTGCTCATCATTACTGATTCCACTTTTCACGCGGCTTGGGTGCGAGTCTGAGTACGAGGCGTTGTGCTTGATGGATGGGTGGCCTGGTCCATCTATTTTGCTTTAGGGACTGCCCGACACCTCTGTCAACTGCTTACCCTGCGATTTTGGACGCGTGGGAACTTCGTGGAGCGTAGTATGCGACGTGATACTGTCTGACCGCTATAAAACCCTCCACCGGACTGTCTGAAGGTGGGACCGCTGCATCCGGCACGCGGGGCGGGTATCTGTATGCATGAAGGGAGCCCTTTTCGCAAAAGACACGGGCTTGATACAGGTTATCGATGCTACACGGGAGCACTGGCGGGATCTTGGTGGGTTGGCAGTCGGAGTCTCGGAGTCAGTCGCTTCTTCGTCCTCGCGCATCCATCAACTGCGTCGGAGCCCTCTGCGTGTCGCCGGTCATGGACAGCAACCTCTCGTGTACAAGCGAAACTTCTTCGTGCGGCTCCAAGCCAGGCTGCTCAGGAAGGATAAGTGCTGGACCAACAACTGCCTCTCCTCCACAAGGCTCCGAGTCGCACAACGCTACCGCGGGAGAGAATTATTCCAATCCCAAGCTCTTTGACCCTAAGTGGCAGTATGAAGGTGCTTATTCCGACACATAATTGATTCTGATGACGCAGTCCTGACGCGTTGCTGATCTTCGTGAGTGTACAGCAGCCAGGTGTTCGGAAATCCATTTCAATCTTGATTCTCTGTGTAGGCTGGCCTCTTCTCTGCAGTGTCTACCGCCTTTATCATGGAGTCTTACAAGGCCCTGCAGCCGGATTACACTCAATACGTCGCACACTTCCTCTATACGGCTGCCGCAAGCAGCAATCTCACTGTCGCTGGCAGCACAATGAAATTATCCCTCGTGGACGCTATTGCGTCCCCGGACAGCTTCCTCGAGCCTTCCTCATTGCAGCGTTGGACCAATGGAGTCTGGTTCTCGAGCTTGGTCATCAGTCTGTCCGTCGCATTGCTGACTATTCTCATCCAGCTCGATGAGTACCATGGACACATTGCGGACTCTGCCGCGGCTTCCGGGCAATGGGCACGTCGTCACCAGTTTTACTCGCGCGGACTGCAGGCCTGGGGCGTCCCCGTCCTCATCTCTTTCTTGCCGCTACTCTTGCATATCGCCCTGTTTCTTTTTCTCTCTGAGCTGGTTCTTTTTCTACAAGCGCTGGACGGCGCAATCGCGTATACAATCCTGGCTACTGCCGCATCGCTTCTGCTCTTCTATGTGCATTCTTTGGTTATGCCTGCTTGGTATATGGACTGTCCATCGTACACGCCGTTGCTAGCGCAAGCGCGCTCCGAGTCTGAGGTGTTCTTCGGACTTAGGATGCTGCAAGATAGGTTTGTGCACGTTCATCTTCCCTTCCCACACGCTGGCCAATTACCCATCTCACACGTCTCCAGTCACCCTTCCTGCACGATCTTTATCCCTTCCCACACGATCTTTATGCCTTCCTGCACGTGCAGTATGCCTTCCTACACGTCCATTATTACCCTTCCCACACGCTCTAATAACCCTTCTAACACGCTCCAATAACCCTTCTAACACGTCCTTATAACCCTTCCTACACGCTGGTATTACCCTTCTTACACGTCCTTTTAACCCTTCCTGCACGTTCTAGTATCCCTTCCTGCACGCTCCCAGGGAGAACTCTAGTACACATCAAAGGAGTGCTTCAAAAATTCTGGAAACTGGATGACAAATATTTAGAATTCAGATAAAAAATAATGGGATACTTATTAGGACCCTGGGTGCTGTGCATGATTTGATATTGAGTTTTCTTTCCTTTTTGGGTGGGTGCAAGTGATGCTGAACTCTACAGCACCAGAAACAGACTTCCAAAAATTCCAGTTATACATTCATAAATCACCATAATACAAATCATAAATACCTGGCCAGTTTTCGGAGTTCAATCGCATTTCCAAATCTGGGAACAAATCCTGTTTGAGCTCGCACTACAGCCTACATGGCACAACCATCCTTGAGTACAAAATACTGTTATATTGCAACTCATTCATGAGCATTGCCAGAAAGAGGGAGCAGGGAACAAGGGGATGTGAAAGGGATGGAGAACAATTTGGAATGACGGCATGACAAGTAAGGACAGAATATATATAAGTTAGAGAACATACTGCTGACATAGGAACAAAATAAACACTGCACAGCCTCTTGAGCTTTCTGAACATTTGGTAAAACCTCAGCTGCCTATGGGGTAGTTGGATTGCCGGTACGGCTGGACTAATTACTCCATTTGGGGAGTATAAACTTTCTGAAGACAAAATTGCTATGCTGTGAAAATGACACGGGTACAGTCAATGGGGCTAAGAAGCAACCAAATGCAAAGGGAGTCAAGAGAGTCAAGGTGGGGATGTGAACGAAGCATGACCAAATGAGGGGCATTGTGTGTAACTCAAAGAGGCAGAGATGCCAAACAATTGAACGGATTATATCATTACTGGCTCCTCAGGACAAATGCAAGTATGGGACAACAGGGTCCTGGAGTGTGCAGGGCAGAAAGATAGTTGTGAGCTGGAGTGCTTGTGAGCTGGGGTGTCTTACAGTGACCAAGGATACTCACTGAACGGACGCTCTGTGGTGGAGGGCAAAAAGGACAAGATGTATTAGTGGTGGGCAAACCAGCTCAAATCTAGTGTACAAAGAGCAGACAACACGAGGTATATAAAGGGGTCCGGAACCGGCCAGACTGCTGACCGCGGACTAGGGCCACGCATGCACCGGCGGGCCTCAGTGTCATGCGCGCACGCATGATTCGCCCGCCCGCGTTAGCATCTGACCGCCCTCGGGCTCATCCCGCAGCGGCAGACAAGTCACTCACGTTTTAATTCGCTTACCCTACGTAGCAACACATTGTAATTCGCTTGAGAACCTCGAATAGCACCTGAGAATCCTTTGGAGTCATTCACCTACTCATTCTCACCAGGTGTGACTTGAGAAGACTCACCCTTTGACTCAGTAGTAGATAGTGACTAGGTAATGACTTGGGGATCTTTCAGATGTATTTAAGGAGCTCACTGCTGGCCCAATTCGGGCAGCTCTTTTGCAATTGGAGACGTTGAGCAACTCACGATCCGAGCAGCTGCTCTACCGAAAGCAAGAGACTCTATTTCCGCAAGCTACTTAAGACCTTACAGTTTCGTAGCTTACACTCAGTCTGATGACTCGGTCCAAATGACGTTGGTGTGAGTGAGGTCTGAGAAGCCCAAGGGTGATAGGAGCGAAAAGCGAATGAGCCATAACACGAGGTGCTGTGGCAATGCGAGGGGACAGCGACAAAGCAAATGAAAGTGGAAACACCGAAGGTGGCAACAAAAGGAAGGTGAAAGGAATCATACTAAACTAGAGTCCATGCCTATGAGGGTTATTGGAGAACGGCTAAGAAGGAGGAGTGCAGCAGCAGCTGCGCAGCGAATGGCCAAGACCAAGGAACACGCGCTGCAGCGTGGCGAGTGGTCGAGATCCACCATTGGGGTACTCCAAGCGAAGGGTCCGACCGACTAGGAGTGCAGCAGGCACTGCGCACAGGACCAAGACTGAGGACAGTACCAAAGGCTGATAGCAGGCATGCACAGCCAACGGCCCGAACAGCAGCAGGAGCATGCCAATGTTGCCAGGATGCACCCACACGGCAACAAGAGGGACAATGTCTGATGAGCAGCTCCAAAGGGCATTGTGGGAGCGTGTTGACCGAGGTCCAGGGCCTGAGCACGTAGCGGTGGCAGGAATTGCAGACAGCAAGCGAGCGTTGATAAAACAACGCGGGAGTGGCATGGGCAAAGAACATTGTTGCGAACCACAACATGACTCATTCATTGATTTTCAGCACCTGTGCATTTGCAAACATGTCACAAATTGAAATTGTGGACCATATCCTGGCCTGGGTCTAGGGAATCCAACCTATCAACCATCCCTGAGCATATGCACCCCAAGCAACTGGGGACATGCAGAACACGAAAGCTCATACTAGGGAAACCCAGTCATTGTGATTCCATCAAGCTATTCCACGGTCCATTGTGTCATCCAAACAGCAGATACAACCATAGCACTCACATAGACGATTGGCTGGCTTTCTTGGAGCAATAAGCTGAGTCACCAGCTCTCAAGAACGATTCTCATTGGCTCATGAACACGAATTGCACAACCCTTGTGCAATCACAGCTTGTATGTGACTTCCATGCAGTCTTCCTATTGCATGGACATTTCTGGTACACCTTAGAATGATATCTTTGTTGGCTAGGCATTCTGCTGTATAATTGGTAGTTAGGTAGTTTTCCCCCAGCACAGTGGCTCACAAGCATCCAGCTTACCAGTGGTACAGTTCCGTGCACTCCGGAGCTCAGTTCTTGTCTTCGCACTTGTCCTCCATTCTAGTTTGTACCAAATCAAAATCTCAGTTACCCCCAGCCATCTCCGATGGCTTCAAGTCCAGTTCCTCCTGCTCCCCTGGTGCATGGTCCCGACTCTCATGGTTCCGCACTATCCATTCCCTCTCCACCATGTCATTTCCTAGCAATCTGTGTTGCATGTGTTCACTGTGTTCACGCAGTCATAGACTTCCCCTGTGCAGGCCCAAAGGCAAAGCACACACTTGCTTCACTTACCTCCTCTCCCACAATCCGTAGTTGCTAACACCTCAGATACAAACTTGGGTTCTGTCTCGTCTCCATAATTTACTTTCAGGGTTTTGATCACACGCTCAATACACCTGTATTCTCTCATGTATTGGGTATACTCGACCCACCTGCCGTTCTGTCTGCAGCTCCTATGTAGTCCTGCTTACTCTCTCTGGAAATGCTCATGAATGAGTTGCAATATAACAGTATTTTTGTACTCAAGGATGGTTGTGCCATGTAGGCTGTAGTGCGAGCTCAAACAGGATTTGTTCCCAGATTTGGAAATGCGATTGAACTCCGAAAACTGGCCAGGTATTTATGATTTGTATTATGGTGATTTATGAATGTATAACTGGAATTTTTGGAAGTCTGTTTCTGGTGCTGTAGAGTTCAGCATCACTTGCACCCACCCAAAAAGGAAAGAAAACTCAATATCAAATCATGCACAGCACCCAGGGTCCTAATAAGTATCCCATTATTTTTTATCTGAATTCTAAATATTTGTCATCCAGTTTCCAGAATTTTTGAAGCACTCCTTTGATGTGTACTAGAGTTCTCCCTGGGAGCGTGCAGGAAGGGATACTAGAACGTGCAGGAAGGGTTAAAAGGACGTGTAAGAAGGGTAATACCAGCGTGTAGGAAGGGTTATAAGGACGTGTTAGAAGGGTTATTGGAGCGTGTTAGAAGGGTTATTAGAGCGTGTGGGAAGGGTAATAATGGACGTGTAGGAAGGCATACTGCACGTGCAGGAAGGCATAAAGATCGTGTGGGAAGGGTTTGTACATACGTGTAGGAAGGGTAATTACAAAGATCGTGCAGGAAGGGAAAGTCAACGTGTGGGATGGGAAATGGAACGTGAGGAAACAGATTTTTGTAGGATGCTGCTTCACCCGACTAACTTGCCGTCGCGCTGCGTCCCCGACCAGGCCTCTGCCTCCGGAAGAGTTCGACTTTTGCTCAAGGTTATCTCTGTGATTCGCACCGCATGAAACACTGCGGCAGTTTACCTTCAAAGACTGCTGGATCGTGGCAAAATGCGCCTCCCGGAGCGGCAGACGGATGCATTAGACGCACAGTGGTTTGACCTCGGCATCTCTATTTGCCCCCTGTCACGATCTACCAGGAACGCATGCCAGAATCCTTTAAAGATCCTATGTGCAATGTCCTTTCCTGAGTCTTGTGCCGCCAATACCGGTAGCAATACTGCCCCGATGAAGCAGACTGATCAACCGCAACCTTGTGGTGAAACCAGGATTCGTGGGCTTTATGGGATCGCGAGATAATGCCTCTGGCAACTTGGCATTGCGCCCGTATCTCTCCGTCTTTATGGCAGGGAGTCTGCGCCGAACTTGAGACTACCGGTGACGATGGGAGTACTGTTCGGGCGAATGCGGCGTTCAATTTTGTAGAGTCTCTGCTCAGCAGACTCGTGCCTGACGGCGGAAATTCGCAATGCAATCAGGATTGCTACTGCATGCAGATATCCGCAACTGTACTTCCTTCGGCGCATAGAAACAGACGCCGAAATCGCCTACTCCAAAGATTAGGTATGTGCCGGTTACAAAAGTAACTGAGCCTGACACGTACCAGGTCCATAGCGTCCTTCCTCGCACGGGGATGCTTGAATACCTTGATGGAATGGATCTGGGAGAACAAAATGTCTGATTCCGGGACCTGTTCTTGGCATGTTCGTGCCGACGGAATCAAAGAGCGGCTGATTGTTTTGACGTGTTGCATGAATCCCTTCCGCGAACCTTCATCCCAATTTTCGTTCCGCACGGCTTAACTCCAAGTTCAAGCTTCCCTGCATTCTGTATCCATTTTCTGAATCCTGAGTCCAGAGGCAGATTCTTCAGGGGTTTGGCGCTCTTGTCATTATGTGCTCTGTTCTCTAACGACGCGACAAGCACGCAAGCTTGCAAAAGAGCGGTTCTATATTCCCACGCCGAGGCACCATGCGCGTTTTGCCTGACCGGGCCGCGACTACGGTCCTACTCGCCAAGCAATAAAGGCCAGCATGCTGCTGTGATAACGGTGCTCTGGAGCCTCGAGCGACGTTTCCCGTCTCATTCGCCCAATGGCCTCTCCGCAGGCAGCGTCAGATTCAGTTGACGCCGTTACGACGCTACCGAAGCTGGATAATGCCTCGACATATGTCGAGGAGAAGAAGCCCGTGCCTCGCGGAACCGAACCTGAAGAGCCGTTCGACGATTCGGAAAAGGGCCTGCATTACGATCCCGAGACAGACCTTGATGCCTCGTCGCGCGAGCACCTGCACGTCAAGGGCGAGCCGGTCATCACCACTGGAGAAGACGTGTCCAACTATCTTGTCGATGTACACGACGTCGGCGGCGATGCGTTGACGGTGCGCTCTATCGTCCTTGGGACCCTCTTGTCCGGATTTGGCGCATCCGTCACGCAGGTCCGCACCACCACGCGACGCCCTCATTGAGCGCACAGACGCTTACGTTGTGCGCCATTGTAGATCTACTCCTTCAAGCCGCTTTCAGTCTCTGTCTCCTCGATCTTCCTTTTGCTCGTCATCTACAGCTTCGGGCGATTATGGGAGCGCTTGCCCGTACGTGAATCGTTCGACGAGGAAAAGTGGCCGCGACTCGCCAAATTCGTCGGCCTGCTCAACCCCGGGCCATTTGGGATGAAGGAAGTGAGTGTACCTCACCTGTACGCACACAGTCGCTAATGGGCTACTTCACAGCACGCTGTCGCAACATTCATTGCGACGACGGCGTCGGGCGGCTCCTCTGCTGTCAATAACTTCGCAGTCCAGCGGGTACGCTATAATTCGTACCCGAGCATTCGCCTCGACCGACTGACTAGGGCTTACGTATCAGTTGTTCTACAACACGAGCCCGAACGCCGCCACAGCCGTCCTGGCAACATTTTCCACTGCATGCTTTGGCTACGGAATTGTGGGTATCCTGCGCCCTCTCCTAGTCTACCCAGGATACATCGTGTTCTGGGGCACCCTGCCAAGCGTGACCGTCTTTCAAGGTTCGTGCAATTGCACCGGCGCCTTCGAGTTTCGTTTAGCGCGCTCACTCGTCCTAGCACTGCACCACGACACGTCCGAAGAGAACAAGGAGCTCACGCGAAAACGCGTCCGGCTCTTTTGGATCGCCGTTGGTGGCATGGCGATCTACGAGATCATACCAGCGTACATGTTGAGTCGTTTTCTTTTCTTTCTCTATCGTACGTCAACTGAAGGGGTACTATAGCTTCCCGCTGCTGAACGGTATCTCCATCGTCTGTCTTGCGACGCAGCATTCGCCCGTCCACGCACGCTCTATCATCAGCTACATCTTCGGTGGAGCAAACTCTAATGAGGGGCTTGGGTTATTTGGTTCGTGTTGGCAGTCTTTCGTCCTTCGCAATCGCACGCACTGACGCCAGTTTTTCGGTCTCAGAGTTCAGCTTCGACTGGCAATACCTGGGATCGTGGTACATGTCGCTGCCTCTCGTGCAACAAGGTCAGGCTCTCCTCAACCCATGGCCGTCGATGACTGCGGACTGAAATTTCTCATAGCCAACACATGGGCGGGCTACTTCATCGGCTACTTCGTGCTCCTTGGGCTCTTCTACTCGAATACTTGGCATGCGAAGACCTTCCCGTTTATGTCGACATCCATATTCGACAGCACGGGCAAGGTGTACAATCAGTCCTTCGTGTTCGGGCCCACGTTCCAACTCAACCAAACCGCGTACCACGAGCTCGGACAGCCGTACCTAACTGCGACAAACGTCTTCAGGAATATGGCTCAGAATTGGGCGGTACGTGGCGTGCTGCAAAGGCTCTTCACGTGCTGATTTTTTTTTTATAGATCGGGGGCCTCTTCGCGCACGTGGTCCTATTCTGGGGCAAGGACGTCCTCGCGGCGTTCAAGATTTCAAACTTCAAGAGCAAGCCGGACCGCCATTATCTCGCGATGCAGAAGTACAAGGAGGCGCCTATGTGGTGGTACGCCGCACTCCTCGTGCTGTCTTTCTTTGCAGGTACACTGCTTGCCCCGCTATCCCGCCCCCAACTTCACTGAACAACATTCCCATAGGCTTGATCGTCATATTCAGAGGAAACACGACACTGCCCTGGTGGGGATACCTCGTCGCACTCGGTACCGGGGCAATAGTCGCGGTACGCATTGACGCCGTTGCCGTGCTTGAGGCACTCTAAGTTAACTAATGAACATTCAAGCCCTTCTCTACCGTACTGTATGGACGCATGGGAAATGGCATCGCGACGAATCAGCTCTTCAAGATGATCGCAGGCGCGAGCCATCCAGGTGCGCTGGGACCTCCATTTACCCAGGATAAACCCAATCTCACCATATATCTGTGGACAGGGAGGCCGGTCGCCAACCTCTATTTTTCGATGTGGTCGCACGACGTGGTCTCTTCGACTGTCGGTCTCTCGGGTGACCTCAAACTCGGCCAATACTTGAAGATCCCTCCCCGCGTCATGTTCCTCACTCAGGTGTACGGTACGATTCTCGGCGCCATCGTCAACTACGTGGTCATGATCGTCATCACGGAGAACAAACGGTTTGTCGCACATCCACTGAATTTCCGTCACGCCAATACAAGTGCTAATACATAACTTGAGTAGCGAAATCCTGATTGACCCCATCGGCGACAACCAATGGTGAGTAGAGAATATAGATCTCAGGCCGAGAGCTGACGAGTGACTGTGTCTAGGTCGGGCATCACATACCAGGTTCGCGGCCTTAAGGAAGCCACGCGGTCCGATGTTGACTTAACTTCGGGCAGAGCTTGAACTCGAACGCGATCACGTGGTCCCTCGCCGGCGATGTGTACGGAATCCATTCGATCTACCGTTGGGTCCCTCTGGGCATTCTGCTAGGGGCGATCCCGGTGGTCGTCCATTGGATTATCTCGCTCCGCATCAAGCAGATCGGCCCCCTGGAAATCACGAAGGTAGGCCCGCCAGCTGAGGGATCGTCAGATTGTGAAATACTCACGGTAGCGGTGTCAGATCATCCTTCCGTATTCCATGGGAAATGTCGCCACGCTGAGTGCCGGAATCAACTCGACGGTATGGTCGAGTAAGTCTTCTGAGCCCCTTCGATCATACCGTATAGATAGTTGAGATTTATCCAACAGCAATTGTGCTGGCACTCATTAGCCAGCTGTGGTTACGGCGCTACCATCCCGGATGGTTCAGGAACTACAATTTCTTGCTGGGCGGCGCATTGGATGGCGGCGCGCAGATCACGCTGTTCGTGCTGACTTTCGCGGTATTTGGAGCTTCTGGTGTTCCGCGACCTTTCCCGCATGTGAGTCGCTGCCCTTACCATCTTCCTTCAAATTCTAAGTGCCTTGACAGTGGTGGGGGAACAGAGGCGTTGGCAATGTAGACTATTGTTACCACCAGAAGAAGGGGATATAACTTGGGAAATGGCCGAATAACGACCGAAATGAATAATGTGCTACTCATATGAGGCTAAAATTAGTTTGGCTATTGACTCAGGACAAGTACGAGGGGGGAATTACGCTGCTGCATTCGAGGTTTGTTGACTAAGCGGATTTAACGCCGCCGCGCCGATGTCGGAATTTGAACTTGCTGCTCCGCTCTGCCCTTCACCACTCAACAGCGTTGCTTAAGTACTCCCTCAAGCTTAGCACCCCGAGAGCTGTCAAGAGCTATGTCCTCCTCATACGGCAGCTCGATACCCGGTCTGCGGGCGAGGCCTGGCCGTGCCTTTCCATCCGTGATCCGCACAATCATGACACTTACAGTCGGCGGACCCTGCACACGCATCGGTCAATACGCTATCGCATGCGCTGAGGGTTGAATCGACTGAAAAGTACTTACTGTGACGCCTGTATTGACTTGAGATGCCAGCAGCGATGGCGCAGAACTTGTGCCAATGTTTGATGACGGCATGATAACGAGCGTCGGGACTCGGATGATCGGCGCCTGGATCGTCAACAATTCCCACGCCCAGACATCGCGGCGCAAAGATAAAAACCTACTGCGCGCAGCTGGCGTCACGCCTTTCACGTCCTTTCTTCGCCGTTCGTTTCATCGCGTCACTGTCCTTTTTCTTCTTCTTTCGCCAGGTTCTGCGTTCTTGTGGCCTGGATGGCGCATCTGTACAACAGCGCCGCGGCCTGGAATTTTCAGCAGGATGCGGAGAAGGGCCATTCCGAGTTCGGGCCCATATCGCCGTTGAAGCGCTCAAGCTCACAATGGTCGCTGGGCTCGACGGCTTCGACCCTCGTAGGCGTGCAGCTCAAGGAGGATAAGGAGCTTGACAAACCCGCACCCCTGCCCGCGCAGCCGCCAAAGGCCAGGCTTCCGCCACCTGCTAAGGCCGGCAAATGGATACGGTTCCAGCTTTGGTTCAACACGTACCGCAAGTTCTATATCCTTGTCGTCGCGCTCAACATCCTCGGCGTCGTCCTCGCCGCGGCCGGTCGCTTTTCCTACGCCGAACGCCACCTGGGTGCGCTCGTGCTGGGCAACCTTCTGTCTGCCATCATCGTGCGCAACGAGATCTTCGGCCGCTTTCTATATCTCTTCGTTAACTGCCTGTTCGCGGAGGTACGCGTTGCGCAGTCTAGAGCGCGCGCACCGCTTTCCTGACGCTGCGGAATAGTGGACGCCGTTGTGGTTCCGTCTTTCGTGCACGTCCATCCTGCAGCATCTCGGTGGCATTCACTCGGGTTGTGCCACCTCCGCGCTCGTGTGGCTCATCTTCAAGATGATCGAGATGTTCATTCACAATAAAATGCAACACCTCGCCGTCGTCCTCACTGGTGTCATCACCAATCTGGCCGTCGTTATCTCCATCGCGAGTGCTTTCCCGTGGGTCCGCAACAACCACCACAAGTGCGTATATCCCTACCATCATCCTTAGATGTGGCCGTGATTCATATTTGCAGTACTTTTGAGCGTTGGCATCGTTTCTGCGGTTGGTATGTAGCCTTCTTAGCAAAAGCCATCGAGGTAACAGCTGCCTGACGATTTTCTTCTGCCCTTTTTAGGATTGGACTCGCCGCGACATGGTCCTTCGTGATTCTGGGGAACTCGTATGTCCCTGAAACTCGCACCTGGGACGTGTCCGCCGGACGCCTCCTTGGTTTCCAAGAGTTCTGGTTCACGCTGGTTATCACGATCTTGTGCGTCCGGGAATCATTCTACTCTCCTGAACGAAACATTGATTGCAATCAGTGTTTTACTGCCGTGGGTATGCGTCCGAAAGGTCGAGGTAACCGTCGAGATTGTTAGTCCATCCCAATAAGGATTCAGCGCGCCTTTCTTTCTAATTGACACCTCCGACCAGCCATCGTCCAAGGTTGCCGTCCTGCGCTTCAAAGGTGGTATGCAACAAGGTCTTCTCGGAAGGATTAGCCACTCCGCAATCATGGAATATCACGCGTACGTCTCTGACCGGCAGCCGCGGAGCGTTTGCTGACCTATGCGGTCAAAGGTTCGGAACCATTAGGTGCGTTTGTCTCCTTCTCTGAAACCAAGACGTCGGGCTCACAGGTCATCCCATAGCGAGAGTATGTATGCCGAATCGCACTACATGATCTGCGGCGTGCAAGGCGACTTTACGCGTAGCCTCGTCAACGACCCGCCGACGCACATCTGGACGCGCTGTGTGCGGGTATGACAGGCCCTCCACCTGCTTCCGATGCGTTAGACTGAGTAAGTCGCAGTTCGCCGGCGTGGGAAACACCTCTGTGTTGTATCGCCGCGGTATCCGCGTCTGTACGGGCACTGGGCTGGGCGCGGCGCTGTCGACCTGCATCCAAGAGCCGGGCTGGTTCCTCATCTGGATTGGGTCCGACCAGGAGAAGACGTTCGGCAAGACGATCTCGGACCTGATCTACAGGAACATCGAGCCTGAGCGCCGTATCCTCTGGGACAGCAAGAAGGAAGGGCGGCGCCCGGATATCATGAAGCTCGTGCGGGATGCGTACTACAGCTGGCGCGCCGAAGGTACGCAATTTCTCACTCGCGCTGAGTGTAGCGTTCATACAGCCCGCGCTGCTTTGCAGTGGTTATGATCACATCCAATAGGTCCGGCAATGACGAGCTCATGCAGGGATGTCGTGCGGCAGGCATCCCTGCTTTCGGTACACTGTGGGATTTCTGAGCAGCAAAGATGTTAGTTCTGGCGGGCTACGCTGCAAGCAATTTTTCTATTTAAGTTTTAAGCAATAATTTATCTTGGTTTTCTTCCTCTGACTCCTCAAGACTCTGAGACACAAAGTTTGTCGTCGCAGGCCGCGCCGCTGCGGAGCGATCCGGCTTGCCGACTTGCCGACGCATCTCCCTGTTCCGGAGACTGCCTCTCACGCTCAGCGCACATCTCAACGCCTGCACGCACATACCGCATTACGGAGGCTCTGTACTTGCGCTAGAGACTGTATCAGGTGTGTCGAATGCTTCGCCGTGTGTACACGGGCGTTTAATAAAGCCCCGATGACGCAGAGATCCTGTAAGCTGCGGGCCGTCAGCAATTCGGACTCGGGAGGCAGCTATATAAAGAGGCGCGGTTGGCTGACCGACGGGCGCACTTCTGTTGTTGCCACACGCCCCGTTTTTGTGCATGGCGGCGCGGCTAGATGCTTCACCTAGACTGGCAGATGTAGGGCAAGCCTTGCCGGTCCACGTCGAAGACAAAGTTTCCAAGAACGCCAACGAACTCGAAGTTACAAACGAAGTGAAGAACGCGAATAATGAACCCAACGATAACGACAACAACGAGAAGAAGTCTGCGGGAGACGTCGAAGCTGCTCAGGGTGAACGCTCTGAAGAAGCGGAACGGTATTCTGTCTGGACATGGCACGAGAAGCTCGCTATCGTCGCTCTCACGGCGTCGGCCAGCATGCTCAGGTGCGTTGCAGCCGAGTTCCCTGCTCTGAAATACGTAGAATTTTGACTCAGGCTTTGAACAGTACGATGAGCGGGCAGATATACTTCCCGCGATCCCCCTCCTCGCGGAGTCGTTCAACGTCTCCATCGAGGCTATCAATCTCACCGTCACCTCCTACCTCGTCATGCAAGGCCTCTGTAAGCACCCGGTCTTTCGTCTCTCCCGTGCCATGTTGAGCGCGCAAACTGTGCAGCGCCCATGCTCTTCGGTCCAATAGCCGATGTCAAAGGGCGGCGATTCGTAAGCAGTGCTCGTTTGCTCGTTTCCCTAAGCACACCTTCAACCCATTCTACTCAGGCATACATCATCTGCATAACGATCCTCTGCGGCTCATGCATCGGTATGGCCGTCATGCCACAGGACGCCTACTGGCTCCTCGTCGTGCTCCGCTGCGTGCAGTCCGCCGGCAGCGCGTCTACCGTGTCAATTGGGTATGGTACCATCACAGATATTGCTACGCCTGGCGAGCGCGGCACGTTGATTGGCATCGCGTCGCTGGGACCGGTGAGCGCTCTCGAGTTCGGCTTCTCTCAACGCAGCCTGTTCACTCTCTCCTCAGATGTTTGGACCGTCCATAGGTCCGAATCCCGAATATAAAGAACAGTAACAGCTTGTTGACGCATAGCAGGTCCAATTATCGGCGGAGCGCTGGCTGACAAGTTTGGCTGGAGGTGAGCGGCGCGCGACGTGTTCCATTAATGACATACACTAATCACTCTACAGAGGAATATTCTGGTTCATGGCTGCATTCGCGGCCGCTGTCAACGTTGCATTGATACTGTATGTACTTCATCACCGCATTCTTTTCCAGGTCTCAAACTTGTAGGATTCTCCCCGAGACATTGCGCGCAATCGTGGGAAACGGGACCATCGCTCCCCCACTCTACCTCCAGCCACTAGTTCCACTGCTCTCGCGCTATGACAAAGGTATAGATGCTGCTCCGCCGCTGGCCAAGAAGACGACGGCGGAGGTCTTCAAGGCGCTGGTGCCACGATTCCTGACGCAGCCGGATATGGTGGCTATCTTGACGTCCAACGCGTGCTCCTTTGCGCTCTTCCAGGCGCTATCGGCGAGCATCTCACCCGTCCTTTTGGACGGATATTCATTCCTCACCCAAACGACGGTACGCTCACAAGCAGCATCGCATTGTCTGGCAGCTCACTGACGGGTGCTGCGATTGCGAACTTGAACTCCAGGTCGGCCTGTGCTTTCTGCCGCTCGGCGTGGGCGCCGCGCTTGGCTCTCTTGCGACAGGCCGCATCCTCGACAGGGAATACGCGCGGTTCGGTGGTACGCGCGGCGCGGAGATCGCGCTTTCCTTCCCGCTGGAGAAGGCGCGCCTGCGCCTCGTGCCGTTCTACATCGGCCTCATCGCCGTCTCCGTCATCACCTTCGGCTGGACGGCCGGCCGCACGAGCCTCGCTGCGCCGCTCATATTCAACTTCCTCAGTGCGTCCCCCGGATTGCGCTATGTGTGTGTGTGTGTGTGTGCTGAGTGGTTGATGATGCGTAGCGGGCTGGTCGGTCACGGCGCTGATGAACGCCCACCAGTCCATCTGCCTGGACTTGACGCCGGGCCAGGGCGCGAGCGTCACAGCTGCAGTGCGTCTCCATCTATGGCCTTCATACCCGCGATGATGACTGAGACTCGCACCGCACGGGCAGAACAACATGTTTCGCTGTCTGCTCGGCGCGGCGATCGTCGCCGCCGTGGACGCGCTGCGGCGCAAGCTCGGCGACGGCTGGCTGTTCGTCCTCCTCAGCGGCGCGTGCGTGTTGGTTGTCCTGCCACTCGTGCTGTATGTGCGGCTCCGGGGACCGAAGCTGCGCGCGAGGCGCCTGGCCAGGAAGGAGCATCTGGAAGAGGAAGAGCGGCAGCGGCAGCTGGCGCAGGCGTAGAATCCGCAGTATATTTACAGTTAGAATAGCAATGCTGTACGGTATGTGAGTATGGATCTATGGGCTATGTGAGAACATGTGTCCATGCAAAGGAGAAAAGCCAGGCAAGCAGAATCATGAAAATCTGGAGTAGAGGGGTGGTGCTTCCGGTGGTCCCGAGCTCCCGACGGCCGCAGTACTGTTGCCATACAGCCCAGACTCAGAGCTCTGCTGAGTGCTCGGCCGCAGAGAGACGGATTTGCGATTGGGCGAGCTGAGCAGTTCATACTTTCGGTCTCTGTGCGTGATAGCCGCTGCTGAATATATGTCAGCAATGAGCTGCCCGTCTTAGACTGGCGTACTGACATGATGAGACGAAGTCCGTTACCGGGGCTATCGGGGACACCTTCGCCATCCTGATGCGGCGCCGTCGGCTGCCCCAGGAGTGGAAGACCATGACGCCCACGATGCCAATAAGCGCAAGAGCACCCAAAGCTCCAGCAACGATGGCTTTAATGTCCACGCGATTGTTCGTTCCATCAGGTGCGTCGAGAGAGCCGGGTCCTTGCCGACTCTTGTCAACGGACTGTGTGGCACCGGACTGGGATCCATTTCCAGAGTTCGAACCGTCAGAGTTTGTCGAGGGAGTCACAGATGTCCCGAGGTTGGGATCTGACGTCTGAGAGACAAAGCTGGCAGCGGAACTTTGGGTGGTGATCGGGGGCAGGAGTGAAGAGCTTCCGCCTTCGTTACCAGTTCCACCGTTTTCCTGCGTCTGATCAGGTGGCGGCTCCAAGGTCTGCTCTGGCGGGTTTCTTGTAGGCGCAGTTGCAGCAGCTAGAATATAAGGATTATTCAGGCGCCGCTCGCTGCAGATAGAATGGTTGTGACGTACTCGGGGTGGCACTATCGAGCATGTCAGTGATGCATCCCAGAATACTATGCACTAACTGACTTGGAGGCGCCTAGAAAGACATTGACGATCTTCAGACCCGCTGATCCGGGCAATGTGTGAGAGCTAAGTGCGTGATGAGCGTAAGTTTCAGCCACAAGGATCGTCTTCGGCACCCACCTGAACTGGTTTGCTGGCGAGATGCTCAATGGAGCGTAATTGGTGGATGTGAGGGATTTGTACGCCTCTGCATCCAAAGAGCCATAGGAAGACGAGGTCGTTACGCTCGATGCGTTCTGGCCGCATTGACTGCTCGACGGCGCAGACCCTACGGTGAAAACCTGCTTATATCCGCTCCGATTCTGGACCACAAACTGCTTTCCAGCTCGCAGACTACACATCCAGCTCAGTATGCCAGTGCCCATTGGTGGCCGTAGGACCTGTAATGTTGCGCCGTTGTGAGCAGCATGGTGGCTAAGGCCTTGGACTCACCATCCACTGTGTCAGCGAGCTGTCCGGTGTCAGAAACGATATAGCAGCATCATCTGGAAGCACAAGGCCACTTGGTGGGTCGCCGCTGGGGTTGATATCGT
Organism: Auricularia heimuer; assembly: GCA_002287115.1. Classification (NCBI taxonomy): domain Eukaryota; kingdom Fungi; phylum Basidiomycota; class Agaricomycetes; order Auriculariales; family Auriculariaceae; genus Auricularia; species Auricularia heimuer. The sequence continues at coordinate 198,505 of NEKD01000046.1, read as the reverse complement.
AATACAGATGTATGGGTGCACACTCGCGCGGCTCGCTGGTGATATACATCTCCATGCCCCAGTTGCCGTTGCCGACCCTGAATGCATCCTCTGCGACAGTAGAAAGGACGAAAAATGGGTTGAGTAGGAATGAAAGGAGCGTGAGGGGGTGCATGTGCACGAATGAGAACACAGGTGGAGTGCAGGTGAAAGAGCTCGTTGTGACACGAGTACAAATAGACAACTTCGGCACACTGAGGAGTGATGAGCGCCGTACTGACTTTTCCCGGTAGCATGACTGAACGACGTAGCGACAGCAGAGCTTTTATCCGCAGCGAGTGCTGACTGCCTTTCTTGTCAAGGGAGATCAGTGTAACATGGTCGCATATAGCTTCCAAGAACTAGAAGCTAACGAGTTACAATGGGAATCCTTAACCTATAAAATCTCCTACGTTCTATCGCAGGCCGTGCTAGTCTTCACTCCGTCTTGGCCAAGCCAGATTCCGCGGCGAGCGAGTAGAAGCGCGAACCGTAATCGGCGATCAGAGTTTGCGGTGCGTCGAACTCAGCCACCTATGAACGAGGTTAGCAACCCATATTTAATAGATATCAAACGGCGACTACCTCTCCGTTATCAAGCACAAGCACGCGGTCGGATTTCATGATAGTGTGCAGACGGTGCGCGATCGTGAGCATCGTGACATTGGCGAACTGCGGGCTGCGAAGCACGTCTTGAATTGCCTTGTCGCTCTGCAAGTCAACAGCAGAGGTCGCTGTATACGCGATGAGCACACAAGGACTTGACGTAAAAGAAGGGACATACCTTCATCGAGCACGAGAATGGTAGACTAAGTTCAAGCGACAGTGTGAGCACGGGCCGCGGGAAGGAAATGGAAAGATGAACACACCTTGCGCAACAGCGCCCGAGCGAAGCACAGCAGCTGCCTTTGCCCAGAGGACATGGACAAGCCACCTTCCCCGACCAGGGCATCTAAGCCCTTCGCAAAGCTCTCAATGTACTCCTTCAGGTGAACCTGCGCGACGATCAAACATGAGTCACGCACAGGCCTCTGTGATGAAGACGACTACACACCTGTTGGAGCGATTGCCAAATCTCCTCGTCCTGATACTGCCCGGTCGGGTCGATGTTCTCGCGCATGGTGCCCTCGAACAGCTGTGGCTCCTGCGGGATGATACTAATGGCGGTCCGCAAGTCGTGGAGGCCGAGCGTAGAGGTGTCGACGCCGTCAATTATTACCGTCCCCGTCGCAGGCTCGATGATACGGAGGAGCCCGAGAAGCAGCTGCACACAGACGCACTTAGCATGAAAAAGAATGCGAAGGAGTTCACGCACCGAGGACTTTCCAGCGCCCGTACGACCGCATATTCCAATCTTCTCGCCGGGCTTCTACCGAACGGAGATTTATCTTCAGCATGCGCTCCTTACTGCGGCCAACGAACTCACTATGCCCAAGTTGATATTCTTCAGGACAAGGTCTAGGTTCTGGCGATAACGGAGGGAGTAATTCCTGGGAGTTTGGTTGAGCGAGAAGCGGGCCGAGGGAGTCAAAGAGACACACACCTGAATTCAAGATGACCTTCGGTTGGCCACGTGCCGACCGGTTTTTTCTCTTCGATATAAGCAGGTGCCTCGGGTATGACGTCGACGTAATGCAGGATGCGCTCGACGCTAACGATGATTTGCTCGACATCGCTGGCGTACCGGACAAGCCAGTTGAGGTAACTGCTGATGTTGAGACTATACGACAGGACGAGACCCACAAGACCGCATCAAGGGCATCGCGGACGCCGAGCGTGGTGAGCGCGAGACAGGACGCGATAAGGATGATGGTCGCGCCGAGCAGCTCGAGTCGAACGGCCAGCCATCGGTTGACGCTGACGGAGAGGATGTAGCATTCCTGGTTGCGGTCGACGAGCCACTCGATGTTCGCTGTGAAGATGTCCTGCTGCCCAAACGCGCGAATCGTTGACAGGCCGCCGAGGCTCTCCGAGAACCATGCGAAGATGGGCGAGCGCGAGACGGCGTCGAGCCGCTTCAGCTCGCGCGAGGTTGCCAAGTAATAACTGCATCGCGCGCCGCTATTGTCAGAACTCGGTTTCGGAAGCAAGGTGGAGGAACTCACGACATGGCCTTGTGGTAGATATACGCCAACGGCGGGAGGGATAGGAGGAAAAGCGGGAAGCTTGCAGCTGCCACGGCGACAATGCTCAGAACACTAGTAAGTGTGCGCACAAAGGCTTGAATCACGCGAGCCAAGACCTGGTCGACGACCTGCACGACGAGCATTGTCAGTCAGAGCTCTGGAGTCGGAAACAGAGAACAGGACGCACGTATACGTCGCGACTGAAGACGTTCATAATCCTAAACACGAATAAGCATAAAAAAAGCCAGAGCATAGAAGTCGCGAGCGCGCACCGTCCTGTCGGCGTCGACTCGAAGAAGCTGAGCGGCGCTTGCATCACCGCAAGGAGCATATTGTCATGGAGATGCCGCGCGCTCCGCAAGGTACACAGCACCCAAAGGAAGAGCCCGCTGAGCGCAGCGAATACCGTGCTGGCCAGCGTGACCAAGCCGTACAGGGCGATGTAGTACCCTACATCGGCGCGCGCGTCGCCCCAGCGCATGAGCACGACGTTCGCCGCGACTCTGCTCGCCTGGCTCGCGACGATGAGCAGGACAAAGAGTGCGAAGCCCGCACGCGATGCCACGGAGATGTACTGTGTGTAGACGCGCCACTTAACCTTGCCGACCTCCGTGTGCTCCTTTGTGATTACTGGCTTGGATAGGTCTGCCTGTGAAGAGGGCTGGACGGTCTTGAGCGGAAGCCGTGTCGCCTTCCCGAACGAGTAGCTCTGCGTTAGCTTCGCGCCAGACGCGATCTTCCTAGAGTCTGACTCGGACGGGCTGTGCTTGCTGTCTACAGCCGACTTGCTGGTCAAGGTGATTGGCGTCGTTGGCCTCAAAGCACTCGCACTCGCCGACCCGCGTCCGTGGTGAATGCTGTCAAGCAGTCAGCCATGCTGGCAGCTTGCGTGCAAGAGGACAACGCACATCAATTTGTGCAGCTCGCAGGCTTCGTCAAGCATTGCCTTAGCATACGTCGCGCGCTCGAGGATTATTCCGCGGCGCATGAAGACGAGCTCGTCGAACTGGCCGACGAAGGCAACGGTGTTCGTCACCAGCACCCGCGCTCTGTCGGCGAGGACACCGCGCGGCCCGATGACATGATCTGCAGCAACGAAGTGAGTGCGAGCGGAATACCGAAGAGCGGGAACGGAAGGTCGTACCGAAGACATGCCGCGCAACGTGTGAGTCGACGGCTGCAGTGCATTCGCGTTAGCCAGTGTTGCATTTGGGCAATATAGGAAATGTGCACTGACCAGCAAGGACGTCGTCCAACAGGTACAAGTCGGCGCGAGCGTAAACGGCGCGAGCGAGAGCAATGCGTGCTCGTTGCCCGCCACTAAGCGTAACGCCTGCGGAGCGTAAGCGTGTGCAAAGGCTCCCGGCGTTATCAAACGCACCTTTCTCGCCCACCATCGTCAGGTCTCCATCGGGAAGCGTCTCCAAGTCCGGGCCCAGGGCGCAGGCTGCGTATTGCTGAGCGAACTCGTCACCAGACCAGACCAAGAGGACATACCATCCAGAACAATATCGTAGAACTCCTGCTCGAACTCGTGCGAAAAGAGAATGTTGTCACGGACAGTACCGCTCATGATCCTATCCACCTGTCAGCACCGTGGAATGAAAGCAGACAAAGGTGAACGGCGTACCAAGGAGTCTGCGGGACATACGCCAGAGAGCCGCGCACGACCACTTCACCATCAATTTGATACATCTCGCCCACGATGGCGCTCAGCAGACTCGTCTACGAGGAGAAAGACGTGTTCAATACGCGTCAACCTTCACGGGAAACTAGAGCACGCACCTTTCCAGCGCCAACGCGGCCAAGAACGCCGACGAGCTGCCCGGGAAGAACAGAGAGCTCGATGCCTTCGAGGGTCGGTGCCTGACCCTCACCGGCGTCCCATGCGAAGTCGCCGCCGTGGATCTCGAGAGCAGGCTCATGCGCAGACGCAGGCGGGTGAAGAATAGCGCGTGCGTCTGCCTGCAGCTCGTCTCCATGTAAGAAAGACTGCAGTCGGCGAGCTGATACGAGTGCCTCGACAATGCTGGATGTGATGTTGCCGAACTGTTCCAGGCAGTCAGCACACATGGCGAAGATGAAGGCAGCAGGGAGGGACGTACGTTTGCCAGTGGGAGCTGGAGGAGCATAAAGAGCGCGATGGCAGGGAAGATTATGTCCGACGTGAGGACTTGGCCGGTGCGCGCTGCAACGGCGAACGAGACGAAGGCGACCAGGAGCGGAACGCCCGCCCAGAGCGCGCTGCTGAGCACGTTGAGCACGGCGATGCGGCGCAGGACGGCCATCTCGCGCTCGTTGCGGATGCGGCGCACGCGTTGGACGAAGGCGGGCTCCCACGCGTAGAGCTTGATGCTACGATTGCGCGTCAGCGAGATTGCAGAGCAAGCATACCAAAAAAGAAAGACAGACCTCTTAATGTTGCCCAAGATTTCCGCCATCTCCTTCGTGCGGCGGTCACGGTTCTTCATCTGCTCCTCCTGCAGACGCATCATGACGCGCGCGATGCGCGTGTTGAGCGGGATGGACGCCGCCATCACGCCGACGCCGACGAACGCGGGCCAACCGAGAACGCCATACAAGCTGGCGAAGGCGAGCGCAATCTGCAGCGGGCCAGAGACGACGCCAAGCCCGTCGATGGCGAGGCTCTGCAGGCGCATGGCGTCGACCGACATCAGGTTGACGATGTTGCCCGACGCGCGCGCTGCGGGCAATCGGAGCGCCTTGCGGTAGATCTCGCGGACGAGCCCCGCGCGCACGCGCATGCCCGTCGTGAAGGTGCGGTGCAGGTACTGTTGTTGCAGGGTTGTTTGGGCGACGGCTGTGGTGAACATGACGGTGGCGATGGCGAAGCCCTGGATGAGTGGGACGTTGTCGGAGGCTTGGTAGAGCGGAATGAAGCGCAGGAGGAGACGGAGCAGCTGCGGCTGGGCGAAGGCGAGCAGGTCCGACGCGATTTTGAGTACCAGCGCCACAAGCAAAGGCCAGCCGTACGCCCGCATCAGAGCGGTCCAGAGACGGCCACTACGTTTCAGTGAGCAACGAGTGGTATGACCAAAGCAGCTTCTACATACTGTTGTCGCAGTGCAACTTCGAGCCGGATGCCCATCGCTTCCGTCTCTTCATTTTCGTCCAACTTGTAAAGGTCATCGGCAGTCACATATTTCTTCGTGCCGAGCTACAATATTGCTCAATATACCTCGCGCGGAGTATTATGAAATACATACCTTCATGAACGGTGTCAGCCATCCAAAACTCCAGACGCTGAAGATGTTGGCCGTGGCAAGCGGGATCTCTTTTAGGTCGGATTCCATGCCAACCTCGGGGCCAACCGACTCGCAGACGAGAGCGACGAGCTCCAATACTGCGATAGCGATGTGGAAACGTAGGTTGACGCTGTCGCCGATTAGAACGTCCGTACGAGCGGCGATGGTCAATGCAGCGATGTGCGCCGGCCAGAAGAGCAGCAGCAGCGTGTTGGAATATTTTTTGCGGGTATGATTGGCCCATACGAGTATGGCCGCCGCCGCCTGGGCCACCGCAGTCGGCACGTCAAGGTTGACCGATGCAATGCCGAATGCGAGGAGCAGGGTTCCCTGACAGTCACATCAGCTCCGAGTTCCTATGTCGCTCTGAATCAACGTACAATTTTCAGGCGTAGGACGGCGACACTCTGTAGACCACGTTGGATGATTTGGTAATTCTTAAATAGCAGATGAACATGGACAATGGCAAAAGAAACGAACACGGCGACGAACCCAGGGAGTAACACAGCACGTTCAAAACAGACTGAGAGGTCGAATGGGCGTATGGTTGACACAGGGTGCCTCCAAGTGTCGCCTGACGAGTCCGTGCAGAGTATCATGCTTATAGCTGTTGAAAGCTGGTGAAAGTAGGAAGCAGAGTTGAGTCAGGGTCGCCGCGAAAATCCGGAATCCGCGTGCTCGTCCAACATGATCGGAACCAATCTAAGTTAGTGTGCCCTGAATCGGAGGCTTTGGGAGAAATTCTTGGAGAGCAGGGGAGTTGTCGACGACAGATCATAGAGATGATCGTTGCAGGTGTGATCAGCTGCAGCGGAGCATCGTCTCAGGAATATCGCATGTTCCTCACAAATTCGAGCCTGCCAGTGATCCAGACAGTTCGTCTCGCCGGCGAACTAACCACTGAGCATGTTCGTTGAGTTGTAACTGGAGCAATTAAACGTCCGGGAAACAACGAGATTTTCAATCTGTGGTTGACTGAAGTGTCAGGGAAGAGTCCGTCGAAGCCAGGAGTTACACACAGCAATGAGCTGTGTGCGAGACGGCCCATAGCCCTGCGCCATCTCCACCTTGAATAACCGCTGTCATCTGGTATATTGCTCATAAGCGTAGAAAGTCGCTGGAGAGTAGCGTGCCACGGAAACGCCACACGATAACCCGGCTTTAGCCGCCTTCGCGCTGACCGCACGACGACGGCGCGGCCACGCCCCAGAACACGGATGCACCGCGCAGCACCCAGCCAGCGCGCGATGCCGCTGCCGCGGCGCTCCGCGCGCCTGCACCGCTCGCCGTCTGGTTCTGGCTCTGGTTCGGCGTCGCCACCGCCGCATGCACCGACGCCGAGGAAACGCGCGACGGCGAAGATGCGGCTGTCGCAGGCCGAGGAGCTGCGCAGCATTGAGCAGGTCATCGACAGCTCCGCGGACGACTCGGAGACGGCGACGATCAGCGGGTCAGCGTCGGGCTCGCCGTCGCCCCCCGTACGGCGCAAACGCGAGGACCCGCCCGCCGCCGAGCCCGAACCCGACATCGCCCGAGGACGACCGCTGCTGCTGCCGTTCGTCGTGGGCGCGCTCGCGATCGTGCTCGGCGTCCTTTCGCTGTTCTCTTTCAAGTACCCCTTGGAGGAGGCGCCGCCGCTGCGCCTCGAGCGCGCGCTGCCGCTGCTGACGGCGCACGTGCGCGCGGTGGGCGCGCTGCTGCCGCGCGCGCGCGAGATGCAGCGCCCCGCGCTGGACCACCTCGCCGTGCGCGAGCTGCGCGACGCCGCGCGCCTCTCCAACGCCGACTCCAACTCGGGCGCCCTAGGAGACAGCTCGGGCGACGCTGCCGCACTCGCAGACGAGCTGGAGGCGCTGGGCGCGCAGCTCGTGGCGGCCAAGATGCGCGCGCTCGATCTGGGCGTGGCGCTCTGGCTCGCGGGGCGCGCGACGCACAACGAGCTGCATTTCGCGCTTTCCTCCTTCATCTCCCCATCCTCCTCCTCCTTCTCCAATGCACCTACTTCTACGGCAACAGCAGCGGCGTCGATAGCATCCGCAACGCGCTTTCTGGCATCATCCGCGGCGGACCTGCACACTCTAGCAAACGACACCGCCTCGTTGCTACAAGACGCCTACACGTTCGGCACCACCGTGACGGCCTCTCCCACCTTCGCCGCGCTCGTATCGTCCGTCGGCAAGACGCCGCGCAGCCGCTGGCTGGGCTCCGGCTCCGGAATAGGAGACGAACTGGCGGGGCTCAGGGGCAGCGTGGACCGCGCGCAAGAGGCGATACGGAGAGCTGGGGCGCTGGGGCGCGCTGCGAGGGACTTGGCGGGTGAGGCGGAGGGTATTGGGGAGCGATTGAGAGGGGTGTTCGCTGTGAGTTCACCTTTTGTGCGAAGGCGAAGTGTGAAGCTGATCATGATGATTTTGCGCTGGAACTCTAGACGGACGACCCGCAGCACCCGCCCAAGTCGCACGCGGACCCCGCGCAGACGGCCAAGCTCGCGGCGGAGCTGCGCGCCGCGCTGGAGGCGCTCGCGGGCAGGTCGCGCAGGTGCAGCCGGATACCGGCTGAGGACAATGCTGGCGGATGCTCGTTTCCCTGCTTTCGAACGCGCTCCTGCTCTCGCTTACTCTCTTGGGACCCCTCTTGCTCTTGCCCTTACTCTTACTATCAACTGTATGTTGGTGTATCGATACGATATCTCATGTCATCATCGCCGTTTGAAGCAATACTGATAAGTACAAGATGTGCAATACACCTACGTGAACCTTGCATACGCTACGGGAAGCCTGCCGCTAGCGGGAGCAAACGCGGCTCGCTCTTGGACTCCTGCTTCGAGCTTCAGACTCGTCACACCCGCCGACATTCTATCTTGCACGCACTCAGGTGGCTGGAGTGGATACTGTGGAGCTGGCGCCGCTCGATTTCGTTCTGTCTGGGCGGGCTGCTGTTCTCGCGCTGCGGTGGGGCGTGGAGTCTGGATTGTTGCACTGAGAACAGCCGGCGCTACGTATACCTCATCCTATACCAGCAGCGCGCCTGGTCACGACTGACGGCTGGCCACGCTCTGGCTTTGCCGCCGCCTGGACGGAACACGGCGTCGGGGCTGGTCGAGCTGATTTGCGACTTGACCTCTCTCGTGCTCTGAACTGCGACCTCCAGTCAGCGTGCAACCCGGGACGTCCACTGCATGCGTTTCGGATTCGCGCTGCCTCTAGAGTATCATCCTGCCGGTATCCCCAGTTGAATCCGAGTCATAGATATCTGGACGAGATACGCCAACGGTCGGTAGGAATGCACCTACTAGGTGCAACTTTGCGGGAGGAGTATGCAGTACGCACTGTGCACACGGCCGACCGCGATTCTGCAAGAGGCGCGTTTGACTTGCTGCTTGAGCCCCGCTTAACCAGGGGCCATCGCTGCTCGTCGAAGCCGGGCGAGCGCAGCAGGGTTCTTCGTTTAGGACGGTGTCGCTGCTCTCGAGCCGCGTTCGTCCCGGTGCAGTGGTTGCTGCATTGCGGAAGGGTGGCGGTCTCAGGATGAGCGATTAATGAGGCCTGAGGATGTCCCGGGCTCATTCGGCGCTGCTGACCCGATCCGCGCAGGCTCTCAGGTCTTCCCTCACGCACTGGCGGCACAGTCCTGCGCTTGAGCGTTTCCACAATCTTCGCCGTTGTTCTCAACGGTCGCTTTCAGAGCACTTGGGATGCCGGGGGCTCTCATCGGCACAGACAACACGCCTCGGGCAGTCGGGAGCGCTAGTAACAATCGCATCAAGCTTCGACTTCCCGGCACGCGCTGGCAAGTACAACGCTATTGTGCAGAGTTACAATAGCGTTGTACTTTCCGCGAGGGTATAAGAGACACATGACGCTGTGCTTGCCTTAGTTGCGCTCGCTGACCGTAAGATGAGGAAGAGCGGTCTCGGTTCGCGCTCCGACCACTCTTGCACTGACCCAATGGGCTGTCGCTCACATTTCTCGGTACGAGCTCCGGGAGGTCTACCTTGACACGCAACGGCACGTCGACAGTGATCAACTTTTCTTGGGCGTCGTGGAGTACGTGCCCGACGGAGTGACGGGTCGTCAATGGTCATGAGTCGTTAACCAAGCCTCCCCTTGCAGTGGTCGACTGCGCCGAGGGCACCCAGCGCCAAATGCTCGAAGCTGGGGAGCCCGCACCATACGATATCAGGCGTATATTCATCACTCGCATTTGCGGTGAGTTTCTCGAGCTTGGTGACCCTTGACACGGCGGACTGACTGCGAGCCTAGCTGACGACGTCTTTGGGCTGCCGGCTCTCCTGGGCAGTATATTGTATCGGCGGTTTAGCGTCCAGTCAGATACCGTAGGTGCCCGGACATTGTTGCCTTATACGCTTACGGTTTCACACCAGGTTGTGCTCCACATTTACGGTCCCGCTGGGCTGCGCTCCTTCGTTCGCGCGAGCATGAAGTCAGCCGAGCTGCCTCTAAGAGGCAGATATAAGGTGACGGAGCTTCTCCTGCCCTCTGACTCGCCCGCAACTTGCGAGCCGGACGAGATGCATCCCAACGAAGCGCCGGGAGAGGATATATTGGCCAGCGCGGACGAGCCGGACACATGGCCCAGCTTTGCGCAAGCACCCGAAGCGAAGATCAGTGCTGCGCGTCTGGACGGTCCTCAGACGTCTCTGGGCTACGTGTTTGAGGAGCCTGAGCAGCCCTTTGCCGATAGGGAGTGGCTTCGATACCTGGACTCGATCCCCCGCGAGCAGCTTCCCAAGGATGTGGCCCACGCCCGCCAATTTGTTTCGCGGTTTGCGGACGGCGACGCCAGCAAGACGCTGCTGGTCGATGGTACGCCCGTGAAGCCCGCACCTACGACGCGGCCCGGCCGCAAGATCGTCATACTGGGTGCCACTAGCGACGCATCGCGCATCGAAGCCCTCTCGCAGGACGCGGATATTGTGGTGCACGAAGCGACTCTCGGTCCGCTGGTACCGCAACTGCCGCGATGGGTGTCTTCTCGCAGGAAATCGGACGCATCTCCGAATGCGTTCCGCCAGGGACACTCCACGGCCGCCGAGGCGGGCGCGTTCGCCGCGCGAGTGAACGCGCAGCAATTGGTGCTCAACCGCTTCGCATCCAGGTATGGGACGCTAATTTTCCCCTGTGTCTCGGTCAGCCCGCTCACCCGTCCTCCTGTCCTCCAGGTTTACGGGATTGTCGATGTGTGAGCCATACCCAGGTAGAACTCCCCTCGACAGAAGCTGGCACGAATGTCAATGTACAGCGATGGTGCATTTGATGGAACAGGCCGCACTCGCCTTCGGGCGGATGGACGTTGAGACGGCGCGCGACCTGCTCAAGCTCCCAGTACCGTTTCGCAAGCCGGAAGTCTTGGACGCTCAGGGATCAAACTGCGAAATCGGTCCGGAGGACGGGCTATCGCATTCCGAGGTAGAGGTTTCAAAGCTTTCTCCGGAGGAGATGCTGCTACTGGCCGAATGACAGTCATTGTCGTCACCGCGCTACCCCGCCGTCAGACTTCGTGTGCCCTTGACACCTACGCCGCCTACGCTGCCAACGCCTTTGGCTCCCGGATTCCGCTTTCCTATTGCCAAGAACGGGGACCAAGCAATGATCGGGTTCAAGAGTCCGGCTCTTGAATCGACCCCTCCGGTTGCGACTACTACTTCAAGCGCGGGACGCAAGAAGTCCAAGAAGGCGAAGCAGAAGCGTTCCAACGGAGAGAAGAAGGTTTAAGCTTCATGTCGAAAGGGAGCGTGATGCAGTATTATCGCGTGCACTGTGCATACATACTGTAGTCGCAGTGTTTGTGGTATAAGGAATGGATAACGTCTCAAAATTCAACAGACTGAAACATTGCTGGTGCCGCGGTACATGTGGAAGTACAGATTGCATGATACCTTTTGCTAATCCAAATTCTTCAACAGCTGTAGCACAGTCGCCTGCAGGTCGGCTTTGGTCACGCCGAGCCAGCCATTATCTCCGTCTCCCCAAGCAAAAGCCCCATCACTGGTGCACGCTGTCCCCGCGATACAGTCCCGCACCGCTTCGGGTGTGACCAAGCCGCTGGCCAACACAGCTAGTCCCCGCTGCAGACTGTCCTCGGCTGACGCATGCTGGACAGTGAATGAAACTCCAACGGCATCCTCCAGGAAACGCAGAATGTCGTTCTGGCTGATCATACCGTCTCCAACACGCAGCTCACGGTTGGCGGTCTCCTCAAAGTGCTCGGGGGACAGTGCACGTACGGTCGCACGCGCGCAAGTCGCCCATGTCGAAACGTTGAACGGCTGATCGCCGCCACTGAGAATCCGCGCTGCGCGAGCCTTGATATCGAAACCGAGCCAGCCGTTGAGTAGAGCTGTATGGTGGGTGAGAATACACTTGGAAAGTCAGGCGGGGGACCGGCTTGAGCTCACCCCACTCAAATAGCGCGCCAGAATAAAACACCGTGTACTCGATCTCGCCCTTCGCTGATTTCTCCTTGAGATATCCCGTGACGGCACGGCGCGACGCGTACACTGGGAGCTGCAGAGACTTCGGATGTGCTTGGTCGGCGGCCCACTCGCTGGGAAGGAAGGAAGGAAGGTTTCAGGCGGGGAGGTCCCAATCAGGGACGACCGCTCCGGGCTACGAGCAGTAGCTCCGGACACCCACCGCAATATGGCTCGATCTTCCAGTTGAGATTTCCGGGCTCAACTAGATTAAGTCTACACCATTGCAATGTGAGTGCTGGTTATAGTCGCCATAATTATAAGTCTTTGGCGGTAAATACATTCATCACTTTACACGTGAAGCGCGCAAACATCGGCAGTGTCGGTTCATGCACAGCGAGCACCCGCACAATCTGTGTGTCAGATAGTCTGAGAAGGAACAACAGGAGCTTAGGGTCAGTTGCCCCCAGCTTTGCAAACAACTCAGTCCGGAGTCGTACCACCTCGTCTGATGCGCCGCATTGCAACAGAGCATGTACTGGGTCTTCCACGGCGGTATGGCACCAGCGGCAGAGCCTCTCACTGCGTTGCACGCCCTGCCAGCGCAGTCTCTCCACAGCCAACCCGTGGGTCGACAGCAGCACCCGCGTGAGTGCCACGCGGTGGTCGGGAACGCGCAGTTTCAGGTAGGCCCTGAATGCCATCACTTGACCTGTCCCGTATCGTCCGCTCTCTACGCATACGACATTTGGTCGAGAATGCAGGAGGAACAGCTTCTGATTGACTGCAATCGCCCCATGCAAGTAGGACAGCATGGACTGCTTGATCAAGTCCCGGATTTCTTCGACCTCGCCCGCCTCCATGATTGGATCATTACCGAGATCCACTGGGTGGGGAAGCAGTCGCAGTGCCTTGTGTAAGTCACCGTACCAAGACTGACGGCCGTCCAGGAACAAATTGACGGAGTCTTGCAGGGCCAGTCGAGCATAATCACCCGACGGCCGCTGGAGCAAGTAGCCGAGGTAGCGAACGAGCAAGTCTGCCCTCCGGTAGCGCACCGGCCAGATACCAGTTTCCGTAAACAAAGCCGCCACTGAGCAACGTTTTCCGGCACGCAACAGCTTCCTGAGGTATAGGTTCTGCGCACGCTCCAGTTCTAACGTAGCCGCCCTCGTTGCATCCGGGCTGACGTCGCAGCCATGTGTCAAGTGCGGGTCAATCATGGCCGTGTACAGATGTCGGGCGGTAGTCGGCGGGCACTGCAAACAAAGGCCATCGATGACGCCAAAGACGCTGGAGGCGAGAGCGTATGCCGTCGCCGCCTTCTCGCGGGAGTGTTCAGCAAAGAGGTTCTTCTTCTCAGAGGTGATCCTCAAACCGACGTATTTCTCTGATGCCTTGAGCGGCACAATCTCTCCTCCAATGCTGAAGGAGATGGTACCAATGTCTACTGGTGAGCATCCAAGCGGCATCCACCATGATTTCTTCTTGTTGATCTGCAGAAACGCACGACAGCACCATGCGTAGAAGGCATCCAGCTTAGCCTGCACTGCCGCGCGCGATGTCCCAAACATGACGATGTCGTCGGCTTGTTCCAGGTGGGAGACCCTGGTGCCGCCCAGGAGTATGTCATCTAGAACCTCTGGCACCTCCAGGTCCGCGAAGAAGAGCAGCCACATGATAGGCGATGCCGGATCACCAATGAGAATGCCCATGTCCGAGGTAAAGGCCTCAGCACAACAACCATCTACGCGGACACAGTAGGCCATCCGCTCGTATATCGTGCGGTAAACGTCGAAGATCGGCCCCCGCATTCCGAGATTGTAGAGTTTCAAGAACAGCAGATCATGATTAACCGACGGAAACGCGTTTGATATGTCGACAGAGGCCAGGTAGAGCACCTTGCCGTCGGCACGCGCCCGTTCAGCAGCACAGCGCAAAATAAAGGTGTTGTTGTTCGTCCTATATCCAGCGCGGAAGCCGTTCTGCGATTTAGGCAATACTTCAGGTCGCGTGTCAAGCCACTCGCGGATGCGAGCGTCCATTAGCATCGTCAGGAATTTCAGCAGACAGCACTCCAGTCCAATAGTACGATACGACGCTGCCATCTTTGGATCCAGGTTCCGCTTTAGAATGGCCGCCAAGAGCGTAGTGAGCCACAGCGTGGGTACATTGCGCATCTCAAGGCATGCGTTGAACAGCTCCAAGAGCACTTCGTTCGGGATTTCCAGTATAGCCTTGTACCCCTTCTTATCGGCACCTGTCGAGCGACCCAGTGAGTTCGAGCGGATGCGAGCTTTAACACGAGCGATATCGTCGAGCGTGAATTTACGACTGAAGTGCTGGTCAGGTGTGATATCCTCCGTGCAGTCCGGTAGCTGCTCAGCCTCCTCACGCACGCGACGCATGCGCTCCGCATCAAATTCCGGCGGAAGAACCAGCGGTACGTTCATCCTTTCCATGAACACGTTTGTGAGTATGTCCTCGGCCAGTGCTGCCAACCGCGACTTGGGGTGTGTCATGGCTTTGACGAAGCGCCAGAAATTCGGTTCGTTCTGCACTTGCTCGAGCGCCAGCAGGTTCTCCGCGGCCTTTCTGCGCCTTGCAGCTCTCCCTCGGTGGAACGCGTCCTTAGGCCTCGCATCCATAGGTTCCTCCTCCAGGACATCTTCCACCGTCGCCTTGTGGGCATGCGGTTTCGGAATAGGGATGCGTGGCAAGTCCGTCTGGACCTTTGCCATTCCATCAGTGCCGCGCCGGCTCAGCACGAGAGCAGGGAGGGCGCCAGGCCAGTCTCCCGGGATGGCAGCCACTTCCGGCAGTAGCGCACCCGCAGCAGTGAGTCTGTCAGCCTGTTCGTTATGGGTGTTACCAGAATGACCTTTCACCCAAGTAAACCGCGTAGGGCCCATTCTAGTGGCCAGCATTGCTACGATAGGCGCGACAAGATCGGCGTTCTCGCATATCCACCCATCCTCCGCAAAAGTCGGTGCCCAGTGGCAGAACACATGTATAGCGTGTTGGGAGTCTGTTCAAATGTCCAGAGCTCTGTCGGTGGGAGCAATGTGTACCGCATGGCCAATTGCATATAACTCTGCACGAGGGCTAGTTTGGCGACCTGGGACCCGGTGTGAGCTGTTCTTCTTTGCCCCCAATCCCCAACAGACTCCAGAGCCCGCACGGGCAGACTCAAGCCCCGGGGTGATACAGGAGCCATCTGTGTAGACGTACACCTGGCGTTCCTCCGCAATAGATGAAGAGCCGTATAGGCAAAGCAAGGCTTTATCGGGCGGCAACGTGAATTCCATTGTCTTCGACAGGAGCGCGTCCAAGGTCTTTTGGCCTGGTATCGGAGCAACATAGCGTTTCAGCTGGGGCAGTGGCAGCGGCGCCGATGGCGTTGGCGCGACAGAGTCGGGTACGGTCAGCTCCAAGCTGATTGCTGCGTGGTCCGAGTATGCGTTCGGCAGCGGCCCGATACTCATCGACGATATCATGGGCAGCGCGTTTTCAGATGCCAGGACATAGTCAATGACCGAGCAGCCGCGCGGTTGCTTGGAGGTGTACGAGGAGCACGAGCTTTGGCCAGCAACAGCACCGTTGACGATGCACATATCCTGCGCGGCGAGGAAGCCAAGCAGCGACCGACCTCTCGTATCCACAGTTTTGTCCAATGAATGCCGGTCTGGCGCCCACGCCACCGATTGTCGTGAACCAGTACGCGCGTTGGCATCGGTGACAGCTATTACTGGCTTGTCAGCGTAGCGGATACTCGTAGCCAGCGACCCATAAAACCGCATAACAGGGTCAGCACCAACCACGTTCATGGCTGGCGAGTCTGGCGGAGCTAAATAGCCGTTGTGGATGTACGCAAACGGGGTATCCAGTACCATAACGTCAGGGCTGGATAGACTCTGTTGCCACGAGCATTGGACAGTCTGTCGAACAATGGCAACGACACCACCCCACTGCTCTGCGAGGTTATCCGGTAGCGGCCGAGGGTTGGAATGTATCACATAGCCTTGCGGTAAAGGCAGTAGCTCATGCTGACCGGGTAACAAGTGCGACTCTTGCAGGAGAATTATATCGTGCGCGCGCAGAACATCCACGAAGGAAGGATCGGTTAACTTTAGGTGCAAATTGCCATGTATATTCCATGACAACATTCGCACTAGTACTTATCAGCTAATACACAGAAGACGGCGGAGCCACTAACGACGCCTATAGCCACGACTATACGTAGTGCTTTGCAGCGCGTTCACGCAATTCTCCTCTGGCGGCGTCTGGACCATGCATGGGTCAGAAGAGGCGCGATACCGGCCAGGCTCGTTGGGCGCGGTACGCCATTCCGTAAGCACCGCGTCACGCTGGGTGAGCGTCTTGAACACCGCTGACACGTAGGAATTATTCGTCTCGTCGATAACAACCGCGTACGGCAACGCGATGTTGCGGTGGTCAGGGAGCGAGTTGATAGTGTCAATCACCATCGTCCAGACCTCATGCAGTGTCTTTCCCATAATCCCGCGCCACGGGCCAAAGAGGATGGCGGGGCAGACACGCGAAGAGCCAGGTTCCGCAGGCGATGTTTCGACACGAGCTCTCTTGTTAGCCGCAGACTGCGGATCCGCGAGCGAGGGCGACCTTGGGCGCGTAGCCCGATTCAGCGCACCCACGTCCGCCGACGTTGCGGGCAGTTCCGGCAAGCCAGAACCCACCGCAGATAGCAGCAGAATCTTCGTCTTGAGCGCGGCAACTTCCTTCTCAAGCTCGGCGGTCTTCGACTGCTGCTGCTGCACCGTGCGCAAAGCGCTGACCACTGTCTCGCCGAGGCGCGCAAGATAGGAATGGTCGGTGTTGACGGTAGCGCGCACGGAAATGAGCTCTTCGGCGAGCGGTAGAGGCTGGGGAGCGCGCGCGGCATCACGGACTTGTACAGCGAGGGTGTTCATTCTAGTGTCGAGTTCTTCCACTGCCTTGCGCACGTCGGCATCATCAGTCTGGACGGCAGGCGCGGAACCGGCGGGCGCGGAACCGTCAAGACCATCGATCCTAGCAGCCAACGCCTCCGCAGCCTCTGCATTCGCGTTGAGTGCGGCGAGCAGCTCAGTCCCGGGACGCCTCAGCTTCGGAAGCGCCGCCATGATACTGAAGCCATGCGGCGTGATGTGCTCCAGACGCGTCTGCGCGGCCTCGGACGGCTTCCGCTTGACCTTCTTCACCGGCGGCGCATCCTCAGGCTCAGTGGCAGAGCCAGCGTCACCATCCTCAACAGCCTGGGACGCCTGCACGGGGGAAGGATGTTGCGCGTCAGTGCCGACCAACCGAATGAGCATGCGGCCGCACCAGTATCGCAGTACCAGCATTCTGGGCAACATCCAGGTCAGGCAGCGGCAGAGGGTCGGCATCAGGCTCGACGTTGTCGGGCAGCGGGGGAAGGTCGACGAATTCGGACATAGCAGCCAGTCAACGGTTATGTTCGACTATGCCTGCAGCCGGGTACACTGCTATATATGCGACACAGGCCAGCCAGTCCAACGGCAGCGCGCGCATTGCACGACGATCGCGCTTCGGCCCACCGCGCTATGCCGCGCAGGCCCGAGCAGCCCAGCTCCCATCGGGCCGCGGCCCTTTTTCGATCGAGCTCCTTTCCTTGTCGCCGCAGCAGACGACGTCGAGCATAGCGCGAGAGGCATCTGGTCTGCTGACCGTCGCTGGGACAGCCAGCAAGATGCAGCAAAACACGGCCACACAATGACATGCCCCACTCAACACAGGTTGATGACAGCGTCAGGCACCCGCCTGCGAGTAGGTGCCAGGCTCCCGTCCGCGAGTGATGACAGGCTCCCGCCCGCGAGTGATGACAGGCTCCCGCCCGCGAGTGCTGACGGGCTCCCGCCCGCGAGTGCCGACCAGGATGGCGACTATTGCGAGATGCGCAAGCGCACCGTCGTCGCATCACCAGGATAACATCACGGAGATGCTGAAGCCCTTGGCATCGCACAGCTGCGCGCAGCGCGCGGGCGTGTTGTCGCTGAGCGTGTTGCAGTCCATTGAGATGGCGGGATCGTGAAGCTGGATGCAATGTGGGGATATAGCGCCGGACGCCTGCAGCGATCGCTGCGTCGATGAGGGGCTTCTGCAGAGAAAACGAATCGACCCCCTTGCGGCCGCTGACGGAGCACATAACGACCTCAGAGCCTCGGAGCGCCTCGACGAGGGCAGGTTGGGCGTCTGGCTCGGGAGAGAAGCGCACCACGGTTGTGTTGGGGCGTGCCGGAATAGCGTCGGGGTTGCGCGCGAGAATGACGACGTGCCATCCAGCACGCAAGAACTCGTCTAGCATTGCTTGCCCAAATGGGCCTCCTGCCTGGAGCCTTGATTAGAAGAGACTGGCGACAACAGTGCCTACGTACTCCGAGGTATGCAATCCGACGTTGGGGTGTCATCTTTGCCGGTGGGCGACAGGGACGAGATTTCGCACTTGCTTATGTAGGCTTATGCAGCCTTGGCCAGTCATCCCGCTGAGGGGCGCACCGGTGTCTGGCAGAGGTCTACTAAGCATCTTAGTAAGCCAGCCTAATATACCGAGGTCTGATGAAAAATATCAAATACTTTGACAACTCGACGAGCCGTAGCTCGTACTGACGCTTCTGAGGCCCGGGGCCGACCGCATGCTAGACGCTTAGCAACAATTCATCGTAAGGCTTGCGCAGAGCGCTGAAGCTTACTGAAAGGAGATAGTTTATATATGGCAGCAGCGGATAGTGCTGAATCGCTGAAGTAGCATGAGCACACCCGCGCGGGCACCAAAAGCTGGTTCCGGCCCAGCCGCAGTCTTCGAGTCTCGAGAGTTCGGCGAGCTCAGTCGGACTTCGGGTGCACACTCAACTCCGACAATGCACAGCTTTTCTTCTTTATATCTCCGTACGGGTCAGGAGTGCTTTCTGAGAACATACTGCCTAGTGCCACCGCCCGTGCTGACTTGCCGCAAACCTCGTGCTATCTCCACGCTGCGCGACTATTCACTGATGTGCGACTGACTTCGCACATCCGATATCGGTATCTCGACTGCGGTGTAGCTACAAACAGCTGCGGACGTGGAGCTCCTGCCCGGGACAAGGGGCCAGTCGCCTATTGACCAGGCGCTTGTAATACTAACAAGGTGGGTATAACAATGGCAGATCGTATTTCAATATTTCTGCCCACGGTGACTTGCGATACCTTCCCTGAGACGAAACTGCTGCTGCTCGAGACCTACTGCATGAGTGTGCTGCTGGAAATTCACTCATGCTATCAACTGGGCTCCATCGGGCAGATCTTCGCGTCTAAGCACAGCATATCGAAGCTACCTGCGCTTGCTGCTTTTGCACATATAAATATGCTGCCACGGCGTCCAATGTCCGGGGGGCTTTGTCCGCTTCTCCTCGTACTGGGCTCCAGCTCCTACAACAAAAGTACCAGGAGAAATGATAAAACATCCCCGTTAAGAATGTCATGTTTTGTTTAAATATTCCCATTAAGGATTGCCAGCCAGATATTCCATGTCCATGAGATATATTATGTGGTGTGTTAAATACACTGGCTGCTCGCCAATAGAGCTTCAATTAAGATCCGGAGTTAAATTTTCTCTGCGATCAATGTTCTCATTGTTGATCAAACAACCAGGGCCATGTCAATTACAATTGTTTCTATGGGCTACAGCTGCTGAATTCGACTGCATTTATGGACTGTACGACTGTTTAATCAAATCAGATTTTGTCAATTAACATAAAACATGATACATAAACCTGTCAAGACTGAGTTGTACAGGCAGGTGTCAATCCTAGCAGCTGTTGAACCACGACAGCTGCCACACTCCCTTGCAGCTGTCAAACCATTGCAGCTGTCGACAGTTGTCAGCTGTCGTCCAGGAATGGCATTGACGTACCTGCACATCAAGGATGAATCAAACAGTCTTGGCTCTGATTGATCAAATGTATACTGATGAAACAAATGAAAATGTGTACAAAATGACCTTCGCAGGATGGAACCATCGCTCCCTATTTTCACCTGCTGCATGAGGCATAAGTGGCGGCAGACCATCCATGAGCATTAACCAACTGGACTAAGTGACCATGCTCAACCACTGTTAATTACTTAATATATCCACACATATCTCGCACGTTAAATTAGTTGGCTGGCCGATTAATGTCCAGATGCCAATGTCAAACTGTCGCAGGTGCCAAAAGCATCTGTCATAGTCAGGCCTGGCAGATGCCTCTTAGACAGCTGCCCAACCTGCCGACAGCACTATAAACCATCAGGCACTCATGATTGAACATCTTGAGATTCAATAATCAGAGTGTTCCAAACGCAACAAGTCCTTTTCATGATTGAACGTACTGCAGTGCAACCCAAAAGAGTGTTTTGAGAGTACAAGTCCTTCCAGGTTCAGCATGTTTGAACGATCAGTTTTGATTGATCAAGCACACGCTTGGCCCTCGAGGCCCTGTGTGTTGCAGTACTATGCACAGTAAGTAATGCGAGAGTGACAAGATAGTTCGATATGATACACAAGACTTGATGGCACCACCCGTGGGGATGATGCGAGGAGAGCCTGTGCAGTGGGAGCCCAGTGTGGATTGGTGACCTGAGTACCGGATGGTACGTTGATGGGACCAGTGTTCATCCTGTCGAAAACATTAAATTGAGATTTGAGATTTGACAAAGGCTACACCAAGACTCTGGCTATAGAATGGTATTATGATATTCCTTTTTAATGAGCATTTCATCTGTGTACGAGTGAGCAAAGTCTGCCAGCCAGTGTAGCAGAGTCACCTCGCGGCCTCAGCCACTAGTGTTTCTCTCACCGCATTAAAGATGTCGAACTAGGATTCGAAATTCAACAATTTCAGCACCAATGGTATAGTAAGAAGTCTGTCTGGTAACCTCCTTTTTAGGATGACATTTCGACTCTATACATGTGAGCAAACTCTCACAAAGGGTTATTACATCATTCCAAACATTACAACTGTAAAACTCGGCAGAAGCCTGAGGCGAGAACGACAATGTCTGCTGTATGGTTTACACTATCCCAGGCATCCATATGAAGTCAATTGGTCCAGTTCCCAGCCTTCGGCAGCAGGGCAAAGTATTGGAACAGGGAAAATAGGAAACCAGACACATTCTGAAATACTTTGCCCTGCTGCCGAAGGCTGGGAACTGGACCAATTGACTTCATATGGATGCCTGGGATAGTGTAAACCATACAGCAGACATTGTCGTTCTCGCCTCAGGCTTCTGCCGAGTTTTACAGTTGTAATGTTTGGAATGATGTAATAACCCTTTGTGAGAGTTTGCTCACATGTATAGAGTCGAAATGTCATCCTAAAAAGGAGGTTACCAGACAGACTTCTTACTATACCATTGGTGCTGAAATTGTTGAATTTCGAATCCTAGTTCGACATCTTTAATGCGGTGAGAGAAACACTAGTGGCTGAGGCCGCGAGGTGACTCTGCTACACTGGCTGGCAGACTTTGCTCACTCGTACACAGATGAAATGCTCATTAAAAAGGAATATCATAATACCATTCTATAGCCAGAGTCTTGGTGTAGCCTTTGTCAAATCTCAAATCTCAATTTAATGTTTTCGACAGGATGAACACTGGTCCCATCAACGTACCATCCGGTACTCAGGTCACCAATCCACACTGGGCTCCCACTGCACAGGCTCTCCTCGCATCATCCCCACGGGTGGTGCCATCAAGTCTTGTGTATCATATCGAACTATCTTGTCACTCTCGCATTACTTACTGTGCATAGTACTGCAACACACAGGGCCTCGAGGGCCAAGCGTGTGCTTGATCAATCAAAACTGATCGTTCAAACATGCTGAACCTGGAAGGACTTGTACTCTCAAAACACTCTTTTGGGTTGCACTGCAGTACGTTCAATCATGAAAAGGACTTGTTGCGTTTGGAACACTCTGATTATTGAATCTCAAGATGTTCAATCATGAGTGCCTGATGGTTTATAGTGCTGTCGGCAGGTTGGGCAGCTGTCTAAGAGGCATCTGCCAGGCCTGACTATGACAGATGCTTTTGGCACCTGCGACAGTTTGACATTGGCATCTGGACATTAATCGGCCAGCCAACTAATTTAACGTGCGAGATATGTGTGGATATATTAAGTAATTAACAGTGGTTGAGCATGGTCACTTAGTCCAGTTGGTTAATGCTCATGGATGGTCTGCCGCCACTTATGCCTCATGCAGCAGGTGAAAATAGGGAGCGATGGTTCCATCCTGCGAAGGTCATTTTGTACACATTTTCATTTGTTTCATCAGTATACATTTGATCAATCAGAGCCAAGACTGTTTGATTCATCCTTGATGTGCAGGTACGTCAATGCCATTCCTGGACGATAGCTGACAACTGTCGACAGCTGCAATGGTTTGACAGCTGCAAGGGAGTGTGGCAGCTGTCGTGGTTCAACAGCTGCTAGGATTGACACCTGCCTGTACAACTCAGTCTTGACAGGTTTATGTATCATGTTTTATGTTAATTGACAAAATCTGATTTGATTAAACAGTCGTACAGTCCATAAATGCAGTCGAATTCAGCAGCTGTAGCCCATAGAAACAATTGTAATTGACATGGCCCTGGTTGTTTGATCAACAATGAGAACATTGATCGCAGAGAAAATTTAACTCCGGATCTTAATTGAAGCTCTATTGGCGAGCAGCCAGTGTATTTAACACACCACATAATATATCTCATGGACATGGAATATCTGGCTGGCAATCCTTAATGGGAATATTTAAACAAAACATGACATTCTTAACGGGGATGTTTTATCATTTGGCCTGGTAATGGTGCACCGCCCACGCAGTCGTCATTTGACGCAAAGCCTGTTGTGCCCAGGGACGATTCGCAACGTCAGTGCGCAGGACGGGGAAGTCGGCAAGGAACGCGATGTCAAACACCTCCTCGTGAGTCAGGGTAGGACGTGGAGGCTCAAGCGCGCGGGCAGCATCGTTGTATTTCTGCAGCGCAGCGTTGAGGGCTGTCCCGCGCCGTGTTGCATTCCTCGCTATCTCCTTCCTAAGCTTATATCCTGAGGGACATTAGCGATGTTATATACGACATTGGCTCTGCACACACCAACATACCTGTCTCCCGCTTGTTCAGCTTCTCCAGCACAGCTAATCTGTCCGCGAGGCCGCGCTCCAGCTTATCTAGAGCATCGTTATAAGTGCGAAGTTTCTTTGCGTCGGTCGCGCTGATGTATTCCGCCGAAGATGTCGTCCAGCGCTCGTGACTGCCAATTCCAAGACGCTCTTCGTACCGCTGCAGGTCAGCTTCGGCAGACTGAGCTCTCTGCTGCGCGCCGAGCCATTTCCGCACGTTCACATTCCCTGCCGCACTGCCATGTTGTACGAACGGTGCCCCGAGCTTGTCCCGGTCGCTGCTGCATGGCAAATTGAGATAACGAAGGCACAGGACACTGAGACGCACCACGCCTTCCACCAGCGCCGCAATGCAGTCGAATATTCATCGGCAAGCTCATCCGCGAGCGTTGCCTGTGAAACTGATGAACGCCCAGCCAAATACTCGTGCTCGTCCGCAAGTAGCTCCATGAAGAAGTTGTCTGTGTATCGTGGATCGCTGCGTCGCTGAGCTTCATCCTGCGAATGCTCAGCAATCTTCGAGTTCGCCTCACGAAGCTTGCTGAGAAGCAGGGATCCTGCTCGTTCTTTAGCCAACAGTATGGCGAATGCGTGACGACCGACACACCGATTGACGCATACTTGTCGGCATCCCATGCGGCGAACGAACTCTCGATTAGCTCATGGCGATTATAGCGAGTAGCGTGACGGACGAGGCCCGCGATGAAATTGTTCACGGAAAAGAGGCGTTCGCATCCCTCAAAGTCCTCGCGCCCTGATCCAGCGACGTATCGAGGGTGGAACTTGAGCTGACAGAGGCGCTCATGTGCGTGGCCATGGAAGGAGCCAACAACAAATCTTGTGAGACGTTTGACGCGGTCACCGAACGAAGCATTTGCGGCGGTGACTGAGTGCGCGCAACCGATGTCGTAGCCGATCTGAAGAGTGCCCTCGTGCCCGAAGGCGTCGATGAGGGACTTGACGATGGACAGAGGGTACTTTGCACTATGTCGACAGTTAGCGGTCATTAAACATGCCAGGCGGATGGAGTTGGACGATGGACGGAGGACAGACTCACAGTTCGCCACTGCGCCACATATCCGTTGCAGTCACGACGAACCCGTGTCTGCAAACGCAAACAAAGATGCCAGTTTCGTCCAGCTCCTCCCACGACGCGGTCTTCTCGTTCTCCGGTCGCGCATTGCGCCAGCGTTCCGTGCATTCTGTCTCCCGATTGCCAGCGGCGTCTGGCTCAGCTGCGTTGGTGGCCGAGGCAGGAGCACGTCGGTGAACTTCGTCCTTGCAAACATCGACCTCTTCGCGTGTTTTGAAATATCTAAACGGAAATCGACTTTCAAATGTTGAGCTCGCCGAGAGGAATCGCTTCATGGAGTTATTGCCATCGAGCGCGAACTGGCGTGCAAACTCGAGCGGCTCCTCCCCCGCACACTTCACCAATGAGATACGACGAAGTAACAGAAGGATTGAATACATGCCTGGTACGAGCATGCTGGACATTGCTCTCTCATACGCCAGTCATCGTCGCGACCCAGAGCCTGATGCACGAGCTGGTCGACATGCCGCTGAACCGCGGTGAACGCTTCTGCGGCCTCCGAGAAGCGATTTCGAAACGTGCGCGTGAAGGTTATCTAAATCCTCTGCGTTAATACTAGTGTCATTGAGGAAATGCAGCATACATACGTTGTGCAAGTCGCAGAGAACCCGTACGAAGTTGTGCTTTCCGGTCCGCGCCCAAATCCGCAGGCGTCCGAACAGCTGCAGCATGCGCACAGAGAATGCGATGGACGGCCGCACTGGCGTCGATCCAAGATACCCGCTCCTTAAAAGGGTGGCATTGATATGCAGACTGCCCGAAAACATAGACAGAGGGACACAGTAGACACCTGTGTGACGCACATATAAGAATCAATGCGCACGAGCTAAAAAATCATGGTCTCACCAGAAATATCGACCAAATGGATGCAGCCTGGCACCCGGGCTCGTATATCCTCCGCTGGAACGCCGTGTTGAGGGTACAGTATCGGCTGCGGTGCTCCCGAGGTCGGTGCGCTGTGGATGAAGGCGAGATACGCGTCGACAAGGGCATCCCGTTGAGCAAACCAATTATACCGTGCTCTGGCTCGTCGTCTGCCCCAATCGTGGCTGCTAGCAGCATGAAACTGGTTACTGCGGCTCATGTCAGCTGGCTGCACAACAATGCAAGGAGACCGAACTGCGAACGTACAAATGGTTTGTTCGCATGAAAGCCTGAACAAGACGCATGGACTGGGCTTCTGCATCTTCATACTGGCTTGACAGCAAGTCCGAATCGATGTAGTGGAGAGCATCGTCTTCGGGGCCTCCAGGCGAGGCAGAACCCTCTGGTGAACCTGAAGAACGGCGTCCTGCAGGAAGAGGGGGATATAGTTCCCGAAATTTAGCTCGCTGTTGGGCGCTCCGCTATGGACGCTGTGCTATACGTACCGAACACGTCGGCGCTAATAGCGCGCCGCCGCTCCTGCGCTTCCCGCCATTGTGCCATTGCCTGTGGTCCCAGTAGTCCGCCCTCGCGCACAGTTGCGCCCGTGGCATCCGTGTCAAACGATACAAGCCTAACTCGTTTCGCTGCTCGACGCGAACGTGACATGCACCGTTATACTGCGTGAATTCAAGCGGACCCTGACGCGCGCCTGCGAGCTCTACGGTACAGTAACGTAGCAATCTCGAACGAGAACAACACGCTGTCTATCGGTGCTCATCGCCACCTCCTGCGTGCACTGCCCGTGCCCCACGTGTTTTGGCGGCGGGACTGACTTGTGCGCCGCGCGGCCGGCTTGCGCAGTGCAGCTCAGCTGGTCCCCGCCAGGATGATCGGGCCCGCGAAGTGACCGCAAGGAACGTACATGTGCTTACGGCTTACTACCTGGGAAATCTAATGAGTCCCAGGTGCTGAGAGGTGGGTCCGCAACTGCAAGGACGCCACGCTGGGACGTATTAGGCACTGCCGACGCATGCTTCTAGCTGGGCGCTATCCAGGCGCCTTTCCTAATTCGGTATGAGCGAGGGTATCATACGAAGCACACCTTGCTTGCCAAAGGACGAGTGTTCAATGTATACGATAAGCCTAGTCAGTCTCTGAAAACTACTCAAGCTCGCAGACGTGTCAATGATGTAAGAGGGACCGAGAGTGACCTAGCAAGGCCGGCGAGCAGGCGGACGCGCTGTTGACGCGTTGTGTAGCCGGTGTCAATTTGTCCATGGCTGTGGGCCAAGGCCAACGGCGGGTGGCTATCTCTGCTCAGGGTATCAAACTGGATTTCTTTAAAGCTGCTCTTCCACATCGTGATCGCAGCTGCGTCGTTCATTAGCTCTGGGCAAGCCGCAAGCGGACTCGAGGAGTTGTATACCCGCCGGCGGAGTGTACTTTGTACACCGCCGTACACCGCAGTCCGCCGCTGCCGGCCGACGTCAGGTACACTGTAGCTCAAGTGTACAAGTAAAAACCCTGCTTCAAAGACTTACTTCGGCATGTTGATGATATACCAGAGCATTTGTGGCGAAAAGCTAAGTGGCAATTCACGTTGGCCGGGCAAGGCATCCATTGATAACTGAGCGGAACATTAAAGCCCGCCGGTGGGCTCTAAACCTCAATTGAATCAGGCAAATGCGGTGGATTGTATACATGTTCACTGTAGTTGTGTCTGTCTTTCATTTTAGGTGGGGGTTCAACGCACAGCGCATGGTCACGTGATCCGTGCGCACGAGAGCCGAAGGCTCAGAACTCCGATACCACAGGTTTCAATCCAGCATACAGATACAGTACATATGCAATAGTATTAACATGAGTTTCTGGTGGCCAGCTATGGTCTGAGCCGTGCTTGAAGGACCGTAAAATGTGTTTGTTTGAACAGATGTTCGGCACTTTTGAACAGACGCTCGTAACCTCAGACAGCTACCGGGCTTTGTTACTGTTTACACCATCCTCTCCCTTCGCGCGCATCGAGCTCATTTGCGGCTCTGTAGTCCTCTGCTGTCCTGTGGACTCACCTGGTTCCCCTATAGCTTTGGCATTGGTGTGAGTGCCTTCCAATTAGTACTGTAAGGTCTTTGAGCTCACTCAATGCCATTGCAGCTGATCTCGTCCGATAACACTGTAAGTAGGCAGGTTCTTGCTGCACGCACGCAGTTTCTCACCCATACTTCAATAGCATTTCGTTTGAGGTCTTTCGGCGGTGTTCAAGCACAACTTCCTATCACAGGTAAGATGGTTTCGTCGAGGAGAATTGTATACATATTAATAATCGTTGCCTAGAGGCGAAACATCTTTACCTGTTGTGCATTGGGATCGAACATAGGTGCGTGTCGTTGATGGTCAAGACAATCACTGGCCCTCACACCAGCTTGTCTGCTAAGGCTACTGGCTCGCATCTTCCGTTAGCATCTCGCTTGTACTGGTACACTCATTCCCACTCTGTTTTGAGCGCTCTGAACACATATTCATAGCAGTGTATCTTCACGATGCCGGAGTGGCGAGAACACCTCATTACGGCCTTCACCATTGCGTTCATTATTTTAATCCAGCTTGGACTCGAGTTCGGAAGCGAGATGTTGCTGCTCATTAACATCTGGGTGGACGCTACGCTTGCCGAGGTTGAGGCTGAGGAGGAACGCGAGGTTGATGAGCAGAAGCTCTCCCCGGACGCATTGGAGCAGCAGACACGAATTCTCCGCCACCAACCGTATCGTTTGCGGTCAGGCTCAAAACTCACTCGTGGTTCAAGTGCAGCTAGTGGTCGTAGCAAAGTGTGGCCCGAGGGAATCTCGTCTCTGCGCTCGCTCCGTCTAATCGGTGTTGATTTCACCGCACGCTCTATCATTCTTGATTTTGGACCCCGGATTCTTACTGTGCGCAAACCAGATTCGCCTTCATGAGTATATACTGAAATGCTCTTATAGGTTCGGCTCATAAACCATACTTCGGCCCAGGTGTACCGCAAATCTCAATGGGAATCATCGGTGCGAGACGTGCCAGCACATAAGGTTCGTAGATTCTATGGTTTTGTAATCTTGTGGTTAATACTGTTTCAGAGCGCACGTCAGTTCAAGATTGCAATAGCGCTCGAGTTTTCCGAATTTGTGATTGCATTTGTCTCTGCCGACCTCGTGTTTGAGGTATGTAAAGTCGTACATGCTGGTTCGAACCTGATTCATACCAGCCTCATTGGTACGACTGTATAGAAGACATGCACCACCGCGAACCCCCGCCCGACTTTGCCTTTCCATGCAAGATTCCAACCACTGCAGACGACATGAAACTTCATTTATCCAGGAACCCACCGCAGCACCTGCCGCTCTCCCTCAAAGCGGAGCTCAATGTCCGCGACTGGATGATGAGCCGCCGAAAGTCATCCCCGCGAAACGAGCTGGCTATACTGGTTGTGAGAAAGTTCGAGCGGGTCTTCCCAGGAGAAGGTGTTTATACGACGTGTGAAGTCTGGAAGAAAGCTGGTAAGCTTGCTGTGCTTGCACTGTATATTTGCATTGAATTTGCACCCAGGCCTGTCACCGTATATAACGGAAGCTGAGCTCTTCGATTGTCCGTCGATGGCTGCACGCTTGCTCGAAGCAACGTTCTCTCTCATGAAGGACGCGTATGACAACATGTTCAAGACGTATGTACGACCCGCGCTCCACGGCGACGGCACGATTCTGGCTCCCACACAAGAACAGCGCATTCGCTGCGGCATGGGTGCCTTCCATGTTTTTGCCAAGGTAGCATCTCGCGTCACGCAGCGTATGCGTAGACTGCAGCAGATGTATTTGGTGCGCCACCTGAGCCTTGTTTATTTCCTTGCGATAAACATCTTTCAGGACGACATTGAGAATGGAAGACCAGTTCGTTACGACGTCTTTGAGCCAGCCCTCATCGCATCAGCCTTCGACAGGGATGTGCATCTTGGTAGTCTCATCTTCGGACGCGAGCTATTTGACAAAACGGGTATCAAGCCATCGGCTGCTGCGACTGGCCCACTTGAAGCTACTTATACCGATCTCGGTGCGTAATGCATCCTCGCTCTCCTTGTCTATATCTCAATACCTGCAGGGCTGATTGACGCTCCCACGCATTTATGTGCTGAGGAATATCAGCCTGCCTTTCCCAAAGATCTCAACCTTACCGCCGCTAAGATGAACCATTACGCATTCCGTGTCCGGACAAATGCTCCTGCACCCTCAACCACCACGAGCGCTGCCCCAGATATACCATCTCTGCCTTCTGTGGTGCTGTCTGATGCGCAGCCTGCCAGAGTGCGGTATGTTCGCGGTGTTGTCTGGACGATCATTCCGCCGCATCCAAGTAATGCACATTTCCACCGCCTAAAGTGCGTTGCATAATTGGCTGCGGTATGTATTACAGTGCTAACACCTTGTTTAACTCGTAGGATGCTGTCTCATGCCGAGATGGTTGCGGCAACGTTCGAGACGGTGGTTACTCAGACCAAGCAAGTCGTAGTTGGCCCACTGGAATTCTTTGGTAATGGGATTTATGTTCGCAATGGCAAAAAGTGAGTTGTCTCGCTTGTAATTATACCCCATCCCCCATCCCCATTGCTCAATCACTTTATACTCTAGAATCTTCATCGCTACATGCCAGGCAGACCCAGTGGTGTTTCCAGCTGCGAGCCAGTCAGATGCCTTCATCAAGTTCATGCGCGGTCGGGAGCGGCGCCGTTTTGTAGCGCAGAATCCTCACCTATCTGGAGTTCCAACACCAGCAGACCTCGTTTCCAAGGTTAATCCGCAAATCCGCGCTCTTTCCAAGGCTCGTTCGACCGTCGCCGCACTCTCGGGATTCGACAGTACTCCCCCTCCACCCATTGCAACTCCCAAGGACTCGCAACCAAGGCGTCGTGTTAGCGCAGATGCTCGCCTTATTCTCGAGGCAGGGGATCTATTCCCAGCATTGCTCAGCACAGTTCTCAGCATCACATCGATGCCGACGCTTTTGTGCCATTGGAATCCCCTCGTCCATCGACACCTTCGTCGCCTCGTTTGGTCGCGGATGCTCTGCCTGAGCATCCAGTATATTCGTCGTCGGGACGTGCTATCCTTGAAGAGGAGAACTGCGGCGACGATGATGTAGACGCTGCGGACCTGCTCTCAGAACCTGACGACGGAGATGCTGCCCTTACCTCTCAGGATTCTGAGTATCATGACTCAGATGCATTTGACACATCAGAAAGTGACTCGCAGTATGTAGATTCCTCCTAGTTCTGGTTAAAA
This sequence comes from Auricularia heimuer, assembly GCA_002287115.1. Classification (NCBI taxonomy): domain Eukaryota; kingdom Fungi; phylum Basidiomycota; class Agaricomycetes; order Auriculariales; family Auriculariaceae; genus Auricularia; species Auricularia heimuer. The sequence goes on along the minus strand of NEKD01000046.1, from coordinate 168,234 downwards.
TCGGCAGGTTGCTGTTACTAAATTCTGCACGGACTTCGAGCAAAATTACACTGTATTATGGCATCTGCTGGCGAGCATAGCACCAAATGTCACAGTAAATGTCTCTGTATGGCTCTGCCTAACATCGAGGTACAGTGATTATTGTAGCGGCAAGCAGTGTTGGATACACCGTCCGATAATGTCCTGTATGGACTCGGACACTGTATGTGTAGATATATTACGTTGTGGATGGCTGAACATTGCACTGTAGTACAGCAAACGGGTGTGGGTACTCACTGGATTTCACTGGACTATGCGCTGGGGGACAGGGTTGTGCGCCGGGTGATGTTGTATTTTTTGCCGATGTTACCGCCGTCCTGCAATGTAATACACCGCTTTTTTCTGCGCAGAACACTGGGGTCCACAGTGATAGACGCTGCATCCCATAGTGGTTGACAGCGAGATACAGAGTCATGGATGTGGTTGGACGGTGTCATGTTATGTGGGACAGTGTATGTGACACTAAATGACACTCTGAACCTCGATGTAAGGCACGGTGGACAACACCGGAAGTCAATGGCTAATACGCTGCTGTTTACCACAGGATAGTGTACTCTGCAGCGTTATCCACAGAAGTACATTACCGGACAATGGGGGATACGCTGTATTACGACATAACTTTCAATGGTGTTGCCTGTACTTCAGTGTAATTGCTGCTGAAGCCTGCTGTACCATTGTGTATAACACAGTGGGTTCATGGACGACTTTGGAGGTGACAAGCTCCAAAGGATCTGCCCCAACCCAGGTCGGGACGCAAATGTAAGCTTAGGACTGCTTACCATTGCATCGGTAGAGTATCTAAAAGTACTCTGACCGAGTTTCAAGAAGCTCGGCACTCTGAGGGTGGAGGAATGCCGCTCTGAAACTCGGAGTAGCAGACCGGCCGATTCCGGTGCTTCGAACATCGTGCTCAACCTACCCCAGGTCGGGATGCAAAGGTAAGCTTCAAACTATCTACCATTTTATTGGTAAGGTATATAAGAGTACTCTTACTGAGTTTCAAGAAGCTCGGCACTCTGAGGGTGGAGAAATGCCGCTCTGAAACTCGGAGTAAGTAGTAGACCGGCCGACACCGGTGCTTCGACTCGCAGATTGCAAAAATCACTAAATTGAAAATTCAAATGTGCAAATTATCTTACTCAGAAACCGTAATTATATTGTGAGTCAATTATCATGGCTGTGTATAATCCGGAGCTATTACTCTTCCCGGCTAGTTCCGCTAGTTTGCTCGCTGCTTGTGATCACTCCACCACTGTTGAGCACAGCAACATGGCGTTCACAGTACAGGAGCTCATTGAAGTGCTGGATGCGCTCTTTCTGATGCTATTTCCTGCGCGGAACGCTCTTTATATCCTTGGCAGCATTGTCGCGCTGTGGCCGATTATCCAACTCGCCAGGAACCAGGAGCAGACTGCTAATAGGCAACATGGAGCGCGCGGCTGGAATACATCGCTTCGCACAATCCTGGAGCATATAACCTCAGACGATGCACTTCCAGAGGAGAACGGCCATACGATTAGCGCTGCTGTTGTTGCTGGAATTGTCGAGGATCTTATCCCCGACCTTGCATTCCATGTCAACCGCATGAATCTCCAGAATCAGCCACTTATGACGGCACCCTATGTTGTTCTTTGCACGGCCAGGCTCAACTGCTCAGTCTGTCCTGACCATCCTGCGCTAAGGCGCAAGGATGACACCCACTTTGTGAACTTTCTACACTCCGACCTGACTCGAACCCGTGCCATGCTTCTCAGTGCACACTGCAACCGTTGCGCAACAATCTACTGGCCGGACAGACTCTCGATCCGTCCAGATCCACTGGGTCGTGCCCGCGTTCTGCGAATGGAGGGGGATGCAGTCTATCTGCGAATCTCCAAGTCGGACCAACTATGGGCACACCGCGACGTCGCATTGATGCAGGAGTCCGCGTTCTTTCATCTGCACTCTGGATGGTCCAGCTTCACCAACTACCTGAATGCTTGTAGACCTGGAGAACGCATTGTCACAGTGCGCCAGGTCCGCCGCCTCTTCGTCGAACATTTTTCACGTCGCATGCTAGCTGCTCATGGGCTACTTGAGGGCTTTTCCTGCCCAACAGACCCAAATACCGACGATCTCATGTCCACTGTTGTTGATGCTATCGGAAAAGGCGGCGGCAGAGCTCCGGGTGCTTTCGACCACCACTGCGACGAATGTACACACCCCAAACGCTATCGAGCTGCTCAACTGGATCCCAATGCCAATCCGAACACAGTCGTCGGTGTAGACGACGACGAGGTGAGATCACTGTCGGTGCTCTGCTCCTGTCCCATGCTGACTGGTCAAGGTGGCTGCCGGTGCAGGCGCTCCCCTCCCAGAGCAAGTAGCTCCAGAGAATGGCGATCAGCTCTTTGTGAATATGACGGTAATGGATGGAAAGGTCATCCAACATGCGGTGAGCCCACTGAATTATGTGTCGACTCCTGGACTCATAACAAATGGTGAGATTTGTGCGATCGACAACTGCAACAATGCACTTTCCAACTACAAGGATGGACGCTTCTGTGCACTCCACTGCGAACAAGGTTGGAACGAAAAGTGTGGCATTATTCCCTGTGGACGACCGCGTGCAGCAGCGCTTGGCAGGAAATTCCTTGCCTGCGACGCCGATGAGCACAAGGCTTTCTTCCTTGCGTATCAACGTCGCTTTGGTCGTCTCAACTTTGCGGGCGTGCAGCGTGTTATCCGCCAGCAGGTGCATGCGGAAGACGAAGGACAACCTGGTCTACAGCTTCGTCCCACTGCACTGCCTGCTGTTGATGGTCTAGCGGGCAATCAGGTGATTCACACCTTTCGCCCTCGGTCGACATACTGCATCCAGACCATTCAATGGGCTTGCGGCTACCCGATTGCATGGACGAAGCTGTATGGCTCAGAGAATGCGGGCAATGTTGCCAACTTTCTCTTCTCGACTTGGGATATTCCAGCGGACACACCGCAGGCACATCCTTCCTTCGTGGCATACGACAAGGCGTGTGTTCTTCTGGCTCATCTGCAAACTTCGCATCGTGACAGTCCCTGGATCGAGACAACTCGCTTCATTGTTAACGCTTGGCACTACATTGGGCACCGGGCTGACGACGAACTCTGCCGCACTCTGTGTAACCCAGCACCAGGAGATGGCTCTCAGCCAGATCTGGTTCTGGAACGCACTGATGACGAAGGCCGGGTCCACCGAACACGTGCGTTTAATCTCGAAACTGCCGAGCAGTTCAACTCGTGGCTGGATCGCTACAAGGCATTGCTCGAACAGATGTCGGCCTCGTCTTACGATTTTGTTGTGCATGTTCTTTTCTTTCTATATGCCGAGGAGGTGAAGAAGCGCATCGCGAAGCGAGAAGCACGAGCAGCGCAGGAACAGCAGGACAACGCGTCAAATAATTCTTCTGACACTGGTACGCCCAATCACAGTCAACACACATGCAATTCGTCTAACTTGAGATCGAACATAAGGCTAGGATGAGCGTCTTCTCTGTCCTTCTGAAATTTGTCGAGATGTGCTATTTCGATTTGCAATCCCTATAGCGTTTATGTACCCCCACATATAGTTTCGAAGCACCGGTGTCGGCCGGTCTACTACTCCGAGTTTCAGAGCAGTACTCCTCCACCCTCAGAGTGCCGAGCTTCTTGAAACTCGGTAAGAGTACTCTTATATACCTTACCAATGAAATGGTAGATAGTTTGAAGCTTACCTTTGCATCCCGACCTGGGGTAGGTTGAGCACGATGTTCGAAGCACCGGAATTGGCCCAAGGGGGCACCGGAAGCAAAATGACGGAACCTGGGTCGGTTTACGCTGGGAAGCTGGTGAGGCCGACCTACCTACCTACCATGGGAAGATATTGCCATTTCGGGAAGCCCTTCCGCGGATCCGGAAGCAAACTGGTTCCTGCCAAAGTAAAGAAACTTATTGTGATCAGTGTAAGAGAGGGTGTAACACTTGAAAGGCGCTCTAATCACGTATATTGTAGCTGTTCAATGCCTTTGATTATTTTTCAGTGTAATGTGCCGACCCCAGCCCCTGGAAAGGGGGGTGTGGAGCAGAGAGCCCGGACTGACGTATAGTGGACTTGTTTTGATGCTTTATTTCAGTGGGAATAATGCAGAAGAGTTGTATTTTGATGCAAAAATCTTTCCAGAGTGGCTCGGCAAGCCGAGTATATGGGACTCCAGTTACGTTTGCAGCCCTCCGGGCTGCGACCTACCTACCTAGGTTTAGTTCCGGGAATTTGATCCCGGTGCCCCCTTGAATCGGCCGGTCTGCTACTCCGAGTTTCAGAGCGGCATTCCTCCACCCTCAGAGTGCCGAGCTTCTTGAAACTCGGTCAGAGTACCTTTAGATACCCTACCAATGCAATGGTAGATAGTTTGAAGCTTACCTTTGCATCCCAACTTGGGGTGCGGATATTCTGGATGGAGTCAATGTCAGTAATAGAATGTGTTTACAACACTTTTTGCGCCATAGAGGCATAGACATAATATCATAGGGCATAGACGGCATACATGTGGCATATTTCTCGTACATCGGCACCTAGAACTGCTCCTCCTCGTCCAGATCGCTCAACTCCTGATACTCCAATTTGTCCTTCTTCCGCGATGAGGAAGACTCAGCCTTGCGATGATCAGCATCCTCCCGCTCGCGCATGCGATTGCGCTTCTCGCGTTCACGCTCCTTCTGCCGCTCACGCTCCTTCTCCTTCTCTCGCTCGCGACGCTCCTTCTCCTTCTCCTGCTCACGACGCTCCTTCTCCTTCCTCCGGCGCCTGCGCTCATGCTCCCTCTCGTCGTCAGAGGATGAGTCAGGGTCCGAGTGCTTGGTGCGCTTCTTGACTGACGACGACGAACTATTAGCGACCTCGTCAGGGAAATAAGGCTTCTTGCCCTTCAAGGCGATTTGCCTCCAATCGAGGATAGCGCGGTGAGAACGGTGCGAGAACATTGCCGAGAGCTCCTCGTTATCGGGGTCTTCGATCCAGTTGTAGAGCGGCTTGAAGGCCTTCTGAACGCTCGGCGGGTATTTGTCGCCCAACGGACTGAAGATGGCGCGATCCTGGGCTGCAACAGTGTGCCCAATGCCAAGAGCTGCACGTACACCCTCGATAGTAAAATGGCCACCGGCATACTTCGTCGAGCCAGTGATAGCCCCGGGACTTTCATCTTGGGTGTGCATGTGAGCGCAAGCACAAATAAAACTTATGAAAGAGACTTACCATTCCACGTGGATGGAATATCAAAGCCGCGAGGTGCTTTCCAAGCTTGCAGCGCGGTAACGGCGTTGTTGAAAGGAAGCCATCTCTCCAGTCGCTGACGAAGCGTGTTCGCGACATGCTCCTTGCTTGGCCCTGTAATGCCATCGCGGTTGTACAGAAGCTTCGCAAGGTAAATCTGGAATCCGAGGTCGTTATCGAGTTGGCGGAGGTTCGAAGCTGCTGGTGGCCCCGGCAACGGTTTCGCAATCGTACTGGGCATAGTCGTCAACGTTTCCACTCCAGTAGAGGCGCCGGCCACTCCTCCTGAGCTAGCGAGATTCGCGGGCGGTTCTTCGGGCTGTATAAGAGTTAGAGAGCTAAATTACTGCGCCAAGATCTAAGGCGACTAACGGGTCGATAGACCATGTCAAAGGTGAACTCGTCACCAACTCGGCGCACTGGGTGGCGCTTTGTCATCTCCGAACGATTAAAAGTCGAGAAGTCATGCGCGAGAAGACGAGGAACCGAGCCAACATTGCGCGAGAAGCCTGTCGTGGGGTTGACAACATGCAGACGTCCTGGGCGCCCTGAATACGTCAGGCATAGCTGTGCGACTCCCAACGAATGTAACGTACCTTTCAGAGGAGAAGCATGTTGCGCTGTAAAGGCTTCCATGAAGTCGTCCAGCTGTACATAATGGCGAGCAGCCTGCTCTGGCTCCACGGGCCTGCCATCCTCTGAGACGGAGATGACACCGCGCTTCAGCGGTACAATGACCTCCTCAGTCTCAGATGGCGAGATGACGCCACGAAGATGGACCTTGACTACAGTAAAAGTCAGTGACTGTAAATAGTGCACCGTGTTGTAACTCACCTGCACTCGGTGTTGGAGGTGCGGGCGGCTGCATGCGCCGAGGGGTAACGAGTCCCTGCGGGGGGAGTGGATTTTGAGGCGGAGGAGGAGTTGTAATACCATGAGGCTCGCGGATTGGGTTAGAGCCCTGGGGTGGGGGTTGAATGCCATCTATGAGCTATTATTAAGGCTGAAACTAAATTAAATATAAGTACACCTCGCCATACTTTATTTAGATTTAGTATGTAATTAGTATTAATTAATTATAACTAGTTATATCTGAATCAAATCAAGTGCCATTGATGACAAGTTATACTCGGTGTATGCAACTAATGACTACACCATACATGCTTCTATAACTATACCTACTGATCATACAAGGTTCCAGAGATGTTGGGATGCCTGCAATGTGAGGGTGAAGCAAGAAACCTTTTTGGGTGAGAGTATTACCAAATTGGGAAAGACGATCCAAGATGAAGCATGACTGATGACTGGGATACCATACCTGCTCCTCAGGTATATGATTGGTTAATAGAACTCCTTATGGCTTGATACCGTATGCATTATAGCCTCAGGATACTTCAGAAATTGGCTCTGGCAACATGTAGGGTACTTGGCAGTCTTGCATATTGTCAAGGACCTCCAGTCCCATGGCAGGAAGGTCTCTATAAATGTGGATCAGGTCTAGAACACCTCTCTCTAGATGCATCTCAGTTGATCTGAGCCCTCATAAAGTTGACATGTAGATACAATTAATTATAACTAATTACTCAAAAATACACGTGTCCGTACTTTAATTATATTTATATAGGCTGTTAATTAATTATACTTAGTAATTAATTAAATTAGTTGCAGTCTTAGCTATTATCAGTACGACGACTAGACATCCTATACGCAGTACATCATACCATCATTGCCAGTGCCAGCGTTCCCAGCAAATGTAACCTTGCACTTCGACGCATCAGGAAGGCTATGCCCAGGAGGGTCAACAGTAAGCCCTCGGGAAATAAGCCCCGCAAGTGCGCTGGCTGTTTATCAGTTAAGTTTCGCGACTGTGGCATAACGGTGCGCACGGAGTTGGTTTGGAAACCCTTGTGGCTGCTTCAGTATCTGCGGAAGCCTTGTCCGCACTAGTAACGCGAGGGACAGCAGTTGTAGGTGTCCCAGTTGCGAAATATGCCTGAAACTTGGGATCGGCTTTAAGCGTCGCTTCGTGTGCTTCGAAGTAAGCCTCGAGCTGGGGTTGCCAGGACAGCCGAAGGCGCTCTGGGCCAGCCTTCTTGAGCCCAAATTGCTCGGCCAGGGCCCTGACGTCAATGACTGTCATTTGGTCAAACTTGGCCTTGTACATCGTCGGTGCGTGTGCTGATGATAGTAGAGCTTGGGGATCAGAGTATTCACGCGGAGACTGATTATTGGCTCCGGATAGACGTATGTAGAGAGTGAGAGTAGTACTGGAGCCATGTGAAAGTTGTATACAAGAGAAATTGCGAGTCACACCTTTGTGTAATTACTCTCTTGTGAATTCTTTCCTGGTATTTAGGACTGTAATATAGCTTGTATTGAATATTGGCCATGGAGCTGTTCAAGGGATGAGGAATGCCAGGAGAAAGGAACAGCAATATTTACTATAGCGGATAATGACAGCAGACTTGATTCTGGTACGCGTAGATTAAGTGTGCGCTGTTCTACAGCAAACAACGGTGACGTGCATAGCCACATTCGGTGGCATTCGTAGATCCGGTTGGTTCCGAGCTTACTACTGGACTCGAGGAAGAGATGTCCGAGCGGAGTTTCGGATGTATGTCGGGATTAATTGGGTCGAGAAAATTTATCGGATCCGGACAGGAACCCTTGCATATCCGTCTCGACGTTAGCTGTCAGGTCATGGTTGACTCAGTAAAGACATTTGGCAAGATTTATTCGTGTTGATGCTATGGACAATATGAAAATAACCAGTCCGAAGATGTCGAGGCTGTTGCGTGAACGAAAGGGAAACGGGGAGCCCAATGTGAACCATTAACTGTTACGGGGAAAACCAGAGAGCACTCTTGCCCCAAAGGCAAGGTAGACAGAGAGACAGAGAGACCATGAAAGCAGCGAGACCACACATCTACTAGACGAACCAAATGAAACACCACGAACGGGGACTACTGCTCTGCTTATTGCTTGGCCTGCTTCGCAGGGACGAAGAGCCAGCAGATGGCAATGAGCGCGCGGATACCCGCGCCGATGGCGAGCGTTGACGAATCGCCTATCGTGTTCATCAGCGCGCGGCCGACGATGCCGCCGATGAGCAAGAAAAGGACGGCGAGCATGCGGCTATCGCGCGCGATGGAGCGACGGTTCAGCAGGAAAAGCTTCGGGTCGGACATGATCTGCACCCAAATCGTCGTCAGGACCACCGTGCTGCAAGTTCCGTTCGCGTCAGCCCTGACATCAGCAAGAACAAATGGCGGACGTACGTGGCAAAGTGCGAGCCCAGCTTGGTGCCCATGACAGCCTGCAGGCCCATGCTCGCGCTGATACAGCCGAGCGCGACGTAGCCGAAGACGTCCGTCCACGCGGGGTCGCCGCGGTCGCTCGCGAACACGCCGTCCTGGCTGGCGTTCGCGAACAGGCAGCCGGCGAGCGTCATGAGCGCGCTGGCGAGCGTGCCGAGGAAGAGCCACGCGCGGCGGCGCGGGCCGAAGAGCGAGTTGTCGAGGTTCGTGAAGCGGCCGAGCGCGCCGCCCGCGAGAAAGGAGAGCAATGATACGAGCGCCTGCTTGTCTGGCGTGCGCATCGCCGTGTCGAGCACCGGCCCGCTGAACAGCCGCGCAATTGCGAGCCCAAGCTGGATCGTGTTGCCCGTCTGAAACGCGCACCAAATGAAACATGCGGAGAAGGATATCGAGTCAATCTGCGCGGGTATTAGTTCTGAATACAAACGAGGTTCAGTGATTTGAAGTGCTCACGTAACCCGTCATAAAGCAGAACCAGATCATGGGGAATGCTGCCCGCTCGGGGTCGACGTCCGCGCGCAAATGCTGGAGTATCCGGAGCCTCATCGGGACGGGCTCCTGCTGGGCGGTGGCGGGCGGCGGGAGTTGGTTCGAATCCGAGGAAGACTTAACTTCTTGGATTTCGTGCTGCTGAGGCTGATGCTGCTTGGGCGGTACCGCCTCCGATGCTGGGACGCTCGTGGCCGCTGGCTGCAACTGCTGTGCCGTCGTTGTATCGTTCGTACTCGCCATTTTATACGAGCTTTGCTGATCGGAAAAAAATCAAGAGGTCGTGGCGGGTAGCGTGAACTCGTAGCCCGTAGAGTGTGCTAATGCGCACAGAATGAGATATCCGAGCTCGTTGCGCGTGCTGGAGTGTGCTAGAGCGAAACAGCTGGCTGGGCCTCCAAAACAGGTGGGTCGTAGCGTGTCTGGGTGCGCTGAAATCAGCAGATAAAGTGCGTTTCAGCGTGCGGCGTGATTGCAGGCAAAATGTGCGTGGTGCGCCAGCGATTGGCTCGGGCAAGTGCTGTCATAGTGGCGAGGGCGGAACCGGGTCTCCGCTCGGTGGGCTCCGCGGTCTGCTCCCGCGCTTGGCGCGTCGTCTTGGCTCAGGACGATTGGCCACTGTGACACTGGCGCGCACCGAGATTGCACGTCTCACCCTGGAAGAGCTCGTAAGAGTCAACGGAGATCCAGTTGGCAGCGTGCTAAGTAAGCGCTAGACGCTCAGGAAGGCTGAGTGCCGCGCGAAACTGCGTGCGCGCTTCAGGCCTTACCCCGATGTTTCCTGCCATGGTCACTGCAAGTCGTCACGGGTAGGCAGAACGTGATTGTGTGTAGGCACAACTGATAACCTTGGCAAGGAGCTCTACAGAGTCTGAAAGCCCAGCAAGTGTATGTAATCTCATCTCGTGTTCACCATCACAGCCCGACCCTACCTATTGCTGTGAAGCATGTGTATGGGAAGTATATGAGGCCTTGAGCCTCTTACAGTTGAACGTGTACAATTTGACTTCAATGGTCCGTGCACCTTCTTCCTCCGATTGACAGATTCGGAGACATGCCACCACGCATGTGTTAAGGCCACGGGGTAGGCAGCAAGATCATAGCGCGCTCTGGCAGTAGTCAGAGCACGGGTAAGAACATGCAGAGGGAGACGCGGAATGCGAATATGTACGGCAGTGCGTATGCTTCAACGAAACTTGAAGCCAGACGGCGCTGCAGAAAGATAGCTATATGGAAGAGTAGAACTCCATCAGATAAATCGAAGCTCGACAGAAGATACAAAGTCCTCGTCCAACTAGAAAGATGTAGGCGCAGAGTCGATTCATTGAGACGTGAGACGGTCCGACCAGCGTCAGAGACTCCGAGGCATCTTGAAGTGTTCGTCCGTCTTCGGGAGCAAATGCACCAAGGGGGCACCGGAAGCAAAATGACGGAACCAGGTCGGTTTACGCTGGGAAGCTGGTGAGGCCGACCTACCTACCTACCGTGGGAAGATATTGCCATTTTGGGAAGCCTTTCCGCGGAACCGGAAGCAAACAGGTTCCGACTAAAGTACAGAAACTCATTGTGATCAATGTAAGAGAGGATGTAAAGCTGGAAAGGCGCTGTAATCCCGTAGATTTTAGCAATTTAATGCCTTTAATTATTTTTCAGTATAATGTGCTGACCCCAGCCGTTGGAAAGGGAGGTGTGGTACAGAAAGCCCGGACTGAGTCCAACTGACGTATAGTGGACTTGTTTTGATGCTTTCTTTCAGTGGAAATAGTGCAGGAAAGTTGAATATTGATGCAAAAATCTGCCCAGAGCGGCTCGGCAAGCCGAGTATATGGGACTCCAGTTACGTTTGCAGCCCTCTGTGCTGCGACCTACCTACCTAGGTTTAGTTCCGGGATTTTGATCCCGGTGCCCCCTTGAAATGCACGGGCTCACAAAGAGCGGAAGGGAAGTTCGGATTGCACAAGTCCGTTCAGGGCTACCTATTTATACATAAAGGGGATTACTATACTAGGGAATCCGAGAGACATCTCCGTCATCGTGGAGCGTGTCACCGTAGCTCTACGGACGTCGAGGTAACTCGACGGACGTCCGTAACGGAGGACGGAGGCAGAATGCATCCGTCCGGGGGCAGGCCGACGGAGCCGTTCCTTGGCCTGCAACTGGTCATACCACAATCTTTGAAGCCTGAAACTCCGAATACATCGGATCCGCAATCACTTGAAAGAAGAAAAACGCGCAAAGATGGTCCCGAAGAAGATGATAGGGACGGTGGCGGCATAGAGAGCCTCGAGGGCGACTCGTACAGTACCTCAGGATTTCCATACTGGCATGATAGCATTTGCCACGGCATTACCTACCGCTTGAAGCCACGCGTAAACAACAGTATCCTGAGCCGATAAGTACTCGAGAAAACAATTGCGGATGAACTGAATCGGGAGTCGCAATCGCGAAGGAAGACACTGTTGACTTCGTAGAGATGATCGCCCCCGCCATCCCGCTCTTCGCCATCCTCATGCTCTTAGCTATACGATTATCTTCCATCGTAAAGTCTGCAAAGGAGACTAGCTCTCAGCCGAGAATCACAAAGCCACTCCGTGGCACTCCCTTCGCACCCGTCAGTCTCGATTGTTTCAGAACTTCCCTCTATACTTATTGTTTTATCACTGATCATTCCAGATCGGCATCTCAATGAGACTCTCTGCTCTGCAGCTCTGGGCCGTACCATTAACCGGCGCATCAATGAACACCGCGCGCTCGCTCGGGCCCGCTGTAATACAAGGCAAGTTCTCGCCCCTTCCCTCCCCTTTCCCTTGCCATCCGCATCTTCTACATACTGACTCTACTGAGAAAGGATTCTGTGAGCAGCACTGGGTCTTCTGGTAGGTAGGTAGGTAGGTAGATGACGGGCCCGTTCGTCGGCATCCCCTCAGCCTCGAGTTCTACACGTGGCTGAAGCATACCGGTTGCTGTACCATGCACCCGGGTCAGGCGAGCACGCGGCACGAGGATAGTCCGGAAGATCCTGTGAAGCGTGCTGAGGCGGACGTGGAGAAGGGGGCGAGGGATGAGCAGCAGATTGTTTGACTGTTTACCAGACGGGACAATGGCACACTGTATGATCACTTACCAATGGGATAATTGCAAGCACGCCATGTAAGTAATATGAGTCCTCGTGCGCAACTGGTTCAAGCTCATACTGAAACGAACGCATCAAAGCCTGCCTTGTTGCAGCGTACGAAACCTATCTAACTATAGCATAATGAACGAGCGGATAGCCACGGGGAGCGCTACATATGATCGTGACGGGGGTCATCGCAGAGTCGTGACATTAAGGAAAGGATGGTCCGAGCGATAGGGGAGGAGCTCTCGACGCTGTGTGCTGAAGTGAAGAGACGAGGCCTGGAGGGCTGCGTTGTCCATTATAGTCTAGTGTAGGAGCGGATGGGGAAGACAGAGTGCGGTGACAACAGAGCGAGAGGATACTGCGGCCATGGTGTGTGAAAGCTTGACGAGCTCATGCGTGCAGATCGTCTTGACCCGCGGTCACAGCAGGCTGTATCATTCGGTGAGTTTCGCAACTCTAAAAGGAGGGATAAAAGCAGCGGGAACTCACCGCACGAGCCCTGCGCCGGCGGGACGCGGTCCCACCGCAATGCATGATGGTGAGAAAAGCGGGCGAGATGCCTTGGAAGAGCTCCTTTTCGACTTCCTACCAGCGTCACATAGGAGCGTGAGCATGCTCTACCCGTGAAGGAAGCGAAACTCAAGCGCACCGAGTTAACATGCGGCAGCGAGTCGTGTTGAAGCTTCGCGATCGTGTCTGAGCTGATCACAGCAAGCGCGCGCGAGTGTGACGAGTCGACATCGACGTCGACGCCTTTGTAGCACCGCGCGCCGGCACCAGCGTCCACATTGCCTTCGTAGATGCTGTCGGCAACAACGGTCGCGCAGTCCGACGCGTCGTCGCGCTCGTAGTCGGAGAAGCACGAGCCGCGGAGAAGCACAATCTCCTCGGGGTCGGATTCGTACGTGCCGGCCGCGCGCTCGTCACGCTCGGACTCAGAGAACGCGCAGCGCCGCGTGCTGGGCTCGGAGACGACGTCGAACTTGGTCGCGACGTCGCGTTTCGCCCGACGTGGCAGCGCGCGGCCGAGTGTCTTGCAGATGTGCGTGAGGAACTTCGAGGCGCGCATTCACGTTCAAGCACGGCTGGGACGCTGATTGGTGGCAGATGCTGGGCTGTACTGAGTCGGCGGCTTCCGCCGTGGGCGTCGTCGAAGATGGAGACGGAGGAGGAGGGAGGAGGGAAAGGGGCGGAGGATGCCGCCCTTCCGCGGATCGGTGGTCTTAACATCCAGCGCCTAAGCCTGAGCCCCTGATTGAGGCGGAAGGTGAGCGTGACGGCCTCGGTGATCATGCTTTGTGGATGTGGAAGGGTGAGAGCGTGAAAAGATAAATTCGAAGGCGAAGTTTGATTGCAGGTAGACAGACGACTATGCAATTCAATCCGCAGATACTGACCACCAGACGGCGGAAGATGGTGTGTGAAAGATGCTCGAATGGCCATTGAATTCAAATAGAGCACAGTACGCGCTAAAATAGGGTAAACTGACCAGAGTATATATCCTAATAGTTACTCGATCCACCTCCACCGCGACCAGTCTGCTGCTGCTCAGCCTCATCGAGCATGCCCATATTCCCCATGAAGCGCTGCCACGGAATGTCGAGAGTCGTGCCGGCTGGTAATGGCGCATCTTGCCACGGCAACGGCTTCAAGCTGCCATTGCCGACATTCAAATCCGGATTCCATGGAGGGAGCTGCGAGAAGTCGGGCATAGTCTGCATGGGCGCGTCGGGATTCGGCGCAAACATGTTGAGGTCGAGAGGGGGACCGGAGGGGGCAGGATGGGGAAAGGTAGGTTGGGTGTTCCACATATTGAAGGTCTGCTGGGGGAGCACTTGCTGCTGCTGCTGCTGCTCGTTGCCAGGAGGCGGGAAGTAGGAGGATAAGAGCGCGGCGAAGATGTCGTCTCCTTGGCCCGCTGCAAGATTCTGGACACCGAGTGCGAGATCCGGGAGGGACGACGGGCCTGCCTGTGGCTGAGAGGCGTCGAAGTTTGACGCCGCGCCGATGTTGGCTTGTGTCGTGTCTGCGGGCGAGGCGGAAGACGCGCGGGAAAGCGGCGAGCTCGTATTGCTGGTGCTCGCCGAGCTGTCGGCGCGGCGGTCCACAAGACGCGTTTGCCCCCACAGGAACTTCAAGCCCCTTTCCTCCTTGTCGGTATAGACGCGAGGAGGCGAGGTACTCGACGTGGCCTTGAAGGTTGTGTAGGCCTGCTGCGCTCTCAATCGCATCTTGCGGAGGTAATCCTGCAGGTAGAGTTAGACGTCTACGGCGGTTCATACGTGGCGCGCATGCGTACAATGCATCTAGATATGCGCTGCGATTGCGGCGCAACTTGCTCGAAGACCTCGCACATGCGATCGAGTTCGACCCACGCTGGCGGCGCAAGGCCGCACCCAGGCGACTTGGCGACGATGGAGCCCAGCACGAGACACGCGGAGAAGCTCTGGCTCCAGAAGTCCCAGAAGCGCAGCGCGAGCGGGCACTGGGTGTACAGCGCGCGCGTGCTCGCCGTGATGGAGAACGCACAGCGAAATGCCACCAATACAGACTGCGCGTACTTGCTCTTCAGCGGGTCCTCGGGGTGTTCCATCACCGCGTTCGCAAAGAAGCCACGGTGCAGGATAAGGAGCACTACGCAGACCAAAGGGATGAGATAACCCGGACTGCGGATTGGAGCCGTACTTGTGCACGTACGTTCTTGGGTGAGCGCGAATATTGTATGGCGCTGCAGCAGGACGACCGCTGAAATCCCGGGCTCGATTTGTCCCGCGTTGACGATGCGGAGTCCGTCGCTGACCGGATGCTCACGTATGAGGCGGTCCAGTCGCAGTACCGTCGCGTAGGTGAGCGGTGCGACGCCAAAGGCCTGGTCCATCACTTTCAGCATAACCTGCTGGTTGAATGTGTGGATCCAGTGCCGGACTGCGGCGATAGCAAGCTGTCTTAGCCGCTGTAGTGATGGTCCGACTACGGACGGGACGCACATGAACTTTGCCACTGCCCTTCGCTGTTCTGCGATTTCTCGGTGTCGGACGCGACCTTTGCGTCCACGTGCACCTGCGTAAAGCTTGGCGGTCGCCCAAACGCGAGACTCGTCCAGGCGTCGTAGGACGCAACTTCCCACTGCGATAATGATCAGCAGCTGCACAGCCTCGATGAACCAGATTCATGACGTACGAAAAGCAATCTCCGTCGTTGTTGCTCGACTTCAGGCAAGTTCCATGGCGTGTCGTCGCGGTGCAATCCAAGCTGTGAGAAGATTCGGTTAGCTCAGATCCCAGAAATGACTTGAAAACGGACACTTTGACAGAGCTGAGCGTTGAGTCCGAGGAGGCTGTAGCAGGTCGTCGCGCTGTTCGGATGATCGCACATCTGCAAGAACGTCGACATCATATGCTGCAGGACCTCAGTCAGCCACAGCGTCCGCGCTCGTATCAAGCGCAGTCCGCGTACAATTGCCCGCACAGCTTGTATCGAGGGCCGGTCGAGCACGGAGTCCAAGCCAAGCGCGACGCGCGCCAGCTGGTAGTAATTTGACGCCTCTGTGTTGTACGGCGGACGATTGAGGTCGACCATGCATCCGATCGCGAGCACCACTAGCATGTTACATTCGTTAGTCAACTATCTCCGCGGCGGCGCTTGTGGTCGGGCCACTTACTAAAGAGGACTCCCAAGTCATGCGACGTGATCTCATAGACATTCACAGCGGTGCCGGCGTACACCCGCCAGAAGATCGTCTCGGCAAACTCGACTTGCGGGATGGGGGCATACATCCATGCAGCATCGCGGTAGTACGCTTCGACGAGGTGCCAGGCCTGCGCCGCGGGAGGGAGCCAACCGGCGAGCTTGTTGGAGACCTTTTCACGCCCGTCGCGAATGGAGGTCATGGGAAACCCGCCGCCGAGGAGGAAGAGGTCGACCGGGAGTGCGCAAGTAGATGCTGGTGTCTCCGCGGGCGCTTCAATCTGCCGCAGAGTTGAGCTCGGATACGTCACACCCGTTGTAACACACCACGCAAAACTCACCGATATCAGATACTAGTCATTCAGAAGTTCAGCGTGATGTTCTTCGAAATGTGAGGAGGGCTTACATCCGAAGCCGCGTGTTGGCCAAAGAAGTGTGCCCGCTGACCAAGCGTGAGAGTCCCCAACGAATCAGTGATTGCCTCCGTCCCATCCTTAATGGACGCTGCGACGTGCTGGGTCGGTGGTGGGGCCTTGAGGTGCATGAGCTCGTCGGTAAGGAGAGGGTGCTTTTCGTTCGAGATCTGAGCTTGCAGCGTAGCGAGAGCGTCCTCTAATTCTGCGATGCGCTTGGACATCTGGAACAGGTCAATGTCGCAAAGCACACGGGGAATTGGCTGTACCCACCGCCTCGATTTTCTCATGCAAGTGTTGGGTGTCCGCCAGGACAAACCTAGAAAGACGGCGTAAGCACTGCAAGACGCAGAGAGCAAGGCGTGGGCTTGCCGATTTCCAGGTCCAGCAGCGAGCGTCCCTTTGCGATGAACTCAGCCCAACGCGTCGTACTGTTGTAGACGAACGCACCGCTAGGACATATGGCCGCGCATCCTCGCTTGCAACAGGACGAGCAGGGCAGCCGCCTGTCGCATTTGAGCTTGAGTCTGCGGCATTCTGGTAGATAGGATAATGCTGTCAGCGGGCTATCCTAAGGATCGTCGTCCGGGGTAGCACGTACCTGCGCAAGACATGGGCCCGCGGCTGCGTCGTTTAGACTCTTCTTGTCTGGGCATGTCCATAGGCACCTTAGGGCCTGTAGCAGAGCTGGGTGTGGATGTGGCCGTCTCTTTGGCGTCGCTGCGCATGTTTAAAGGAAGTCAAGAATGAAATTCCGGCCAGTGCCGCGCAAATCCTTGCCGCAGCAAGCCTGTGGCCTTGCAGCGCCACAATTTTTGAGCGCCATGCTGGTGAAACGAGCCGAAGCCGATTGGACAAATGGCAATGGCTCTCATTTCAAAATCCGGTGATTCGCGTCAGCATCCCCGGATTCGTCGTCCGCCGCGATCCTGGCAAGGCCTCCCCAGTCGCAATTCAGTGTTCATTCAAAGCTAGGTGAATAGGTATTTAAGTCGATACTCAGAATCTTTAGCAAAGTAAGGGTTGAAATCCCGTTTTTGCAGATGTTGCTAAGGCGATCATATCAAGTCATCATCCTCTTTCGCACAATGATTCACGATGGATCCGCAAGCGCTCCGGCTACTAAACACACGCGCTTGACTCAGTATTTGTCAGCAACGTTGTCATGCTGGCACATACTGGCTTGAGTCTTGGCGGCGGGGACCTCAAGGATGCGCGCGTGAAAGGTCTTAGTACTATTAGATACACTATACATGGTCACCGGAACGCACTCCCACAATTTATAGTCGTCCTCGCCTAGCCCAGCTTTCCACTTCCAAACGATCCAAAGCTCCGTCCGGTACTAAGTTACTGTATACTGTGAGACGGGCATAGATCTTCGAGCTAAACAATTAGGCGTCAAACAGATCCTCGGCGGATCCAGCACGCGATAGAGCGATTTCCCCGCGAGTCCATGATGGGGGAATCCACTGGACTCGTGGAGATTTTCGCAGAGTGACTCGAGATCGGTCTGAGCGCTGGATGTTAAAAATTAACCGGTGAGATGTGCAAACCATCGGTGCTACGTCGTCCAAAAGAGTCATGTCGTAGTCTGCGGGACACAACCACTACTACAGTGCTCCCTTATACCGGCGGAGCGGACAGCCATGATGTCGTGATAGACGACATATTACTAATACAACATTACTGGAGCAGGCGACAATGCTGAAGCTCCATTCGAGTGTGCGCAGATGTATTCTAGTGTGAGGAGACATTTTTCGGTGCCAGGTGCACTTGCAATGCGTACGAGAACTGCATCGCTGGTCTTGCGGTCGGCGACACGCCGGACATTGCTGATGCCTCCGCGGACACTTGCTTCCGTTCTTCTACTCCCAAAGTTCCTTTGCCACATGAGCGCGACCACACAGACGGCAGGTCTTCAAAATTTCGAAGCTATTCGTGCGTTAACGGCATATAGGCAACATCCGTCGCCACAATTGAGCCGCCGCCTGACTGCTACGCCGCCCACCTCGAGGAGCTGCCAAAACCGGGCTCGCGTATCTTCGGAGCGCAAAACGCTCTAGCGCTCGCGATAATCGTCAACGACATGGACCCGGACTCCCAAAAGCACATTCAGCATCTGCGCGAAGACATTCGCGCACTTGCGTCGCAGGTATGTAATGCAGGCGGTGCACGCAAAATCTCTCTGCGACCCTGAACAATTACCCGCAGAATGAAAATCTTGATATATACTCACGCATGATGTACCATGCAGCAGTACGTTCGCTCGTTCAATGATGATCGACAGCGGCCGCTAAGGACGCTTGAAAACGTTAGCGTCGGTCACTTCAGGAGGTCAACAGACTAACCGAACGGGAATCTGTGGCGGCGAAGCAGATCGTGAGTTTTTGCGCAGGCCCAAACCGCTAGAACTTGATATCGTTCTTCCTTGTGCTGACCAAAATGACAGGCAGATAGCGAGGCCGCCTGCCTGTCTCTGAGGCAGGCCGTCGAAAAACTTCAGCTGGTCTGGCCTCTTCACTTTCACACGTGTACTTGACTAGTAGCTAATGGGTGTGCACAGGAAGTTGCGGCCTTCGCGGAAAAGCTCGTGGCGGCCCAGACCACGATTGCACAGGCCGAAGCGCGCCATCTCGGCGCCGTTGAGAAGCATGCGGCGTCTATAACGGAGGTGTGTCATCGTCCTCTATCCTTGTTATTACCGTGATACTTAGGTGCCCTGAAGGTCGGCGAGCTTCGGAGCAAACTGCAGGAAGTAAGAGCCTTACTCAAGACGACGACTGATGAGCGGGACGCCTGCAAAGTTGAAGTACGTTCGGCCGCTCAGAGATGTAGAAGAACGTCGAAATGCTGAACGTGAACTAATAGCTGAGCTCCCTCCATCTCAGCTTAGATCAAGCAACACTAAATGCCCAGTCAGAAAAGAACAGAGCAGCAGCGGACCTGGCGCAGCTCACCGCCAAGTTCTCCGCGAGTCTTAGCGAGGTGCGTCGCAGTACTGTGCCTGCCGCCCAAATTATCTTCACCATTATCAACTCACACATGAAAAGGTCGAGAATCTCCAATCTGAAATCACCACTCAGAAGGACTCGACGAAAGCGCTCCAAGTCATGAACACCGGCCTCAGCGCACAACTCGCCCTAGTCACCGCTGAGCGCGAAACTATTGTGGTGCGGCTCGATGCGCTCGGACGGGAACGTGACGCTCTCGCGGCAGGCAACACCAGTCTCGACGAACGGCTCGTTCAGGTCGGCACTGAGCGCGACACCATCGCGGCGCGTCTCAACGCACTGGAGGGAGAACGTGACGCACTCTCGAACAGCAACACCGATCTCAATGAACGACTTGCTCGATTCGACGCCGAGCGTGAAACGATCACCGCACAACTCGAGATGCTCAGGAGGGAGCGTGACGAGTTTGCGACAGGCAACATCGGGCTGAGCGCACAACTCGCTCAGGTCAATGCTGAGAGCCAATCCATCGCGGAGCAGCTCACCGCTCTGGGAGCGAAACGCGATGCGCTTGATGCGCTCGCGGCCAAGGTAAGGGTCATTTCCCGGGATTCATGTGGCTCATGGACTGGCTGAGCCAGGCGAGCGACTCCAAGACGAAGTTGGAGCTGTCCTCCGTCAACTGCAGCCGACTGCAG
Organism: Auricularia heimuer; assembly: GCA_002287115.1. Taxonomy (NCBI): domain Eukaryota; kingdom Fungi; phylum Basidiomycota; class Agaricomycetes; order Auriculariales; family Auriculariaceae; genus Auricularia; species Auricularia heimuer. The sequence continues at coordinate 148,253 of NEKD01000046.1, read as the reverse complement.
GAAGAACTCCACACTCTCCAGAAGACGGTGCGTGCGCCCTCAGTGATTCATTGTTTCTCAGTTGTACGATTCAACGGCGGCTGTGCAGGTTTGCGATCTGAAGGCGGAACGCGACCAAGCAAAGATGTCCTCATCCGACGTTCAGAAACTCGAAGGGCAGATCGGCCACCTGCGGAATAGTGTGCGTCACTGAAGCTGCCATAATTAAGTGTTTAGTCACGCAATCGCTCATTATGATCGGCGGCTGGCGCAGGTGGAGTTTTGGAAGTCGAAGTTTAATACGGCGAATGCGGCCGTCGACTCATACTCCAAGAAGTGGTCTGATATAGAGGCGCAACACGTAGTCGTGCGTCCGCATATCATTTCGTCTGAGTTGACGCTGATTCCTCGTTCGTTCCTAGGAGCAAGAGCGCCTGAATAACCTCCTATCAACTGAACGCGACAGCGTCCGTTGCTCCCACTTCTTTACGCTGGAAAAGAAAACTTACTTGGATGTTCTAGGTAGAAGCGTGGAAACGTGCGGCACGGATTTCGGAAGTACAAGATAGGCTCCTGCGGCAAAATGTCCTGCAGGAACGCAAGGTTCTCCAAAACGAGTGCGACAGGCTGAAGAAGGAGCTCCAAGGTCTCCAGAAGGAGCGCGACGAGCTCAAGACAGTGAACGAAACTCTTCTACGGGAGATGAACGGACTCCGACAGAGCGTACGTGGAATTCTCTCAATATGGGGGTACCCTCATCAGCGACTTCATCAGAGGGATGACGCCAGGCGTACTGCGTCGAAGTGGCAATCTATGCATGACCGCGCCAACAACGAGCTTATGACGAGCAAGAAGGAGGCCGAGCTCAAGGCCTCCGAGTGCCAAAGCAAAGCTGCCGAAGTCGAAATGCAGTCGGCGGAATGTCTGAAGCTCAATGCGCAGGTAGGTCACCGCACCGCATACTGCTACTTGATCCTTCACCCGAGTCTTCATATTTCTAGCTCAAGCGAACGAAGGAAATCCTCGACAAAAACCGTATCGGCCTCGAAAGGAACTTAATCGCGGTACTGCGTCGGCACTTCCGAGTAACGTGCAGCGTCTTATGAGTGTTTCAGCTAAAGACCGTTACGTTGCAAGCCACTGAAAACCAGGAGCAGGTTGATCGCTTGACTTCACGAGTGAGATCTTATTATTATTTTGTGTCTTATTGAAGCCGACTACGAGGCGCGAAGGTATTTGAGCAGGATACGCAGCTCAAGACTTTGTATCGGTCCTGGGACACACTGAAATCTCAGGCGAGCAGAATCTCGTTGTCACTTTCTTAACTCACGCAAGGCAGGTCAACCAACTTAAAAAGTTACTCGAACCCGCTCAGAGGGAAGTCTCGAGACTCCGCGGTGAAGAAGCGCAGGCTGCACAGGTATGCATGAGACATGTGTTGCGTCCAGCACTGCCAGTCTGAAGCCGTCAGTTACGCCAAGATTTTCTGCTTGAAACGGAGCAACACGCAAGAGCCAGACAAAACGTGTCGTGCACTTGGAAAGGCGGCGCACTCTGGCTGATCGAGCAACTGTTAGGTTCTCAAACTTGAAGAATCGTTGCGGTCATCTGGACTCGACAACGCCGCGCTTCAGGCGAAGGCAAGTTTATTTCTCTCTCTACGTCCTTCTTAGCCTGGCTGAATCGAGTTTTCCAGATCGAGAAACTGAAATGGCATCTGGGTCACGAACGCAAGCGTACAGGCAGTGTGCTCGAGGTCAAGGACGTGCGAGCAGAAAACAAACTCCTTTGCGCACAGGTACGCTTATAGACGAACCATGCACGCCTCTCACGCCGCGTAGATTGATGAACTGGAGAAGGAAAATGCGAAACTTCAAGCCGAGGCAAGTGATTTCCCTCTGAATTTTCACCGGGAATTGACCGTTGCTTAGCTCTGCAATGCGAAAAAAGGCATGAAGCACACCTGAGACGGCGGTATACAGTACTACATGGAATGGTTGTGTGTACAAACACCCTGAAGCATTCTTGTTCGTATGGCCCGTGGTTCGCAGTGTTCGATCCGAAAGGTCACCTTAACGCCACGGCGCGGCGCGCTCGTATTGGCGTAAACCAACATCAGGGAGACTTCCGTAGTTTCGCACAGTCTGTATCACAGGGAGAGCTGGGATTACGCTTCGGATCAAGTCGTCGGTCGAAGCATGCGTGGCTGCGAGCACCCAGTACAGTGACTATATAACTGCTCGTCCGAGCGCATATTTGAGCATACGCGGACGCGAGTACCCGGAAAAATAGCTCCTAACAACTCTGGGATTACTCTGGCCGAATTCTGCTGGGAAGCATGCCACGACAAGCGCCTCCGACGTCAGTGTTAACCAATTCACCCAATACACTGCACATAGTGAGGGTGCATGACCTATGGGCCTTGGTTGTCCATTTTCATATTTGGATTCGCGTGGTATAGGAGGACCTTGTTTGAAACCACATCCTGCCAAAGCGCTCGAAGTCGAAGCAAGAGAATTTTTTCAGCGACCCCAAGATTTTTGGAAACAGGGGCCTTCATTCAATATGTTGATACTGTCTATTCGAAAATGTTTGTGGCGTGTTGGCAGGACACATCGGGACAACATGATTTCAGGCTCCGATAAACGGCTTTTTGCTAGAGATGTCTACCGCGCGTGCTCATAAAATTGGTAATGGACATCATTCGAGGCTTCTACTCGCGCTTACAGCACTTCTGATGCCAGGCTCACTGCTATTCTGCCCACATTGTGGCACCCTGCTCGATTTGCCCAGGATGAATGAAGACACAGTCAAGTGTGACCAATGCGGCCACATTGAGCCTTCCTCCTGTGCGTCGCCGTTCACATTAATCCCATATTAAACCCCTCTTATCTACTTCTCCTAGCATACGATAACATCAAGATCGTAACCCGATCCCATCCCGACGCATTCCCGAGCGTGCTCCGCCAGAAGCGCAAAACACAGACGCAAACATCAGGAGAAGCTCTGCTGCGCGTCAAGGAAAAATGTCCTGCCTGCGGCCACAACGAGGCGCTCGCAAAAGAACTCCAGTTGCGAAGCGCGGACGAAGGGTCGACCATTCTTTACACTGTGGGTTTCGACTTGTATTTCGAGCTGGCCTCGCTCATGTGTTCTTTCATCACCGCAGTGCGCGGACTGCAAGCACCGTTGGACTGTCAACAACTGAAACCGGGGATTGCATTGCACAACGTTGTGCGCGGTCCCGCCACGTCCCGCATGGTGCCAGTACTCCCGCTTCAAGCATCACGCTTCTATCACATTCTCTGATACTCGCCGAGTGGTTGCGCATCGTGATGGAAATAACGACTTGGACCCGTGCTTTCGTTTTCGAACTCATGTCTGATCAGGCAACACGCCCCTCGCCTCAACGCTCCCTGCTTGGCGGTCGCGCAGGAAACGGCATCGGATAAACTGCTGTTCTTGTCTTATCTTCTGTTACGCCCGTGCCCCGGTCCGCGGACCCCACGTGCTCTCGGCATCACTCGGCGTCATTCTACGTCACTCGGCCAACTCGGTCAACTCGGTCAAGCTCCCGAATACCCGGCTTATCTCCCCTCGTGTTCATATGCTCGGGATATGTTCTCCTCATCGTCCTCTACCTCTAGACCTCTCCCTCACTTCTCTAGCTTCTCTCCTTACTCGCATACATCCACCTAACTCGCCTTGTCCCTACTGTATCGATAGTGTTCATATCCGGTTCGCTCCACTCGTCTTAGTCATTCGCCTCTCGTCATTCGCCCGATCCCCCGATACCTTACCCACTCGCTCTTACTCATCCTATCGGCCGATGACGACGATCTCTATTGATCTGAGGCCCCTTCTCCTTCGTCTCTAGGATACACTCCGAGTACATCGGATCATCTCCCCAGGTATAAAAGACCCTCGACTTTGTATCTAGCTCCCCAGTTACGAAATCGACATAGTCGTGCCCCTCGCACACTCTATCTCTCTGTCTCTCGACTTCGCCTCTGGGTTCTCCCTTCGCCCGACTTACTCGTCTGAGTCCTCTGCTGCTCGCGGTCCCTTCGGTCGTGCTACTCGACGTAGCCGGTGTGCTCAATAACGCACCGAAGGCTCTAGTTGTTCGTTCGAGTGTTCTCTGCGCCCGGACGTTCGACTATCCTTGCAACCAAACCCCAAGGCACAGCAGGCTTAACAGTATTTCGTAACTCGAGCTCCGCTCGAGTTGTATGGCCTTTGGGACTCGACAGAACCTCAGAAGAAACCAGGAAGAACCTCATCCTCTACTCGACTCCCCCGACGCTATCCTTCGCGAAGCCCGTCGTCAGGCTCGTCTTCGCGACCAACAACCTCCTCAGCCGGCTACGCCTTCGCCATCAGTCTCGATGTCGGGCACTAGCCGCTTCGGATCATCTCGGCACTCGCAACCGCCGAACGATGATGACGAAATCCTCTCGCAACACACTCTCTCCGGCTCGCTTCACACCTCGCGTTTCTCGCCGGCCCAGTCCACACTACGCGCGGACCCGAGCGGTTCCTACCCTCCCTCAAGTCACACGACGTGATCGCCTTCGCATCCCTCGACTCACTCGCTCGGCTCTCGACACCCTCTCGCGCTCGTTCCGTACACCGGCTCTCGCTCGACTCCTCGTTTTTCGCAGCACTCCTCGTCGTTCCGCGGCTTCTTCCCATCCGGCACCCCTAACACGCCCCGGCGTGGCGGCGGGGGTGGCGGAGGAGGCGGCGGAGGTGGCGGCGGTGGAGGCGGAGGAGGCGGAGGCGGCGGTGGCGGTGGTGGTCATCGAGGTGCTCCCTCGCCCTCGTCGCACCACTCGCACCACTCGCACCACTCGCACGGCTCGCATCCTCCGAATCCTCCTCCCGGAGGTGGCGGCGGTGGGGGCGGTGGTGGCGGTAACGATCCTCCTGGTCCCCCGGGACCTCTCTTCGACCCTCCGTCGGACGGCTACGACTCGGACGTCGATCGCGAACGACAATTCCACGATCAACACGACAACGTCCCTCGTGTCTACTTCGTCGACCGCGACAGCGGCTCTCGCATCGACGCCGCCAAACCCGACAAATTCGACGGCGAAAACGCCAACAAACTTCGCGGATTCCTCATCGACTGCGAAACCTACTTCCTCGCCAACCCTCGGAAGTACCAGACGTCCCGCGAGAAGATTCTCTTCACCGCGACCTATCTCTCGGGTCGGGCGAAGGAATGGTGGGGCGGCTACGTTCCTCTCGTCCCGAATCCGCCTCCCGGTTACGAGTTTCTCGAAGACTGGAACGAATTCAAGAACGAACTCACGATCACCTTCGGTGTCACGAACGAACGCGAACGCGCCGAAGTCAAGATTCGACGACTGCAAATGGCCGACAACGGCAAGGTCGCCCGCTACAAGCTCCAGTTCGACGAATACGCCAAACTGCTCGGCTGGGACGACGCTGCACTCGCCTCGCAATTCTATCGCGGACTCCCTCGCCGCATCAAATCTGTCTTCGCTGCTCAAGTAGCTCAACGCCCGGCTTCCCTGACGCCACTCGCTGCGCTCGCTCTTAGCATCGATGCCAACTACTGGATCGATAAGGACGAGCAAGCTCTCGAGCACGCGAACGAACCCCGCAAAGCGCAGAAGACCACCTCGACCGCGACGCCTCAATCGGGCTCCCGATCGAACACCAAGTCCAACGCGCGCTCCAACAACGGCAACAACGGCAACTCGAACAACCACTCGAACTCGAGGGGTCAGTCCTCGACCTCGGCCCGCTCGTCTTCGAAGACCACGACCAAGTCGAAGGACGACGTCGCGAAGAACCTCAACTCGAACGGCAAGCTCAACGACGCCGAACGACGCCGTCGCCTCGATAACAACCTCTGCCTCTACTGTGGCCATGCCGGCCACACCGCGTCCGAGTGCCGCAAGGCCGCTCACAATCGCGAGTCGAAGGGTCGCGCCGCTAAGGCTCAACCCGCGACTTCCTCGACGCCGGCTCCCGCTCCCTCGGGCGCCGCCGCTTCTGCCCCGGCGGAAGCGAAAAACTAACGGGCAGTTCCCCACGGGCATCTAGGGCCAACTGCGTCAAGCCCAAGATGCCTTACACTCGGTTGAACGCTGCCGCGCTCACCGATCAAGACGCTCTCATCGTCGTCCTTTCCTCCGACGCTGTCCCATCCTTTCGCACACTCGTCGACTCCGGCTCCGAAGATCAGTTCCTCGATACTCAGTTCGCCGAGAGTCTTCGACTCCCTCAAAAGTCTCTCGATCAACCGCTACGCCTTCGGCTCTTCGACGGCTCCTATCGCGGTGTTATCTCCAAATACGTGTCGCTTCCCGTCCGCTTTCCTTGCGGAACTTCGATGATCATCAACTTCCTCCTCACCACTCTAGATCCGACTTGCTCTGCAGTGCTGGGATACCGCTGGTTGGCCCGCTACAATCCTAGGATTGACTGGTTCCATCACCGCATCTCTTTCCCCACTCGTGTCTCGCCCTCGGATCCCTCGGGTTTCGTCCCTGGGTTTTCGCTCGACTCGGATCCTCCGACTCCGTCGTCACCTCCTCCCGCGCCACGTACTCTGCCTCCCGAACCGCCGATGGACGAAACCGCCCTTCGCGCGGCCGCTGCTCGCGTCGACATCAAGATCATCGGCGCCGCAGCCTTCGACACCTCTCGTCGACTTCGCGGCTCGATGGTCTTGGCCATCTACATTCGAGATCCATCGGTGCCCGCTCGCTCTGCGTCTGCCAACCCGGCCTCGGAAACCGGCGAAGGCATCCCCGAGTGCTATCACGAGTTCCTCGACGTCTTCTCAAAGGAGGCCTCGAATCGACTCCCTGAACATCGACCGTACGATCTCAAGATCGACATGGAAGAAGGCAAGCCTCTCCCATCCGGTCCGATCTACTCGCTCTCCGAGCCCGAGCAACTCGCGCTTCGGGAGTACATTCAGGATAACCTCAGCAAAGGACACATTCGCTCTTCGTCGTCCCCGGGTGGCGCCCCGGTTCTCTTCGTCAAGAAGGCCGACGGTTCTCTTCGCCTATGCGTCGACTATCGTGGGCTCAACAAGATCACTCGGAAGGACAAGTACCCGCTTCCGCTCATCTCGTCCACGCTCGACCGCCTTCGCACCGCCAAGAAGTTCACCAAGCTCGATCTTCGTGTCGGATACAGCAACGTTCGCATCGCGGCCGGCGACGAGTGGAAGACTGCCTTTCGAACGCGCTACGGCACCTACGAGTATCTCGTCATGCCTTTCGGTCTCACGAACGCTCCAGCCGCTTTCCAGCGCTTCATGAACGACATCTTCTCCGACCTCCTCGACGTCACCGTCACCGTCTACCTCGACGACATCCTCATCTACTCGGACGATCCCTCGAAGCATGAGGAACACGTTCGAGAGGTCCTTCGACGGCTACGGGAGAATGACCTCTTCTGTAAGCCCGAGAAGTGCGAGTTCCATGCTGACACCATTGAGTACCTCGGGTACATCATCAGCCCCGAGGGCATCAGCATGGACCCGAAGAAGATTGCCACCCTCCTCGAGTGGCCCGTTCCTCGCAACGTTCGCGACATCCAGTCGTTCCTCGGCTTTGCGAACTTCTATCGACGATTCATCTACGACTACTCCGATATCGTCGTCCCGCTCACTCGTCTCACTCGAAAGACCGCAACGTGGAACTTCACTCCGCAATGCCTCGCTGCGTTCAACGAGCTCAAGAAGGCGTTCACCTGCGCTCCCGTCCTTCACCACTTCGATCCCGCTCTCCCTCGCGTCGTCGAGACTGACGCTTCCGACTACGCCATCGCGGCGATCTTCTCGCACGTCCTCCCGGACGGCTCTGTTCACCCCGTCGCTTTCCATTCGCGCACGCTCACTCCCACCGAGCTCAACTACGACACGCACGACAAGGAGCTACTCGCGATATTCGAGGCGTTCGAACTATGGCGACTCTACCTCGAAGGGGCCGAGACCCCAATAGACGTCGTCACGGACCACAAGAACCTCGAGTATTTCTCTACCACGAAGATGCTCACTCGTCGGCAAGCTCGCTGGTCCGAGTACCTTTCTACCTTCAACCTCCTCATTCGCTTTCGACCCGGTCGACTCGGCGGCAAACCCGATGCTCTCACTCGCCGCCACGACGTCTATCTCAAAAGGGGGGATGGTGGCTACGCCAGCGCAAACCCGCAGAACTTCCGACCCGTTTTTACTTCGGAACAGTTCGCCGCTTCCCTTCGCGCGACGTATGCTGAAGAGACTTTCCTTCGCGCAGCCACGATCATGGACACTCAGTCCATTCGGGATGACATTCGCGCCTCGTACGACTCGGACGAACTCGCTCTCGACATTCGCTCGAAACTCGGCACCGATGACGCGATCAACTGGTCGGCCTCGGACGATGGATTCTTGCTGTTCAAAGGCAGGATCTACGTACCGAACGCTCTCGATTGTCGCCTTCGTATCCTTCGCGAAAAGCACGATCACCCGCTCGCTGGCCATCCGGGTCAGAACAAGACACTCAAGATGGTCGCCCGCGAGTACTATTGGCCCGACCTGCGCGACTCGATTCGTACCTACGTCCAGGCCTGCGTCACCTGTGGGCGCAGCAAACCTCGACGACACAAGCCGTACGGTCGACTTCAACCGCTCCCGATTCCGCTTCGCAACTGGGACTCGATCTCGATGGACTTCATCGAACAACTCCCTGAGTCCAACGGTTACACCGCGATCCTCGTCATTATTGATCGCCTCTCGAAGCAGGGTATCTTCGTCCCGACCAAGGGCAAGATCACCTCCGAAGAACTCGCGCGTCTCTTCCTCATCCACGTCTTCGCCAAACATGGCGCTCCCTCGCACGTCTCTACCGACCGCGGCTCCGAATTCGTCTCCCGCTTCTTTCGCGCACTCGGCTCGCTCCTCAACATGACCATGCACTTCACCTCGGGTCACCACCCGGAGGCGAACGGTCAAGTCGAACGCACGAACCAGACGCTCGAGCAGTACCTCCGTCTCTACTGCAACTACGAGCAGGACAACTGGTCTGAGCTACTCCCTCTCGCCGAATTCACGTACAACAACACCCCGAACGACTCGACTGGTGTCTCGCCTTTCTTCGCCAACAAGGGTTTTCACCCGAACATCTCCGTCTACCCCGAGCGCGACATTGCCTCTGCTCGCGCCCGCGACTTCGCCGTCGACATCCACGAACTGCAGGACGTCCTGAAGGAGCAGATCGCTGCCGCTCAGAAGCGTTACACTGCATCTGCGAATGCTCGACGCACTCCCCCGCCTGACTTCAAGGTCGGCGACATGGCCTACGTCCTCTCGGAACACATCAAGACGACGCAGCCCACTCGCAAACTCGCCGATCGCTACCTAGGCCCGTTCCCGATCGTTGATCAACCTAGCTCGCAATCGTTCACACTCAGCCTACCCGACTACCTCGCTCGTGTACACCCGGTCTTTCACGTCTCGCAACTCGAACCCCACCCTCGAGAAGCGTTCCCCGGTCAACGTCAAGAACCTCCTCCGCCCGTCGTCGTCGACGGCGAGCAAGAGTACGAGCTCGAAGTACTCAGCGTACGCATCGACAATCGCCATCGTCACTCGCGCCTTCGTTTTCGCATTCGCTGGATCGGTCACATCGGCACTCCCGACGACCCCGAGACCACCGAGATGGGTTCCGAAAATCTCGAACACGCGCAAGAAGCAGTTCAAGACTTCTATGCTGCAAATCCCAGCGCTCCCGGTAGTTATCAAGAATTCCAGCAGATCCTCAAGAAATTCGAAAACATCCTGTAAGTGACTGTGCCCCCCAATTCCAGGTGGATTCCAGGTGGAAAAATGCAACTATGCAAAAAAAGTGTCAGAATGACAAATCCATCATATTTTGATGGTATACCCCTCAGGTGGAATTTGGGTGGAATTCCACTGGACCGTTGGATCGGATGGGCCAGAATGGCCGAATTCCGGTGGAATTCCACTGGAAACAATGTGGAAATTCGTCAAAAACTGTGATTAAGTGTTAGGTTAGGTTAGGTTAGGTTAGGAGTTAGGTTAGGTTAGGTTAGGTTAGGGGTTAGGTTAGGTTAGGTTAGGTTAGGTTACTAGAACGTTTTCATGTTTCCTGAGGCGGCTGTGCATCTCTGAACCTTATTTGTGATGTCTAACATAATTTTTTACCCCTTAGAAAATATTTTGTCTGGAGCTGGTTTTCCACCGGAATTCCACCTGGAATCCTCCTGGAACCAGGGGGCAGTGTCAGGTTCTCAAAACATCTAAGCACTCGCTTTTTCACTCGCTATTTCTTCGCTCACTCGCTTTTCACCCGATTCCAAGAAACAGTCATTTATTACATTTTTGCCTCCGCAAACACGACCGACCTCTTGGACTTCCTGCGCTTGGGAGCCTCCACACGCGTTGGGTCGACGGGCAGGTCGACTTCCTCCTCCTCGTACTCGACCTCCTCGACGTCCTCCTCGTTGGCTTCCTTCTCCTTTTCCTGCTCGTGTGTCTTGTTGCGGCCCGTTGTCTTCTTCGCGTCCTTTGCAGCCGGTTTGGAGGTCGCAGCCTCGGTGACAGCTGTGGTGTCGTCAATCTCGACGTACCGATCCACCATTTCCTTCTTACGCTGCTGCTGTTGATTGTGCAGCTCTTTCTCAGCTGCGAGCTGCTCCTTGGACTTGACAGACGCGGATACGCCCTTGGGCGGCTTCGACGGCTTCTTGGTCTTGTTGCTGACAACCTCGGTGACGGGCGCGAGAGCCGCCTCGTCGCCCGAGTTGACCGTGTCGCGCGCCTTGCGCTTGGACTTCTTGGCGGTGGGAGCGGGCGCGGGTGCGGGTGCGGGTGCGGGTGCGGGCACGGGCGCGGGTGCGGGCGCGGGTGCGGATGGTGCGGGCGTTGCGGCTTGCTGCCCATCTGATGCACATTGCGCGGCGAGCGCAGCCGAAGGCTCAGGGCCCACTCGAAGAACGCGCGGAGCGGGCGCCTTTACTCCCTTGTAAGGGCAGTTGGGCGGCGGGACTTTGACTGCGGTGGGAACATAGTCGATGAGCTCTTTATGCGGGCAGCCAAGGACCGTCTTGTCGTTGAGCATAGCACGATACGTGCCAGCCCACTGCGGCTTGCCAACGCCGACGGGGTACTCCTCACTGAGCACCATGACGAAGACGTTGTTGAGGTGGGGCTTGCCCGTGGCTGTGCGGACCTGCTCGAGCATGTCGCCCTCGAGTTCAAGCGCGGGCCGCGTCCATAGCTTGCCGCAGAGTGCAGCAAACAAGATCAGCCGTTGCATCGCACCGCTGAACGACGAGAAGTTGGTGCGGCCCGACAAATCGGCCGGGAAATATGCGAATGGCGGCCAGCCACCCATCATCATCCGGTAATTGTTGAGCGCGGTCATCATGGCCGCCAGAGGTATCCCGTCATTTTGTGGCAAAGGGATCTTGACGTGAGTAACTGCAAGACATCAGCACTGCGTCAAGCGCGGGCACGGGCGCGGGCGCAGGCGCGGGCGCGGATGTGGTTTGTACTTACATTCGAAGAGCTCGACGAGCCTATCGCGCGCCAATTTCCTATCCTCCTCCGAGAGCTGCAGCGTGAAACCGATGTAGTCGGTGTACAGCGGCGTGTAGTCGAGCAGAACTTTCATCCGCTGCGTCGTGTTGCCCCTGCGAGTCCAGATGGCGATCTTGCCCGCTGGCACCGGCTCGTCGACGTCCGGATAGTACAGGACGGGCTCCTTGCCCTTCTCTGGCGTCTTGGACGTTCCCTCGACCTGCTCCTCGTCGTTGCCCTCGTGTTCCGCTGTCTCGCCACGGGCCGACATTGGTGCAGGTGTAGCGGCACCCGCGCCCGTACTCGCGCCCGCGCCCGCACTCGCGCCCGCGCCCGCACCCGAGCCCGAGCCCGATGCGCGAGCTGCCTGTAGCCCGTATCCAACCGCCCCAGGGCGAGGGCGTGTTGCTATGTAGAATTGGTCGGGCGTCGGCTGGGGCGGGGGGACGGTGCCCGTGATGCTGACGCGCTGGGCGGGTGGCTGCTGACCGCGGGCGATTGCGGTCATGTCCGTCACCATGTTGAGGTGGCTGTTCCTACGAGCCAATATCAATGTCAGCGAGAGGGAAAGAGTTGACAAACTCTTTCAGGCACTCACGTCACGTGGCCCTGGAACTTGGCCAAGGCTCCACGGGGCTCCTCCAACAGCTTGTGTTGGACGAAGTCGCGCGCATTGTGGGTCGCATGGAACCGCGACATCGAGGGGTCGCGGTCGAAGTCGATGCGCGAGCCGGCAATAAAGAGCGTCGAGTCGAAATGGTAGAACGCGGCCAGGTAATCGAGCTGCAAGGTAAAAAGCGTCAGCGCTGCATGTATAGGTAGGCGCAGGCGCAGCCGCACCCGCGCCCGCGCCTGCGACCGCAATAGTGACTTACCAGCCGGATGACGTTGTCCACCTCGACTTGAAAGAGGTTGTGGCGGTCGGTGGGCGTGCCATTGTCCGGGCCGTACGGGTACACAATTTCGTGACGGATGAGCAGATTGTCGATCTGCTCGTCCGTCAACTTGGCCGACCACTTGGTGTACAGCGTCTTGCACTCCTCGGCGCTGTACTTGCCGCGGTTGCCGAGGATATCGTCGAAATTGCGACGCTCTGTACATTCTGCAATCACATCAGCATACGAGACAAGAGAAAGAAGGAAAAAAAGGTACCCTCGTGCGTGTTGCGGCAGAACTTCTTGAACAGCTCGAGCCGGGTGACTTGACGCGGCTTCTGCAGAAGCCCAATGAGGGCGCGCAGGCGCTCCGAGCTAACCCCAAGGCTGGCTGAGCCGAGGGTGACCATCTTGGAAAAAAACGTCGCCATAAGGTCCATGGCCTGGCCCTGGCGCGCTGTGGGACGCCCGGGTCCCAGTTCGTGCTGCAGCTTGGCCTCACGCAGCAAAGTCTTCATGAGGAGCTTGTAGAGGTCGTGGACCTCCTCCTGAGTCGTGTCCCGGCCAGCAGGCCTGAAGACCTTGTCAAACTCTCTGGCCTCCTGTTCGAGGCGTTCCTCCTCGTCCTCTGGGTCTTCGTCGAACATCAGCACGTCGGGGATGTCGAATGGCTCGGCGGCGCGGGCGGCGGCGGCGGCGGCAGGATCCAGAGGCGGTGGAGATGGAGGCGCGGGGGTTGACGCGGGCGCGGGTGCGGGTGCGGCTGCGGCCACGGGCGCAGCGGCAGCACCTCTGCTCTTGCCTTTGCCTTTGCTGGGCTCGGCCATGACCTCGGAGGTCGCGGGGACGGGCGTGGGCGCAGGCGCGGCTGCGAGCGCAGCGGACGCACTTTTGCTCTTGCTTTTGGCTTTGCTGGCCGCGGGCACGGGCGTGGGCGCGGGCACGGCTGCGGCTGCGGGCGCAGCGGACGCACTTTTGCTCTTGCTTTTGCGCTTGCTGGCCTCGGGCGAGATCTCTAAGGGCGCGGGAAGGTCGGGCTCGACGTTGCGCTGCTTGCGCTGCTTGGGCTTGGGCGCGGGCTCTGGAGCAGGCGGAGGAGCGGACGCAGTGGTAGCGTCGGCACTTGCGGGTGCGCCTGCGGGTGCTGCTGCAGGTGTCGCAGCGGGCACGGCGGTCGGTGTCTCGTCGCCGTCGTCGCTACTGTACTCGCCCAGCAACTCGCCGAGCGTCCGCTTGACGATGGGCTTTGCCCGCGCCGCGACCGGTGCACCAACGGAGGCAGGTGGCCGAGCTGAGATGGCCGCAGCCAGGGTAGCCTGCTCGGGGGCCGACGCGCGACGGCCGCCCGTTGCCTTGGCCTTCGACTTTGCAGGCGCTGGTGACGGCGATGCCTGCACCCCGGGAGTTGCGGGCGCGGGTGCGGGGGCGGGCGAAGACGAGGGCGCGGGCGTGGGCGCGGGTTCGAATGCGACGTGCGGGGAGTCGGGGAACTCGACCTGCTTCTCGACGACCATGTCGTATGTGTCCTTGGCGTCTGCCTGCATCCGCCGCAGCCGTTCCCTCACCATATCCGGCGTCATATCGACGAGATCCTTCTTCCGCACCGCCTTGAGGTCGTTCAAGATTATTGACCGGAGTCTGACCCGGTTCGCTTCTTCCTGCTCTCTCTCCTCTGAATCGCACGGCAGGAAGCTTGCTGTGTAGAGCATTTCCAAGGCTCCCAGGCTGTTGAACGGTTCGAGTTTGAGGCACAACTGCTTGTACTCCGGGAAGGTCAGAATAGGCTGCAGAGCTCGTTAGTGCTGATGACTCGCGACAAAAAGACTGTACATACTACATCCTCAAACAGATCATCTTCATCGACCGTTTGCGCGTCGTCGTCGTCCGACTGAGCCACATATTAGAAAAATAAAACACTGGAGATGAAAACCTCACCTGTTCCGACGGAGTCGGGGTTCGCGCAGGCGGGCTGACGGGCGAGTACGTCGAGTCGACCTCGCTCGTGTCGTCGTCGACGGCGCTCATGTTCTTGTCGCCGTCTTTGTCGCCGTCGTCCTCAGCCGCGATCTTGTCAGCGGCACCCGCGCCCTCGCCCGCGAGCGCGCCCTCGCCCGCGTGCGCGCCCGCGTCCGCATCGCCGGTGGGTGCGCCGTCAGCGGGGCCCTCGGCGGCGATCTCCTCGCCGGCCGCGCTCTTGTCGTCGGCGGCGCTCTCGTCGTCGGCGGCTCCATCGGCGGCGGTGACCGTCTTGTCGCCCTCGTTGGTGTCGTCGTCGGCGGCTCCATCGGCGGCGGTGACCATCTTGTCGCCCTCGTTGACGCTCTCGTCAGCGCTGTCCTCGTCGTCGGCGCCCTTGGCCGCGTCGTCAGCAGCGTCCTCGTTGGCGCTCTCGTCGGCCGCGCTCTCGTTGTCAGCGGCTCCCTTGGCCGTGTCGTCCTTGTCGCCCGCGTCGTCCTTGTCGCCCTCGGCGGCGCTCTCGTCGGCGGCGCCCTCGTCGTCCTTGTCGCCCTCGGCGGCGCTCTTGTCGGCGGCGCCCTCGTCGTCCTTGTCGCCCTCGGCGGCGCTCTCGTCGGCCTTATCGCCCTCGGCAGCGCTCTCGTCGGCCGCAGCGTCGCTCGCGGCCTCGTACTCTGACTCTTCTGCGGCGCTGGACGTGGCGGACTCCTCGGCCGTTTTCTCGTCTTCGTCGTCGTCGTCGTTTTTGTCGTCGTCGCCTCTGTCGCTGCTGCTGTCGCCGGTGTAGGCTCCTCGCTATGCAAGGCTGTCAGCAAGGCAAAGTCGTGCGAGAACAAAGGGCGCACCTTCGCAACGGGGGCCTTGGTGGCCCTGGTGGCCTTCGTGGCCGTCGTGGCCTTTGCGGTGGGCTTTGCAGCCCGTTTTGCGGGCGACGCTGCTGGCGCGCTTGCGGCTGCGGCTGCCTTCTTGCGCAGGCTAGCGCGGCGCGGTAGCATCCTGCGCTGCCTGTCAGCACTGCAAGCAGGGCGGTAAACGCCCAGGCGCACCTGGGGAGGTAGGGCGGGCGCGGGGTGAGCGGGGGCGAGGTTGGGATTACGGATCAAGAGACGGAATCGGAGTTCCATTTCGCGTGCCCCCGGTGTACCAGTGGGTCCTCAAACGCCCCCAGAGGCATGAGAAATAGTAGACAACGCCATAAACACGTGTCTAATACAGTTGGAGATAGTGGGGCAAAGAAATTCGGTCACAATATCGGCTCAATTGATCCCTACAAGGTTTATTATCCCGGAGGTGACCCTGAACGAACTCTCTCGGTTGCAATAAGGCTGAACTAACTCTAATGTAGCCTTGAATCAGTCCTTGATAAGGACAGCAAGTCCTCTTGCACTTGCGGCTGCGCTTGCGGCCGCGGTTCTGACTGCGTGCGCGACTGCATGTGTCTATGGAGCGTTCTCACTCGTGCCTCAGTCAACTATGCAGCAGTGACGGATTCTGCAACCTGAGACTTATGTCTGCAATACATATCAATGTCCTCACTGTCAAATATAGCACGGTGTAAGTGTTGGGAGGTTGAAGTGTGTTCTGGTCAGTGCATTCATGCATGGCACTCGAAGCACCAGTGAGTTATACAGCGTCTCCCACCTGTTTCCAGGCGTGCTTTTGCTGGAAGGACACTGCTGTCAGTGAGAATGAGTAGGCTCAGCTGTGTCTAGGATGTGAGGCGCACCATTCATAGCCTGCACAGTCTGCAGTGCGATGCTCAGTGACTTGCTGCAGGGAACAGCTCGAGTGAGCACTACGCTGCAGCTGCATGCGCAGTCCTGACTGCCTTGGTGTGCGGGATTTCACGCTGTATTTCCCTGGCGCACCTCAGTACAATACATATGTAGTTTCATCGAATAAAGGCTCATGAGACAGTGCTGTGGACATTGAGGTACTGGGTGTAAGCTGTTTGAACAAGAATACCACAGCTGCTGCATACACAACCATCCCACGCGTTTTCCTTGACCCCTTGCACAGGATGGACAGTAGATGATCTTAGGACACTGGAATAAGACTGGATGTGCGTACGGTGGGCTGGTTGTTCGACGACTCGATCTGCTTTGCATGAATCTGTATCCTTAACCCAAGTGAACAAAACCATCACAAAGTCTTCCACTACTTGCCTCTCAAAGCTCTCTCACCACCTCAAGAGACTCTGACTTGCATCTAAACTGTACTCCTATGAGGGGTCAAGACTTGCATGCATCGTTGGGGCGATAATCGCCATTACAGACCGCGAAGAGCAGGGTATTAGTGCTCAGTGTAATGCTCAGTGTAATCAAACTTCACTGATTAGAACACTTTCGACCCTAATGCAAAGCAAATCAAATACAATCCGCGCGCGCGCATTACCTTGCGCTTTCTAATGCGTTTGCGCGCACATTAGACTTGCGGTTTCTAATGCGTTTGCGAGCGCATTAGACTTGCGGTTTCTAATGCGTTTGCGAGCGCATTAGACTTGCGGTTTCTAATGCGTTTGCGAGCGCATTAGACTTGCGGTTTCTAATGCGTTTGCGAGCGCATTAGACTTGCGCTTTCTAATGCGTTTGCGAGCGCATTAGACTTGCCTTTGCTGTGGGGTTTGCTAATGCATTTGGCCTTGAATCCTGGTGCTATTCTAATGCGGTTTTCTCCGGATCAGTGTTGGTTTGTAAGGGGTTAATAACCCTTGGGAGTGATTGTAAGCCTTAATGGGTTATTAACCTTAACATAAGGGTTAACTTGAAGCCTTAAATATCAGAATTAGTCCAAAATCATCTTTGAGTATTGGCCACATCATGTTATTGTTCTGAACCAGCTCTGAACAGATCTACGGGTTGCTGGTCAGGACAGCTACCGGGACCAATCTCTGTCCTATACAATGATTACAAATCCGCTGTGATGCCACTGAGAGAGTTTCTTGGCAAGGTTTTCCCTACTTTGAGCTGACTGTTGGGGTACTAAGAGTAAAATATAATTGGCTCAGAGTTGCAACAGGGGCTCAGATCAAGCTTAGCAAGGGCTGAATCCTTCCAAGCAGCCATTAACTGCCTGGATCATTGTAACCATAAGGCTTATGATCCCTCAGGACCGAATGTAAGCCTTAAATTTAAGGGGTTATTAACCTTAAGTGAAGTTAAGTCATAAGGCTTACAACCAACACTGCTCCGGATTACTTTCTGGATTGCCTCTTGTTTTGCAACCGCGTTTTGCCGCGGGTTTCGCCGTGCTACTGTCTGACCTGTAATACGGTTTCTCCCGCTTGACTTTGTGCGTTTCTTGAGTCCGGCCTCTTCCGAAATCGATTTCTTCGCCACACATTTTCCCCTCAACACATTTATGACTTGTAATATGATATGGCACCGCCTTAAATAGGACATCAAAAATATTTTTCATACATATTTTTGAAATGGTACATGTGGCAGCAAGCTGCTTCAACACACTTAAAAAAATGTCGAGGGTCACGCAAGTGCGTGTTGCGGGTGCGGGCGCGGGCGCGGGTGCGGCCGCAGGTACAGCCGCGCGCTCCACGGCATTTGCCGTTGCAGAAGGAACCAAGCTTTCTGCCAGCCAAATTACAAAGGATCAACATTATTATCTACTACAGGAACATGCCTACAAATGAGATCATACAAATAAACCCGAAACACAGGAATTAGATCCTCGGACAACCCAGTTGAGCGCCACTGGCGGACTACAGCTGCCATCGTAGCCAGCACCCAAAGCCCACTGTCCACAAGGCCGTGGACCTGATGGGGCTCTGTGGGAGACACCAGTCTTCGCACGTCCCAACGCATAGGCGGTGTTGTTGCGTTCCTTGATGGGACGGACTTGGCGAACCCAAGGAGCGCAGTGATGAATTGACCAACGCACTAAGAGCAAGTTAGCACTCTGTCTCAGCGGACATCACAGAGACACACCTCCGCATGAATTTCCGCGCGATCCTTGTTGCCGAAGCAATCATAGAAGTCGATCTTGTTGCAGAGAGGGTACACCACAGCCAGCATCCAGTCGTAGTTCTTCAAGATCGGCACCGCGATGACGTCCTTCCTCCAAAACTCGGTGCATTCGACCTGCTTGAACACGCGGGTTCGCTCACTTGTGTCGAGCCAGAGTGCGTAGTCGCGAGGGTGAAACACAGCAACGCGGTCTGAAGCCCCACCGGCGAACTCAGAAATGAGAGCCCTCGACGCTTGAATCGCCGTCGTCGTCGTCGTCCGAGTCCTCATCAGAGTCAGAGTCCTCGTTCTCCACGCCGTGATGGTGTCGGTGCTGTGGAGTCGGCGGCGGCGTTGAGAGACCCAGTGTGCGCGGTCGTGTACCGTTCGGCAATGCCAAATTGAACCGAATTGGACCGTGAGATGTCGTTCCAATGTTGGGGCGCGGAGCCTGCCCGACATGGGCCGACACTGGTGTTCCAAGAGCGGGCGCGGGCGCGGTTGCGGCTGCGGCTGCGGCTGCGGCTGCGGTGGCCTCGACCGCTGCGATGGGCGTTTGCACCGCTTCCTCCCACCTAGCGAGCGGGATATTGAGCTTCTTGCAGCCCTGAGCAAGGTCTTCCAGACGAGCATACTCCCGCCGCAATAGGGTCACGTAAAGAGCGTCTTATGGTGGGTCAATGTTGGCTGCGATAAATTGATAGCTTGACGTACTGCTAGGGTTCATGATCGCCGAGGCAATGGCCTTTGCCTCCAGTGTTAGCCAGTTAAACAGTTGCTTCTCCTCGCGAAGTAGGCGCTCCCTCTCAGCAGTGCAACGATCGAGAGCAAGCTGCGCCCGAATCGCAACACGGACAGTCGAGTCTGTCAGCCACAGACCGTTTCCAGAAGGTAGCCTTGACACCCAGACATCCTCCAGCAGCATCGAGTTGTCGCTCTTGAGCTTCGAAATGTCGGTTGGCAGCTCCTGCGGAAGGGGGAACGTGCGGCCTGTGGGTAGGAGCTGTCGCACACGTGCGCAAAGGTCGTTATAGCGGACGATGGCGCTGTGAACTGCAGGAGTACGGCGATTAATCGAAGACCGGACCTTCTGATGCTGCTTGGTGCCTGCAAAGATCGTAGGACGTTAGAACATATAATCCAAGCAACTCACGAACTCACCCAGCGGCTCGCCAGCACCACCGGCAGCCTGATCGAGGGTCTCGTACTCGAAAAAACGTCCGGTAATCTTGCGGCGCGCAATGCACTTCGCATCGTAGCACATGATCAAGGCACGCACAAAGTCCACACCAAGTTCCTGAATGTCGGGAAACTCCTGCTCCACGTTGAGCGAGGCGTACAGCGCATCTGCCTGCCGTGTCAGGTTCGCCAATGATTCCCGAAGCTCGTCCAGGTGCGCATTGGGAGATGCAGACGGCACACTGCTGCGGTCGACGGCGGCCTGTGCAACTGCGATGGCTTCCTCGACCGTGTCGATCTGGTCTTGAAGCGCCATTACAGCCTCCAGCTCCTTGCGCAACCGGGGTGTCCGAGCTGCAAGTCCGTTAGCTTAATCGAACAAGCAGACGTACACGCGCCCGTGCCCGCGCCCGCGCCCGTAGCCGCGCCCGTAGCCGCGCCCGCAGACGTAACAAAACTTACTGCGTCGTACCGCCAATTGAGCTTCGCGTTGCTCGCGCCACTGCGCCCTCAGGAGTTCCGATGAGCGTCCGGACGCCTCAATGTCCTTCTTTGCCTCCACTTCGCGGTCCTTGACTGCTTTCCACTTTCGTTGCAGCCACTTGCCCGACTCGTCGCGTATGGCTCTGCCGACCCATTGGATATGCCGATCGAGGGTAATGAGGCGTCCCTTCCTCTGTATAATGTCAATATAAATACCAAACAGGTGCAATTTGACTTACCCAAGCACCACGGAGGTTGGTAATCAACCCCCTGAGCCGTGACCACAGCCGTTCAACGCCTTCGCCATCAGAGAGGCCAAATCCGGGATTCATTCGCGGACTGTACACAATCTGACACTCCCACTGGTGCGCATAGGAGTGCATGGAGCTCGTGGCAAATACCACGAGGGACTCCATCAGGGGAGTCAGGACGGCATACTGAGGAGGCATTAGCTGAAGTCACGGTGGCATGTGCTGCGGCCGCGGCCGCACCCGCACCCGCAGGCGCGCCCGCGGCCGTATCCGCAATGGTGCTCACAGCCAGAACGGTCTTGTGCTGCACACATCCGATGTCGTACAGGTTCAGAATAGTCGCCAGAGACGGAAGGTGGAGTTTTGTCCAGATAAACATTGCGAGGGCGTACTTCATCTGTTCTCCCGGTGTGTCGATGTTGCAGACATAGAGTGGCACGTCATGTCGACAGACGATAGCCATCAAACCGCGGTCGTCGTGCTTCTCACCGCCGGCCTTGATCCGTGACCCGTCCGCCGCGGTATGAGAGCTTTCGCATTGCTTCACTGCGCTTGCGGGCACCTCAGTCTTGTACTTGCGAGCAGGGCGCTTCCTGGCTTCGTCGTGTGCGGTACCAACGGCATCGACGAATTCCTTCGGTATAAAGGCCTCGGGCGTGAACAGAATCTCTGGGCAGTCACCTGCTGTGACGTTACGTCGGTGGGAGAAGTTGCCATCGACAGCCAGGTGGTAATCACATCTGTTGAGCATAAGTCACACCGCACGCAGCCCAGAGCAGAAAATTACATACGTCGACAGCGGAAGTCCAACGAATGCCGTAGCGAAGCACTTTGCGCAACGAGACGCAAGATATCCATCGATGTCGGTCCGACCATCAGGAAACAGGCCAAACTTGGCCGCAACAGCAATCCAGTGACGTGCTGGCCCTGTTACCTGTGGCCCACTCGGCGCCGGTCGCGGACGGGCTGCGGGATGCGGCGGATGCCAGGGCTCTGCCCGTGGAAACCTGTCCATGTCGAACTCAGTGTCAGGGACATCTGACGACCGATCTTCGTCCATGGCGTCTTCGTCGAGAACCTCCTCAACGGTCGGGAATGGTATCCGGTGCCGCTGATGCTCGTGGGTGGGCGTTGGAGGCGGGGTCGCAAGTTCGACCGCGCCTGCGCCCGCGCCCGTGCCCGTACCCGTACCCGCGACCGTGACCGCGCTCGCCAGCGATGGATACAGCACGTCTTGCCGGCCTCGAAGAATGCACTTGGCAGTCCCGGCCTCCTGTCTGGCACGAACGAGGTCGTACCACAGGAGTGCGTCCGTGAGGGCCTTCTTGAATCCCTCCTTGATCGGTTTTCCCTGAAACGGAAAGAAATTAGCGACTGGGCTGTACTTCACGCACTATTGTTACCTTCTTCGTCCGCAAAATGTAACCATTGCTTCGATGCTGATCTCTGAGCGATGCGGCGAGAGACTGAACGGAATTGGAAGCATTCCGGATGAGGTCTAGAAATAGATTCAGCAAGTCGATACTAAATGCGTAATGGGGATTGCAAGGAGATGAGGGAAACAGGCCGCGCTCAGCTAAATAGACTGCATAGCTCATGTGGCTACACGTCCTAACTTCCCGGGTTTCACAGTCTGATATTGTGTGTGAGTAACATCCAAGCCTGGCAAGAAAATTCGCACGCTTCAGGTACACCAGATTAACGCGATGCAGGCGCACTCCACTTGTGCACGCGTCGCCGGGGCATTCTGATAATGTACACACTCAGGAAACATCTTCTGTTGTAACTGCGACATACCTTCAGAGCGCGAGAAGACATCGCAGCTGCCGCTACCGGTCCCGCTGCGGGTCCCGCTACCGCTGCTGCCCATCGCGTCGCCGTAGCTGGATGCGAGATAATGGAGGATCGGGTCGACCAGCTTCGGTAGCAGCTCGTTCCAATGAAAGAACTTGCGCTCCGTCTTCAGCGTCGGTGGACCTGCGACCCGCTTGCGTTTCGGGGCCGGCGTATAGTCGTAGTCATCTGCTGGGCCAAACGGAATAAAGTCGTCCTGCACCTCCGGAGCAGCGGCGGCCTGTGGAACGGGTGACTCGCGATGAACAGCAGTGCGGGCGCGAACGACACCTGACGCGGGGATTTTGGGGACGACAAACAGCCAGTGTTGGTTTGTAAGGGGTTAATAACCCTTGGGAGTGATTGTAAGCCTTAATGGGGTTATTAACCTTAACATAAGGGTTAACTTGAAGCCTTAAATATCAGAATTAGTCCAAAATCATCTTTGAGTATTGGCCACATCATGTTATTGTTCTGAACCAGCTCTGAACAGATCTACGGGTTGCTGGTCAGGACAGCTACCGGGACCAATCTCTGTCCTATACAATGATTACAAATCCGCTGTGATGCCACTGAGAGAGTTTCTTGGCAAGGTTTTCCCTACTTTGAGCTGACTGTTGGGGTACTAAGAGTAAAATATAATTGGCTCAGAGTTGCAACAGGGGCTCAGATCAAGCTTAGCAAGGGCTGAATCCTTCCAAGCAGCCATTAACTGCCTGGATCATTGTAACCATAAGGCTTATGATCCCTCAGGACCGAATGTAAGCCTTAAATTTAAGGGGTTATTAACCTTAAGTGAAGTTAAGTCATAAGGCTTACAACCAACACTGCAAACAGCGGCGTCATGTGCTGCTCGCCGCTTTTCCGCCTTTTTGTGAGCTTTTTCATGGCCTGGGGTATACCCAGGCCAATGGATGTCACAGCGCCGATTTTAACGCTCGAGTTGCGTCGCTGGGCGCCGGACTTTTGGGTGCGCTTAGGCGCGGCCGACGAGCCAGGTCTGTGGGACATTATGTGGTGTGGTGGCGGCGGGTGGGTGAAAAAAAAAGTCGGCCTTCCCCGGATACTTCCGTAGGTCCGCCGCACCGTCACGTGACCCGCAGGATCAGCCGCAACGGAGATCAGCCGCAACGGACTTGTCCGTTGACAGCTGACAGACACCCGACACAGGTACCGCCGCGGGTTCGGCCGCGGGTACGGCCGCGGGTGCGGGCACAGGTGCGGGCGCAGGTGCGCGTCCGGGGGCGTGTACCATAAATACTTGTGATGAACAACAACGGGCACATACCGCGATTAAATGATATTTATTCGTCTATGTGCCCGTTGTTGTGCATTCCTTTATTTTGCGTCCGACTTGGTGATCCTAATCTCTGGATGTACAACAACGGGCACATAGAGGCTCTGGGTCAATATTTTACCCCGTATAGCTCGTGCGTAGACGTAGCAGAGGTAACGCGAACAATTTTGCATGCATCAGGACATGGCGTTCGATTCAACGTTCGTCACATCTACGGGTGCGGCCGCGGGTGCAGGCGCGGGTGCGGCCGAGGGTGTGTGGATGTCGATGCATACATCCATAATGAACAACAACGGGCACATACCGCAAAGTATCATTGGTCTATGTGCCCATTGTTGTGCATTGAATGATTATATCGTTGTTGTTGCACATCCAGACACATAGAGGCTGCAAGGGAACTTAGAAGGGAATTCCTATCACCTCTGCTTTGTCTGCTCTTGATAATCCTTGCGTAAATTGCTCGCTTGTAGACATAGCAAAGGTGATACGAAAGTTTCTGCATGCATTAAGATTCCGTGCTCCAAATTTGACACTGCTTTCGAATATGGTACATATTAAGTGTTGCCTCGATTTAGTTTGTAGTTGGGGAATGAAGAGTCTCGGTCGAGGAGACACGAGACACGCGTTTTGGGCCGGGGAGCGGACCTGGAATAAGCCGAAGCTTCCTGTGTCCGCTCCGTCACCTCTGCACCACAGAGGTGCCATCTCTCCTGCATCGCACCCGTGGTTAGCTGTGTTGGGTTCTCGGGTGCTCTCCTGCAACATCTCGTGCACTCTCGGCTTGCTACTTGGGGTGGGGACGCTCTCGACGCCGTGCACCCCTATCCGCCGATATCGCGCTCGCTCGCGTCTCGACGCGTTTCTCAGCCGCGCTATGCACGAGGACTACTCTACCGCCTACCCGCATGCCGCCTCGCCGCCAAAAACCTCCCAGCGACGACGCGGACGCTCGTCAGGAGCAGTCTCGTCAGGGGGTCCCCGACGCCCCGACAGCTCCTACCCACCTTCCGGTACCGCGCAGACGTCCTGTTCCCCAGCCTACGGATCGCCAGACCAGGAACCAGTCGCGCCAGCGGCAAGATGGCTCTGACGACGAGGAGGATTCCTCGCCGACGCGCTCGGCGGTCAGACGCGCGAATGACGAGAGGCAGGCCACCATCGCCGCGCAGATCGTGGCAGCGGTCGACGCGAGGACTGCTGCGGCGAAGAAGAAGGAGGAAGCGGCGGCGCGCGCCCGACAGCGCGAGCGTGCGTACCGCGCGCGCGTGGAGGACGCCGTCGACGATGATGAGGAGGAGGAGGACGACGACCAGGAGGAGCCTTCCGAGCCAGGTCAGGACGATGACGACGACGACGACGACGACGAGCCCGCCGGCCCGTTCACCCATGGCAGGCCTGCAATCTCGAGCCAGACGCCGCACCGTCAGAGCGATGAGGACTTCTTCCTGCAACCTGGCGGCCAGCAGAGTGACTTCGCGCGCCGCTTGCGCCGTTCTGTTCCATCCTCGCCCGTGCGACGCGGCCAACGGGCTCGCCCGGGCGTGCGCGTCGTCTCTCCCAGCCTTGGGCCGAACGGTGACGATGTCGAGGAGGAGGTGCCCGCGCCACAGAGACGCGCGCGACGCGAGCGCCAAATTTCGCTGCCGCGACGCGCAACCGGAGTTCGGCCTTCACTCGCCCGCTCCGTGCTGGGGACGACGTTGACCGCGAACCAACGGAAGGACCGCGCTTGGAAGACTACGACGAAGAGCTTATGCTCGACGCTTCCCGCGGTTATCATTCGGATTTCGACGTCACGCCTCCGCGCGTTACAGGTTCGTTACTGTTTCTGCTTTTGGTCTCTGCGGGCACGCATGGCGGCTTCGCGTTAGCTCGTACGCTTGGCGACGATGCTCGAGCACGCATGGCGGCTCTGGTCCGGGCACGCTTGGCGGCTCGTGTACCACGGGGTGCGTGAGGGTTGATCCCGCGACGCGCTTGATCTGCAGATCGACGTCGATCTGTAGATCGCCATCGCGAGGTGATACTTCCGCGAGCCTCGCGTGCCCGCAGTGGCGCCCGGTTTCCGTCTTGGACTGGGCTAATGATGTTGTAGGCAGGCGCCAGCGCCTTACACCGACTTCCACATCGCCCGAGCACAAGAGGGCTCGTTTCGAGCGTTTCGTGGAAGGCCGCACCGTTGCGGCGACTCAGGCTGTCGTCACGAACGCCGCGCGCAAGGTCATCGTTGGCGGGCTGAAGACGTACCTGCCCTTGCACTACTTCGCGGACGAGGTGTTCGACCAGGAGGAGAATGCTCGCGTAGTCGTCGTCGGCGATCCAGACGCTGTCAAAGCGCCCGTCGTCTCCGTCGTGGAACGCGAAGTCACGTACGATCTATGGGTCCAGTGGTCCGACCGTCTCATCGCGGCACTGGCAGCTCTTCGTGTTCCGCTCGGTCTCTATCGCATGTTCGCGCGTCACTTCAAGAACGTCCGCAACGGCCGCTTCGTAGGGACATCCTGGCCGGTATGGCGCGCGTATGACATCGCTATGCGCAAGCGGCTCGTCTTGGCCGTGCCACCGGACATCGGCATATTCGACGAAGGGGTGTTCAAGCTCGTCGAGCGCGACGACTTCGAGGCCATGAAGCGCGCTGCGGTCGAGCTCCATGCGCGCGCGGAGAGGCTGCTGAACGCGAAGGCTCCGCGCGCTCCCGTTGCCTCCTCCAGCGGCACTCACGCGTCCGGCTCTAGTGCGGCGCCGAAGAAGCCTGACGTGTACGAGCGCTGCCTGCTGTGCGGGTCGTGGGCTCATGTGTTCTCGAAGGAGAAGGGCTCCAAGCAACCCTGCAAGGTCAGCCCCGTATGGCTGGAATGGGACAACGTCGCGCGGGTTTTCAAGATCCCTGGGGCGCCGGCGCCGTCGTCTGTTGGTCATTCAACAGCAAGGGCGGCTGCAGGAAGACCGCGTGCCGTCTCGCCGGCAAAGGCCACCGCTGCTCGCTTTGCGGAGAGTCCGGACATGGTTGTCACTCGTGCACGAAGCACGCCTGACCTCGCGATTGCCGCGGCGCGCAACCTGCCGCTTGCTCCCGCTGCTTCTTGTGCTTCTGCGCGCTTTGCTCTGCCGCTCGAATCGACGGCAATGAACGTCTCCGTCTCGCCTCTCGCTTCTGCTCCTGCTATTTTTGCGCCTGCTGCTGCTTTAGATGCCGTTCCTATCGCTCCGTCGCCTGAGCCGAGCTCTCCGTTCCGTATTGTCACTACTTTCCTGCCCGATGTCTGGGAGCATGAGCTCCATCTGGCCGGACTGTCAGACCGTTTCTCTGCTATTCCTGTTGGTTTGCGTCGAGGCTTTGATGTTGGGTTGCCTAAGAATAAAATCGACGCCTTCTTCGATCGTACCAGCTGCGCTACAAAATCTATCCGAACCATCGCTCTGCCGAGCTGCATAGTGCTGTCATTGAGGCCATGATCGCAGAGGAGACTGCAGAAGGACGTTTCTCGCGTTTCATGGAACCGGAGGAGCTATTCGCGCTGGTTGGGCATTTTAGAAACGCGCCGTTGACTATCGCGCCGAAGGACGGATCGTACAAGGCTGGCCGCGTGTGCCAGGACTTCTCGCATCCGAGAAACGACCCTCTGGATCAATCGTTCAATGCTTGCATCGATCGCGACGCGTTTACTTGCGATTGGGGCACTTTTGCTCAATGCTATGTGCTGGCAGCTAACGCGCCGCCGGGTTCTCAAGTGGCTGTCTTCGACGTCAAGTCCGCACATCGCCGTGTCCCGATTTTGCCCTGGCAGCAAGCCTACTACACTGTGGCGTGGCAAGGAAAGGTAGCGCTGGACTATTGCTGCCAATTCGGCGCCGCCTCGTCTTCTGGTCTATGGGGCGGTATCGCCGATGCCTTCCGCGGCATCTTCTCGTTTAGATTTCCAACGTCTGACGCCTTGAATTGGGCGGACGATTTCACGTTCTGGAGATACTTGAACGCCGAAGGTTCTTTCGACTTGACGGAGAGCGATGTCTACTCGCTCGCAGAGCGTCTTGGCTGGCCTTGGAGCGTCAAGAAAACGCGGCCTTTCTCTCATCGCTTCGCGTACTTGGGCTTTGACTGGGACCTGGATGTGCGTACCGTCGAGGTTGCTCAACTGAAGAAGGAGAAGTACTTGCGGGTTCTGGACGTCTGGCGCGACGGCGGCAGCGTCACGAAAAAGGAAGCGCAGTCTCTGCTGGGGAAACTTGTGCACTGTACGATGGCTCTGCCGCTCGGACGCTCGCGCTTACCGGCATTGTCAAAGTTCACGGCTGGCTTCATTTCGGCGAACCGTTTTGTGAAACACAAGATTCCATTGCTCGTCCTCGAAGATGCGGCTTGGTGGCGCGACGCTCTGGCCTCTGCTTTCTGTGGTTCGAAAATTGTCCGCATTGACGACCCGCTACCCATGCGCGTGTTCGTCGACGCTTCGACCGATTTCGGCATCGGTGTAGTGATTGATGACTCGTGGGACTTCTGGAAGTTTGTGCCAGGCTGGAACGTCGATGGTCGTGATATTGGTTGGGGGGAAATGGTGGCTCTGGAATTCGGCTTGCGCGCTCTCGTCGAACGTGGGGTCCGCGACGCTCACATCCGTGTCCGAAGCGACAATTCCGGTGTCGTAGGGGCTTTCGACGCGGGCAAGTCGCGAAGCTCGCAGGCGAACAAGGTGCTGCAGCGCTTGGTGACTTGGATGGTGTCCCATGGTGTCTGGATGTCGCTGGAATGGGTTTGCTCGGCGGACAATGTGGCTGATGGTCCTTCTCGCGGTGAAGGAGTGCCTGGCATGCTGCGGCACCGTCACAGATTTAATATTCCTTTTGCGATCAAGGATCTCGTGACAACAATAGATTAGTTAATAATAGATCTTGCTTTTGATTACACGAGCGGTGCCGATCTGTCGATCGATCTTATCGGGAATGTCTTGGCGTGTACACGTGTCCTTTGTCTTACGCCGTCATGATTCCATCGCACGTCTGGCGCAGGACGATGCGCGTGCACGATACCGCCTTGTCGACGGCTACCACGACTGGCTACGCTCGCTCGGTCGACAAGTTTAGGGAATGGGCTGCTGCCGAGCGCATTCCGCGCGCATCTTGGTTTCCTACGCCTGAGCCCGTTGCGTGCGCGTATGCGGCGTCGTTCGCCGGTTTCTACTCCGCGGGTGCTGCGCGCTCCGCCATGGCTGCTCTGCGCTTCTATCACGAACGCCGCGGGTGGATTTGGCCTTCGTCGGCGCGCCTGCAACGCATCCTAAAGGCTGTCGACTCGCACGCTCCGCCGTCCGCATCCAGACTGCAACGGCCTCCCGTGACGATGGCGATGCTCGACGAGGCGCTGCTCAAACTGGATCTGTGCAGAGGTTTCGACTTGTGTGTGGCAGCTGCTATGCTGGTCGTGTTCTGGGGTCAGATGCGGCTGGGCGAGGCTCTCTCGACGACGCGGGCCTATGACTCGATGCGCATGCCGGCTGTCAAACATGTCACATTCTGCTCGCAAGCAGGTGGTCCGAACGAAACGACCTGCATATGGCTTCCTTCAACAAAAACGAAGAAGAACGGCGATCGCGTGTGGCTCGCGCGCCACTACAACGACCCGTCTTTCGCCTTGCAGCATCACTTCGCCGATAACAGGCTGATGCCGAACGATCCGCTGTTCTGCTACCGGCACGACAAGACCGACAAGCTTGTGACACTCACGAAGGTGGCGTTCCTCTCTCGCTTAAACGAAATTTGGCTTGCGGCAGGGATGCAGCGGGTTACTGGGCATTGCTTTCGTATCGGTGGGACAACATCGTTGCTGCGCGCGGGTGTTCCACCGGATGTGGTGAAGGTGGCCGGCAGATGGAAGTCGGATTCATTCTTGAGATATTGGAGATCGATCGATTCTATCATTGCTGACCATGTAGATTTGTGCGATGTGTCCTGGGGTCGTCAATCTGGCCCGAAGCCGTCTTTCTAGAATAAATTTGTGTGTGGGCTTCCCGTTTGGGTTGGTGGTTTTTGGGTGGGTTCCAACCTCATCCTCACCATGCCATCTCACAGAGGGACTGGCACGCCCACACTCACTCTGGAAGACCATCGCCATCAAAAGCGGAAGAAGGGCCCAAAATGAAGTGTCTCGGTCGAGGAGACACGAGACACGCGTTTTGGGCCGGGGAGCGGACCTGGAATAAGCCGAAGCTTCCTGTGTCCGCTCCGTCACCTCTGCACCACAGAGGTGCCATCTCTCCTGCATCGCACCCACCGTCCCATCCCTTCATATCTTCTTTGTTGGTTTTTGTTTTCTAGAGTTGTGAGATGGGTTCCAACCTCATCCTCACCATGCCATCTCACAGAGGGACTGGCACGCCCACACTCACTCTGGAAGACCATCGCCATCAAAAGCGGAAGAAGGGCCCAAAAAGAAAATGTTTTTGGGAAAGAAAATGTTTTTGAGATTTAAGCGCCGGCGGCGACCGGCGGCGGCGGCAGCGGTGGCGGCCGATGCCGACGGTGGTGGGCGCGGCGGCGGCCGATGCCGACGGCGGTGGCGCGGCGGCGGCCGATGCCGGCGACGGCAGGGGCCCACCGGATAAGCCGCACGCAGCAGCGCCCGCAGGGCCACCCGCGGGCGTACCCAGCGACCCGCAATGGAACCCGCAGAGCAACCCGCAGCAGCACCCAGGGACCCGCAACGGGACCCGCGGGCGTACCCAGCGACCCGCAATGGAACCCGCAGAGCAACCCGCAGCAGCACCCAGGGACCCGCAACGGGACCCGCGGGCGTACCCAGCGACCCGCAATGGGACCCGCAGAGCAACCCGCAGCAGCACCCAGGGACCCGCAACGGGACCCGCAGGCGTACCCAGGGAACCGCAATGGGTCCCGCAGAGCAACCCGCAAGTGCATCCCGGGACCCGCAGAGCAACCCGCAAGTGCATCCCGGACCCGCAGAGCAACCCGCAGGTGCACCCAGGGACCCGCAACGGGACCCGCAGGCGCACCCAGGGACCCGCAACGGGACCGCGGGCGTACCCAGCGACCCGCAATGGACCCGCAGAGCAACCCGCAGCAGCACCCAGGGACCCGCAACGGGACCCGCAGGCGTACCCAGGGAACCGCAATGGGTCCCGCAGAGCAACCCGCAAGTGCATCCCGGGACCCGCAGAGCAACCCGCAAGTGCATCCCGGGACCCGCAGAGCAACCCGCAGGTGCACCCAGGGACCCGCAACGGGACCCGCAGGCGCACCCAGGGACCCGCAACGGGACCCGCACTGGCATTCACGCACCCGCAATGGGAACCGCACTACTATTCAGGGACCCGCAACGGGAACCGCACTGGCATTCACGCACCCGCAATGGGAACCGCACTACTATAAAGGGACCCGCAACGAAACCCGCACCACCACCTGCTGTCCCACTGACCCACCTGCAACGGACGCGGGCGCGGGCGCGGGCCTGACGCTAGCCTATTTTCCGGGGGGGTAAAATAGGGTTAACGCCACCCGGTTGCAGCTACCTGAGGTGTTACACTGCATCTGCGAATGCTCGACGCACTCCCCCGCCTGACTTCAAGGTCGGCGACATGGCCTACGTCCTCTCGGAACACATCAAGACGACGCAGCCCACTCGCAAACTCGCCGATCGCTACCTAGGCCCGTTCCCGATCGTCGATCAACCTAGCTCGCAATCGTTCACACTCAGCCTACCCGACTACCTCGCTCGTGTACACCCGGTCTTTCACGTCTCGCAACTCGAACCCCACCCTCGAGAAGCGTTCCCCGGTCAACGTCAAGAACCTCCTCCGCCCGTCGTCGTCGACGGCGAGCAAGAGTACGAGCTCGAAGTACTCAGCGTACGCATCGACAATCGCCATCGTCACTCGCGCCTTCGTTTTCGCATTCGCTGGATCGGTCACATCGGCACTCCCGACGACCCCGAGACCACCGAGATGGGTTCCGAAAATCTCGAACACGCGCAAGAAGCAGTTCAAGACTTCTATGCTGCAAATCCCAGCGCTCCCGGTAGTTATCAAGAATTCCAGCAGATCCTCAAGAAATTCGAAAACATCTAAGCACTCGCTTTTTCACTCGCTATTTCTTCGCTCACTCGCTTTTCACCCGATTCCAAGAAACAGTCATTTATTACATTTTTGGGCGACTTTGGTCGCACCCGCTACTACCCTATCCTATCGCCTACTCGTCCGCGTCCTCGGTCGCTTCCTCGACCGCTTCCTCGTCCTCCTCCTCGAACTCCTCCTCGACCTCCTCCTCGGCCTCCTCTTCCTCCTCGCTCGAAAACGGATTGTCGATCGAATCGTCGATCGACTGGCCGAACTGCTGCGCTTGCCACTGCAGCATCCGGTACAACATCCGCTCGATGTTGTGCACGGAGTTGTTCGTCCACAGGGCGTGGTTCTCCACGACCCTGCGGTGCTCGGCCGTCTTTGCGCGATCCTCGGCCTTCGCCTGGCGCCTGCGCGCGCTGAACGCCTCGATCGCGTCGAGGTCCTCCTCGTCGACGGCCTCTTGCTGCAGGCTGCCGAGCGTCCGCTTCGCGTCTTCGTGCGCTGCGATCAGCGCCTCCATCGTCGGGTCGTCCTCGAGCGACCTCATGACGGCGCCGACGGTCTTGCGGTCGTACGCGGCGGCGACGTCCTCGAGCGATTCGTATCGCGGCATGGTGGGCGGCGGGCAGAAGACAAGAGTGGTTCGACGATTCAACTCCCGACCCAACCACTTTTAATCTGCGCCCGACCCGTTCCGATCCGACCCGATCTTTTGGCCCCATTCGGACTCGAGTGCGTGCTATCTCATTTTTCGTATTCACCTTGCGTTGCTGCAGTCCTTCGTGGGCTCAGGACGTAAAGGGGGGATACTGTTACGCCCGTGCCCCGGTCCGCGGACCCCACGTGCTCTCGGCATCACTCGGCGTCATTCTACGTCACTCGGCCAACTCGGTCAACTCGGTCAAGCTCCCGAATACCCGGCTTATCTCCCCTCGTGTTCATATGCTCGGGATATGTTCTCCTCATCGTCCTCTACCTCTAGACCTCTCCCTCACTTCTCTAGCTTCTCTCCTTACTCGCATACATCCACCTAACTCGCCTTGTCCCTACTGTATCGATAGTGTTCATATCCGGTTCGCTCCACTCGTCTTAGTCATTCGCCTCTCGTCATTCGCCCGATCCCCCGATACCTTACCCACTCGCTCTTACTCATCCTATCGGCCGATGACGACGATCTCTATTGATCTGAGGCCCCTTCTCCTTCGTCTCTAGGATACACTCCGAGTACATCGGATCACCTCCCCAAGTATAAAAGACACTCGACTTTGTATCTAGCTCCCCAGTTACGAAATCGACATAGTCGTGCCCCTCGCACACTCTATCTCTCTCTCTCTCGACTTCGCCTCTGGGTTCTTCCCTCGCCCGACTTACTCGTCTGAGTCCTCTGCTGCTCGCGGTCCCTTCGGTCGTGCTACTCGACGTAGCCGGTGTGCTCAATAACGCACCGAAGGCTCTAGTTGTTCGTTCGAGTGTTCTCTGCGCCCGGACGTTCGACTATCCTTGCAACCAAACCCCAAGGCACAGCAGGCTTAACACTCTGGGCGGTCGAGCCAGGAGTTGTGGCATGGACTCGGACTTGCGCAGCTTGAGTCTTGAACATTGAATGTTGGACTTGGAACTATGGAAGCCGCAAGTGGTTCTCAATGTACGGGACTTTAAAGGGGCCTTTCATGCAGGCGGCCGGTGACCTCGTGCACAAGGCAGTCCCAATGGCACAGACAGAGGCCAGCGGCGTGCATGTAAGCGTATCTGCGATGTGCGGGCATGCGTGCACCGGAAATGGTCGGAGATCTGGATCCGTCACAACCAAGTGCACAATGTCATGTAGTGCACGGATGAGGAAGTAAGCGGCAAGCACTTGCAAGAGCACTCGGCGAGGTCGACTACGAGCTCGCAGCAAGCTCGCAGTGCAAGCTTGTAACAAAGTCGCGGCAATCCCGAAGCGATGTCGTACATTAGGTCATCACAAACACGCCCTTGCGAACCCGCTAGCCTCTCAAGCTCGTACGGCGGTGTACAGTGGCACAGGGAATTGCATCCGATTGAGCTGTGGACGACGGCATTGCTGAACCACCGCGCCGTGTTTGCCTAGTGTTTGCCCCATCTGGATGGAGGAATCTGATTCTTGGTCGCTTCGGATCATCATGAACCCTGTTCAGACCCTCAGAGACGGCCAGTTCAAGTTGATGCGCTGTGTTCCACTGCCAATCACACCGGCCTCGCTCGGGTTATAAACTAGGTGAGCTACTTTTGCCAGCTTGCGTGATATCTCAGTTTCCTCTGGCGAAATGTTGCGCTCGTTGTTCGTCGTTCTTCCATGGTGTCTCCCCTTCGTGCTCTCGAACGAGCATCAGTCACTCGCTCAACACACTAATATGGCGAAGCATCGTCCTTTGCCCATTACTCACGAGGACCCGCTCAAAATTGTGGTCGATGTGGCTGACATTGGGAGCATCGGTGTGCCGCCGCAA
Source organism: Auricularia heimuer (assembly GCA_002287115.1). Lineage (NCBI taxonomy): Eukaryota > Fungi > Basidiomycota > Agaricomycetes > Auriculariales > Auriculariaceae > Auricularia > Auricularia heimuer. The sequence goes on along the minus strand of NEKD01000046.1, from coordinate 114,323 downwards.
GGGCCTTCCAGTATCAGTAGCATTTCCACGTCAAGCCATCCCCCTCATCAACAGACGCCGCCCCCATCGCCCACGTCGCGTAGCACTACGACTACACATTCCCAAACAGCAGTCTCGGACTCTACACGGTCTCCACCATCTCGGCCTTCGCAACCGACATCCAAAACAGTTTCCACGTCTAAATCGACTCGCTCTGTTTCCCTCCCCACTGGCACACTCCTTCCACCCCTGGCTGGCGGAGGTGGAGCTGCCAACACTGAGCCATCCGGAACGCACTCACAGCACCCGACATCGTCGATGACCACGAGCGCGCCCATGAGCAGCCCTTCTCAGGAAATATTCCCGGACAACGACGAGTGCCAAAACGACTCGAACTGTGGCGCGAGATCGGTTTGCTGTATGTTCAATGATGTGCGTTTGCTCGGGATTCCGTTCGACCGGAGTTACTCATCTTGTGACTCGTTGCGAGGCAGTTTGCAAACGTTTGTCTTCCTGCAAACCAGTGCTCCGTCAAGGTACGCACATCGTTCGTCCAGTCACTGTTTACCCACTTGCAATATTGTCTGCTCAGGGAGTATGTCGATTTTCCGGAGAGAGGGGCAGCTGCGGCGGCCTTGGTGGCGATCAGTGCAGGCAAAACAGCGACTGTAGCGCAAGCAAACCGATATGTTGCTCATTCGCCGACGTACGTCTGCGCAGTCGCATTCTCCGGCGCCCATTCACTGGCAGGTGTGAACTGCATTCCAACAGATCGGCAATATCTGCATCAAGCCCAAACTCTGCACAGCCGTTCGTCGCAATTCCCGAAAGCTTTGCGAAGATCTGAGGATTTGCTTGTAGCAGGGACAGTGCCTCTCGACGGCAGGCGACAGTGTCGGAACCTGCGACAACCCTCAGGATGACCTCACGGGTAGCAGCGCGTCGCAATGCCACGACGACAGCGATTGCACCGGAAGGAAGGTCTGCTGCGACTTCGGCGGTGCGGAGCCCAATCAGTGTATTCGACAGACTGCTTGCGTCCATGTGCGCCAATTTCAGTCAAGGTGGATTTTGATGCTGACTCGTGTTGCAGGGCGCGTGCCGCTCAACATCTGGCCGGTACGGCGGCTGTGACGCTGATTAGCCACGGGCGTTGCTAGTGGGATGCTTGACAATTGTATAGGCTTCTCAGCGGCTCGGCGAGTCTTACCCGTTCGGTACCTGTAATCATGGCCCTAGCAGTGGATTGATATGATAGATGCAGTCGCTATCGACGCTCGTGTATCGCGGAGCCTGTCCTGGAAGCTATATGGCATTCGCATATCGGACCACAACGTGTATCCCCCTCTATTAGTTGAGCCAAGCACAACCTCAGGTTAAAGGACCGTACTGTAGATGCAGTGAACAGGAAGACTGACCGAAGCGCCTGGCCATGCGCCACATACATAGATGCACTGGGCTCACCTTTCGTGCGGGCATATAATCAATCAAAATTTCGTGTGAGAACTTACGCCCAGAATGAACAAAAAGCATAATTGCAGAGGAAAATATTCCAAGGAATTCGCGTGGGAAGGGCGCCGGATTTCGCCGATCGAAATTGTGGCGGACTCCGAGAAGCGCCGACTGCACAGTTGCTTTCTTCGTTCCACTTCGTTCATACTGTCCCTGTATACGGCGGCCTGGGCTTCCTGGGTCGACACATAGATGGCCACTCGCTCTGCGCTTGTAAGCTGAAGATTGCTTCCTTTCAATTTCGTTCTGTAGCTCATCGTCCAGTCCGACGCTCAACGTGCGATGGCAGCAGCGCTCTTATGGCACTTCGAAGACGACGACGTTAGGCAAGAGAATATGAAGCTTCGGACAGAATTGATCGCCATGCAACAGGTCCGCGCGTTTGCCTATACTTGTGATCGCCGAAGGTTGATCGGTTTGGACCTGTCGCCACAGCGTGGGCATTAACACTTCGTGAGTCTCGTAAAAAGGCCTGTCAATAGTCATTCTAATGTCTTCGAGCAGTAGATGATGGCGCTACTGACGACTGGTATTAACAGAGGCCGTGCCACTCGAGACGTACGAGCAAACATCACGGGAAATTGTCGAGCTACGAAAAGAAAATCAAGCACTGCTGCAGCAAGTGTGTCCAAGTCGCTTGAACCTGTATTGTCTTTACATAACCTTCATCTTAGGTGGCCCAGGCGTATCAGGAACAGCAAAAGGCATTTGCTGAGGCAAACACCTGGCGCGATTACATGGTTAAACTCAACGGTTTCATTACGAGCCTGGTCGGACAAGATCAGGTAACGATAGTGAAAACGCTAAATATCGCTGAGCTGAAGAATTCCAGCCTCCAGCCAACGAGAAGATGGACCAAACAGTACAGCGTTCCAGTTATCTAAGAACCAGATTCTTCGCCGTATCCGACTCTGCGGCATGGCGCTCAAGGAGGTCACTACCAGCTACAAGGCTTTGACCGCCGAACACATGGCCTTGAAAGCCCGTTTAGCCGAACTGGGGCAAAGCTTGCATGCATCCCATTCACCCAATGAAACCACCCCACAAGGTTCCTCGTGGCTGCCTCCTGATTCCTCAGGTCAGGACTTCCAGCCGATGAAGGTCGAAGGCTATGAAGATACAGTGGGTGACATGCCCTTAACGGTCGATCCCCGCGCCACGATGCTCAGTGCCCCACCCACGTCCTCGGCGACTATTTCTCTACCTCTTGCATCGGATCCATCGCAGCATCAGCCATCTCTACAAGACGTACAGCAAGTCCAGCCGCCTCCCCGCTCGGACTCGCTTTCGCCAACTCCACCGCCTCGTGCACGGTGCCAATGTCCTGCCTTCGTCGTCATCTCTCCCACTGAGCGTACCGCGCTGATTCAGACAGAGGAGCCGAAGCGTGCTGGTGACTGGTACACCCGCCTTGCCGTGACTTCAGTTTCAGTCTCAAACTGCACTCAGGCTGCAGGCCGCATTTGTTGCCGCCGCCGGGGTCGGCGGCACCGTGATCTCGCAGGCGGAAATGTATAAGGCCTACAAATCTCTTGGGGCTTCCGACCCGCTCTCGCCAGCGACCTTCTTCTCGCTCATCAAAGCAGTATTTCCGTCGTCGAAATGCGTCAAGACTGAAGCCACTCCGGGGTCAAACTCGAAGGAGGCATATGTCATCCGCGGTGTGACCCGCAGGCCGGCGCCGTGCACCTGCGGACTGCGCCCTCTTCAGAAGAACTCCTCGCATCAATGCGTTTCTTGGGACTAGCGCACGGCACAATCATTGTATGTGATCCCTCGCGAGGGATTGGGCGGTGCTGACACTGAGCTTATGGCGATGTCAGGATATAAGATACTGTAAAGCTAATAATTATTACCGGGCCCTCTGGACCGTGACACGGCGGAAACATTACCTTGAGCCTCCCGTGACGCGTGACCAAGTTCCTATGTCTGGAGAAAAAAGGAATATCTTATTGGTGTTTCTCACCAGGAAAGGACAAGCAGTGCAACATTTGACCAGGTAGGCAAGATCTTGGGCCGGATTGTCTGGTTTCCAGACTTTATCAGGTCTCCTAATGCTCTCACCAGGTGATTTATCGAGAACTACCAGGTGATTTATCGAGAACTAAGGTGCTAACCACTCCGATTTGCAACATACCGTGTGATAGATCCACTTTATGTAATCATATGTCTTGCGCGCCGAAGGCGCGCCGCTCCCGGAGGTCACAAATGAGAAATCAGTCCTTGCAAGACTGTGACATCCTATTACCTTGAGCAGCCCGTGACATGCTACAAAATGCGTTTATTACCGGGCCGTGCGTCCTCCGTGACGCGTGACGCGGTAACAATTATTAGCTTTACAGTACTCTAGGGCGATGCCACTGAAACTGGTTCTGTGTTCGCTAAGGCATGCTATCACAGATAGACTTGTATGATACGGATCGAGTAAACTTCCAAATGACTACAGCTACAGACTCTCGACGAAATGACAAGTACAATGAGTTAGGGCTAATCGCAGCTACTCGCTCTGCGAGGCGCCACTCGGTCCGGATTTTTTGACCTCGTCCCCAGGCGGGGAAGAGGCAGTATTTTGCTCGGAGGATGTCGACGCGGCCGGAGGAGGCGGAGCGGTGAGGGTGCTGGAGCGCGGCGCACTGTCGAAAGGGGAATTGGGCTTGCCCCAGTCGACGCACGACGCCTTGAATTCCGCACTTCAGCTTCGTTAAAGGGAGACTGCTGCCTTCTCATCTCACCGTAAGGTTGGGATCGCCTGCCATAATGAGTGTGCGGCGGATCTTGGTGTAGTAAGCGGGTGAGACGAGAAGTTCAATGGGTTGGAATGCTGTTGGTATCACAACTTGTAGTCTTACTTATACGAGACAATGTTAGTTTGTGGACGCATCGACTGAGCACGACTGACTGCGGACTCGACGGACACGACATTCCAACGCTATCCTCCTAGCACCTGCTGCAGGGGTCAGTGACCCCGGAGTACAGGCATGGCGAACGATAGATGGTGGCAGCGCCACCGTATGCAAACAAAGACTGCCGTTTGTACTCTGCTCCCTCAGACCATTTCAAGAATACAAAGACCTCTTCATGATTGGTGTGCCTTTCTAATGCATGTAGATGACTATCCGTTAATATATCCTCGAAATTCTGGGTGCCGTTCCCGCCCCTGGGTAATTTCGAACGGAGAACCTAGGGATTACTAATTCGAATCCCCCGGTTAGGTTTGAGCCCTACGTCGCTCTGTATCAGTGATGGCGGGGGATCTTCAACAATGCTGATCATGCGCAGCACAGCGTTCCGATGTGAGTCTGTGAAGCCTGCTGTCCTCTCTGACGACTGGCTCTTATTGAGCTCTTCGGTGCAGTGCCTAGTGGGGGCAACAACGGTCTGTCGCCCTTTCCCTAGATATTGTACAACCTCCCTCGGATGCCGGGGACACATGGCTAGCTTGTTTCGGTGTTTGGCACCAGCCTTTAACTGCGCTCCGAGGAGAAACAGTCACGATCTCGTCTTTCCAAGCAGCCACAAAGGAAAGCGACCGTTTCGACTATATTGAAGGGGGTCGAAGATGGATGAGCTACGGGCGAAGCGCGCAGGTGCGTTCTTGTAGTTCAAGTGCCGCACGTAACTGCCATGACTCGGAGTGTTCGTTTACTACGATTCATACCGTGATTCATAGCAAAATGAACGTTATTCCGGGACAGGAAGATCGAAATGCATCAGGCTCCGAGTCGCAGGTCTTTGAAACAGCATGCTCAGCTTCTTTGAGTCCGATATAATCATTTTCAATATCTATGAGGAGAACGTGGTCCGCTGAGTGACGGTTTCGGTTGAAAACAGCGCTCGTCACCAAAGAGGACGCAAGGTTCAAACACCGACAGATCCGCATTTGACCTCTCGACTTTCAGCGTGGCCGGTTCGCATTGGAGTTGCGGGATCGTCGCAGCGCCTCCCACAACACATCTCAAACACGATCATTATTCAATGCGGTTGCCATGAACCTATCCACCAGAGGCGCTGAGCCCTGGTGACACTCAATACGATTGTCCGGCCATGGCGATCTTGTTTGTTCATGCATTGGGTATGCTGTCAGGTACCTCACATTCTATTTCCTTCTCTTACCGACTTGCCAGCGCAAAAGGCTTGCCGATATGTGCATGCTTGCCTCAGTATCCCGATCCGGTCGTCAGACCTCCACCAACATGGCTCTACCTTCCACTCCTAGACTCCACAATAGAATACAGGCCATGCCTGGCCTCAGACCCCATTCCTAGGCCGCGGTCTGTTCATACAGGATGGCTCCCGTTCGGTCCTAGCCCATGCGCAAAGCAATTCACATTTGAGCGTGCTCCAGGGCAGACACGTCTCGTGAGCTGCTGTCAAATACGCGGATTTGCGTCTTCCCAAGGGACAAATCGGGTCCGTATTAGCGCGGGACCTTTAGCAGCCTCCTGTTCCCGATAGTCAGCTAGCCAAGCGGGATCGCGCGCGGCCCAGCCCCTTGCCCATCCCTCTCCCTCCCGCCATGCGCCAGCACCACCGCCTGGTTTTATCCCTCGCTTTGTCTGTCGCTGTTGCTGGTGCAGTTGAGGACCAAATTGTGCTCACCGCGGGCGACGAGGTCGGCGAAAGCTGCGCTCCCATTTCCGATGCTTCGTTCAACGAGCGTGCGTCTTTTTCTCACGCTCCGAAAGGCAGAATACTGAATATCCTTTCACTCGTAGTCTTTGGGACACGGTCTCTGCCTACGGGACCGCGACTTATGCTGCCTCGCTGTACTCGATCCACATTTCGCCGTACGAGAAGATGCTCGTCTGCGTATCGCAGAAGCGATTATCCGTCGTTCAGGACGGTTTGTGCAATTTTCTCAGCCTAGAACACATGTTGACGAGCTGACAGCGCCGACCTGCACCGTACACAACGCCACATTGCAATCTGACTTGGCAGTCGTCGATAGAGACGGGTTCGCAGAGCTCACTTATCGACGGGGCGCCTCATCGTCTCACACGCTGAGCGCGCAATGTGAGCCCTGTGTCCCACTCGCATACTCTTGCAGTATTTGAATTCACCCGCAGCAACGTCACCATTGTTACTCGCGCGTGCGCACACGGCGCCCAAGCACCGCTCGCCTCTGGACGTCCACCTCTCCGTCCCGCACATCCAAAACAGCCTCGCGACAGTCGAGCTGGCATTCAACCTCGAGTGTGTCGCGCGATTCCATTCAACTGCGCTTCGGGATCGTAGCGACTAACACGTTCCCGTTGCGTGTCTGTCAGGAACCCAGCGCCGATCTCCAATCCAGCGCGCCGCACGGCGCACGCCGTTCTTCGGATCCCGCGGTCCCTTCCCGCATGCCGCGTTGAGCTGTCCTCCTGGCGCTGCGAGGCCAGCGCGCGCGTGCTGCTGCCGCTCCGGTTGCGCGGGTCGGTTGCATTCTTCGTCGATGGCGCGGCCTCAGATGCGTTGCCGGTGAAAGTCCCGATCGAAAGAATTGTGGGTCCAGATGACGCCCCCGTTGCGTGGACCATGCAGTTGCAGTCCTCAGAAGAGTGGGAGGGACGGCCGAGGGTCGCCTGTGACCCTGTCGCGCCGGAGACGGCAGTCTGAGGGTGCCAATGATGCGCAGATGACATCGTTGGCTGAGTCTCACTCATCGGCGCAGCGAGTACCTAATGTGGACAGTTACACTCGCTTTGTAGTTACATCAATGAATCTCGATTTATGCAGCATCTTTTGTGTGCAATGCGAAGGTCCTCGGCGTCACGTTGGGTCTTAAATGACACGTTAATATGTCTGTCCCACAGGCAGTTGCGCCAATATAAACAAAATGCCAAAGTAATATAACCATTGCTACCCATATACGAACTAGAACGAGAGATCTTAGACATTCTATGAACACTCCACCAAGTCGGGTACGCTGAGTGAGTTCGCTGTCTCTACAAGCTGACCGTTCACTTCGGCCATGATAACCTGCGATTCGATGAACCCGGGAAAGCGCGCCTCAAAGTCCACAGTCCAAAGCTCGTAAGGATCTGTGCCGGAAGCCGCGTCCGACGTCGGCGGCGCACCGAAATGCTGGGTAATTGGTCGACTGATAGCTGCAGGGTCGAAACGGATATTCTCAAGCCAGAGCCGTGTCACATTACTGCCCTTCCGCACCTGAAGATAGCTCAGAATGATGGTGAAGCTGAGAAAGGGACAACGCACCGCAATTTTGTACTTGAGGAGCGTGGGCTTCTCGAAGTCCGGGTCGACGACGTTGATCCCGCAGCTGGCCGACGACCACATTACTACATCCTGCATGACGAAGCCCAGGCCACCCTGGTCTTCGATACGGACGGGCGTGCCGTCTCCCTCGTCAATGCGGAAGCTCATCTTGGAGATGGATGTCTCCGCGTCGAGAGAGAGGAACTTCTCGCCCGACGGGCCTTGGATCGAGTACCACATCGACGTCCGACGGCGACCTTGTGCCCAGCCCACCATGTCAGGCGTATGCAGCAGGAGAGCCCCTTCGGCGGGCTGACTGGGCCGGCCCTCCCGATCCGTCCATAGGAGGCGTACAGTGCGCTGTGGATTTTCGGCGACGTCGAACAGCTGTACAAGCGCGTCAATCTACGTAGGCTAAATTGAATGGTGACATCTGCTCACTCGGACGTCTCCAGAGAGCCTGATAGTGCCATCTCCCACGTGGTACAGCGCGAACTTGGTCGGCCGCACAGGCAAAGGCTGGATGACTTCGGTGAGCTGGACGCCTTTCGGAACCGTGTCGAGCATTTTCGCGAAGAGCGTCGAGCACGTCGCTGCGAAGAGCTCGGGCGAGAGCGCGAAACTGGTGCCCCAATCAATAAGCAAGCACAAAACAAGACTCCACATACCTAGACATCGTGGCATTATTGTCACTGCCAAATATACGCTTATCAGAGTTGTTGGTATCGTTAGTGCCGATGACAAGCGGGTTGTTGGTTGTCCCATGTATATATTCGGTAGCTCTGCAGGCAATTAGAACTCGCGTCTGTGCCCACTGACTGCGTACACGTTATTATCGAAATGAACGCATGTCGAGTCGAAGGCAATGTTGCCGTCTAAGTTATCGGGGTCGTTCTGATCCGGGACAATCTGCGGGAAAAACGAATGCTGGACGCCGCCGAAGGAATGGCTAGTCGACCGGTACAGCTCCAGATGAGCAAGCTGGGCGGCGAAACGGGACGTACCCGCAAGCAACAAGGCCGATCATCTCAGATTGGTTGAAGCCCTGGCGCGCGAAACTAGCAATATGCTCGTCGATGCCCTGTTGAGGCTCGGGTACTCCGGGTGCGCCAGGCCCGGTTGCGTCGATGCGTCCACCGCGGAAGGGTATTTCGGGGCCACCGCTGCTAGGCGTCAGGCCATCATCACGACTCTGTAGAAGAGCCCTACCAGGTCTCAATGGCAGTAATGGCAAGCAGGGCCAGAGAATCGGCGACTGCAATAAGATGTGAGTTCTGTAGGTGAGCTGACGAGGACACATACTGGATACGTATCGAAGGTCTGTAAATGATACGAACACAAGAGTATGCTGAAAGTGGTTCCCTGTGTTCTAGCAGGGAAATGAGTTTTCCTTGCGTCAATGAGAATGGATGGATGAACCTCTCCGCGCGACTGCTCTTCCTTGAAGAAGATCGACCCGTCCAGGCCGCCCGTCCCGTCGGCGATATTGTGGGTAGCCATGTCGTGATAGGCCTGGCATGAAGATGGGTCTGTGTGCGACGAAAACGCAGGGTCAAGGTAAGGAACTCACCGCACGAATCCAATCCGCCGCATTGGAGCGTCCGAACTCTGGACCCTGGATGAACCTGGTACAATTACCATCCAGGTTGCCTCTGACGAAGTCTGCGCCGGCATTGTACCCCTCCTGGTCCCACCGGGAAGCGTCCAAGCCTTCTAGCTTCGGCGACGGCCAGACATACGCATACGCGGATGCGGAGACTCGCAGAGCGATGAGAATCGTAGGGAGCATTGCCGGCAACGCTTTCTAGCTGGAAATGCTGAATCAGTGTATAGTGGCAGCAAAGCGAGTGTTTTGGATTTATAGACCGCCGATTGATGATTGCCGGGCTATTGGGCTGCGGACTTGGGTTCGCCGGCCATGGAGAATGGACCGCAGTGGTGCTGCGTACTGCACAGTCGCTTGACAGCTATCAACGTCGGCGGCGAGCCAGAACCAGAAAGAAGAGGTAGAACCAGGATGGAGAAAATCAAGCAATCAAGTGCGAATCTGAATGCAGCTGGAACTTGGTTGTATTGCTCGTCCTTCGCGCAATTTGGCGGTGTTGTGTGGTCTCGAGCAGATAAAGGTCGAAGCGTGGGCGAAGCACGAAGGCTTGCGGAACGGGGAGATGAGCGCCTGCGCGCCGCAGCACCGGGGAGCCGAATAACTCCAGCCGCGAAGTCGTGGTTCTGACAAGGCCAGCATGTGCAATGTAGGTGTTAAAAGTGGACGAAGCGAAATTCTGAAAGTGAGCTACCATACGCGCGACGCCCGTCGACGACGGTTTGTGACAAGAAACGTGGCGGACTTCGGATCGCGCAAGCACAAAAGTCGGCAACTCCGGCTACTTGATTACCGTAATTGGAAGAGACCGCACATTCTCGTCTGGTTAGACCGTGCACAGGACCTACGATGCAAGATGCTCGCGTCCGGTAGACAACATTCAGAAAAACTATTTAGGAGCACGAAACAATAACGCGCACAGCTATAGCATTCGATCGTCTGATTCGCCGAGACGCTCAAACATCAAATCGGTGCGCATGGTGTACTTGACACCCGAATAGACGTCAGCGCCAGCGTGTAGAAGTGCGCGATGCTGAAATATCAGCACTCGCCCCGCACGTGGGAAAACGTCGATTTGCGCCTTCATATCGTCCGTATAGAACGTCGTCGCTCCGCCGCGAAGCGTTGTTGTGCGTTCTGCTTTCCCATTCTGATCCACAGTCGACGGAGGGGTGGCAGAAATCTTCGAGACCAACCGAGACAATCCGCTCTTCTGCTGGGGGATCGAGAACTTGTTGTCGTCGGCGAGACCTTCAACAGAGTCGTTCAGGTAGAGATGCAGGGTATAGAACGATTTCTCTTGCGTTCTTGGCTCGTAGTAAGACCCGTCGCAGTGTTCTGGCGGAGCAGCGAGATGAGACGATCAAGATGACACACCTTGAGACGATGCAGGTGACTCACCTCGGAAAAACATGCCCTGTTCGTAACGCAGGAAGCGCATACGTTCGTTGAGACGGGTGAATCGCCAGCGTTGGTGCTTCTTCGCTGCCTGCGGGCCGAGAACGTGCGCCTTCGCCGCTCCCTCGAGTTTCACGATATCGTTTTCAACCCCCGGCGCCGCAAGACACCGTGCCCACAGTAGGTCCATCATGCGCTGGTCGTCCCAAATAATGCGCTGGGAGTTTCGATACTCGGGGATGAAGGCTTCCCTCCCCGGGCCAGAGTTAACAAGTGCGACCTGCCACGCAGGATCGCTCGTGCTGCTTGCCTCGGCGTAATGGATGAGCTGCGCGCACTCGCTGGGCGAGAGCACATTGTCGATAACAACAGCGTAGGCATTCCGACGCTCCTTGAGTGCGGTCTTGTTGAAATTCGCGCGCTCGACCTCGATCGGTTTGGAGTCTGCCGCTGGCTGGACGAGAAAGGCCGCGTCGACCTCAACCGGCTTCGAAGAATACGAGGTGGACACAGTCGTATAGCGCGACATTGTTGCTGGTGGGGTGCGGAGCGTGGCAGACGGTGGCGTGGTTTAGGTATAGCGACGGTGTAAGGGACAAGTCAGCCTGGAGTCAATTGGCAAACTCCGGAACCGCTGTTCACTGCACAGCAACGGCGCTGGCACATTGACAATCTTGCCTTTTCCAGACATTTTCCAGCCGTTACCCCGTTCTGAGTCGGACCCGATAACCATTGAAAGGTTTACTCATCGAATGATTTTACTTAGGAAGCTCGAAAGCAGGCGATATGAAAGCTCATAGAATGATCTTGGCACGCAATTGAGACTTTACATTTGGAATGGTATCTTCCTTCGTAAAGTCTAAAAAGGAGACTAGCACGCAGTGCCTGTTCGCACGACGACTAAACCAAGAAGACTGCCTCCGAGTGGCGTTGAGCAACAGACGGTCGAAGATCATATACAATCGCCCATCCGTCAAGACTCAAGAGAGGATCCTTGTACATCTATAGCAGCTGTCTCATGCGCGGTCGTTGGTGTGGTCAAGCAGTGCGCCCAGTGGAAACACCATATACCCACAAGCTTCGTATAGTATCTCGAAGTTACGTGATATAATGTCGAAGTTACGTGGCGAGAGGATGGAAAGAAAAGCACGCAAGTAACTCCGGAACTCCGACACAAGTATCAAAGCGCTCGTTGGCTGTGTACCATCCGGCTTTTTTGCTGGCGACATCGGAAACGCGTTGTGGCGAGCCCTCTTACCTTGCTCCCCTTAGAATCATCTGCTCGATGCCGCCCCGTCGTTCTGCGCGCTCTAAGGCTTCCGTCCCCGTACCCGACGCAGCGCCGTTCGTCGAGGCTCTCGTCTACCCAGCCGCCACCGGAAAAATTCCACGCCTGGCAGCACTAGCGCCCGAGCTCTTCCACGAAATCCTATCCTACTTGAAGGTTCTACCGCTCAGCCTGAACTACAACGTGCTGCCTCCCGGCGACATAGCGGTCCTGTACCCCTTTGCTGAGCGGAATGAAACTCTACGTGCCCTCTCGCAGACTTGCCGAGCTCTCAGAAAGTGTGCGCACCCGCTGCTGTGGGAACGTCTGGATTGCGTGCTAGTCCCCCAGGCCAAAGGCGGGAATTGGTACAAGTATGTCATGGCGAAGGTTCAACGCTTTTTCAAGGGCCTGGCGGAAACTCCTGGCCTGCGGATTTATGTGCGGTATGCACAATTGCTGTGCTCATCGCCGTTAACGTTAAATCTTCGCGTCACAGGTCGATCTCGCTCTCCGTCACGTCGTCGCAGACTGAGGAGACGCTCTCCTGCCTAGCGTCACTATTGTCCACCTTGCCAGCGCTTCGTACAATTCAGGTACTCGGCTGTAACCAGCCAGGAAAGCTCTCCGCCGCCGTTAAGGAACTCTCGCTCGACTCTGTCCGCGTCGTCGCTGTGGGCTCCGACGCGCACGCGCTCGTCAGGTGCTGCCCGAACGCGACGCATGTGCGATGCGCCGGCGCGAGTAACGCCGCGCTACTGGGTGCACTTTCCGGCTGCAAATCGCTGGAACGGTTCGATGGGATGTTCGACTGGTCCGAACCGAAGAACGTGCTCAGTGAATTTTCTCGATACTCTCTCCCCTCGCGCTCACTGATGACTTGCCTGGCAGAACTCATCAAGGCCGCACCGGATTTGAAGCACCTCGAGTTGCGCCATGCGTCGCGGACGCACGACGCGGTAGCCAAGTGGCGAACGGCGTGCATACCCCAGCTCGCGAAGCTGCACCACCTCACCGGTCTAACGTTGACGTTCGCCGTTCCTGATGGAAGTTACCCCGATGCCGACCGCGAGGCTGAGGCCCAGGAAACCTACACCAAGGTCGTGGAAGATGCGCGAAAGCTCATGTCGGCGAAACGACCCGGTAGCGCTCCGGGGCGCAGACGACTGATTACTCGGCATGTGGAGCCTCCGGGATACGATAATAGACACCTCGAAGACTTCATTAAGGACTGTACTGTGGAAATATTTGAATAATACGCGCTTCGATGCTCTGTATATCCGGCTAATTGAAAAATTCATCGTTTCTTGTGCTTTGCAACCGTAACGGTGCTAGTCCGTATCCTCAGATTATTAAAATCAGTAACCTCTTGGATGTCTGAACGTTCACATACTACCTCCTACACCGTGTCGAGATGATGGACTCCAACTTCCCTTCCTGGCTCAAAATTCCGGAATCCGGACCGAGCTTTTTGAAGATGAGACTGCCGAAATGACACTCCCACTGAACAGCCAGAAACCGGTCCGAAGTCACTGGCGAAGTCGTCATTACACGCTTCGCGGGCCATATTGTGTGGCAGGAAACTCCGGACTCGGTACCCCGCAAGCAATTCCTGTTAGTCAACTGTAGGCGGCGCTGCATCCTTTCACCGTTCACGTCTCTAGAGCGTTCAATCTGGCTGTCGATTGAACAGACCCCGGCCTCAAGGCGCACTTCGCTCGGGGCAACGTCCCCGCAATTCACTGGCCCACCTACACGTGCATTTGGCACGGTGATCATCGACTCGCGCGGTTCCATGTAAAATCTGTCTGGATGATGCAACGAGACTGCCGTTTGCCCCTATCTGTCACTGGACGAACCATCCCATCTCAACCATGGAAATGACCCTCCACCAGAATTCTTCGGGCTTGGGCTTGCAGCCAGCAGAGCGTGCGACCGTTGCGGCGCTCCTGTGGCACTTCGAGGACGACGATGTCAAGAAGGAAAACGCTACGCTTCGTCAGAAGGTGCTGGAGCTCAGCGCTGAAGTACGTAGCGATCGATTCCATCTGGATCATCCACTCAATGACCGGTTATATAGCTGGCCTCTGTGCGCGAGGAGCATACCTCTCTGCAGATGCAGCAGAGATCCGATGCAGACTCCCTCCGCGTCACCCAGGAATCGCTGCGTTATGAGAGGCGCGTTAACACTGAGCTCGAGGGGATGGTACGCGCAGTCTGTTTTCTGTTATCCGGATAGCTGAGATGGCGCGTCGCAGCATCGTCTCGCGACAGAGAATCTAGGCAAACTGCGCGACGAAGTGCGGGCCGTGTACGAGGAGAACACTCTATCGGCCATGCGCGCAACACAGTCCAGGATGGAAGGAGCACTTCTCGGGATGGGATGGAAGGTATGTGAAGATGGTGCTCGCCGGGCAAGATGGACTGATCGCATTTTGTCGCAGCGAGCGGAAAACGAGACGCTGGACCAAACGGTTAGTCTTTCTTAGTGACGACACTTACCACATACTTAGAACTAGAAAAGCTTCGCCGTGCCCTGATAGCAAACTCGGACACGCTCCAAGAGCTCCAGAGGCAGAACTCAGAGCTCAAGATGCACGTGACGCTGTTGGAATTGTGAGTGGATTATGTCTCCGTATACATATGCACCTGGTGACATTATCGACAGCATATGGACGCAGCCACTCGATGTTCCCGCGGCAGACTCCCAGGATGTTGCCATGGCCGGTATTCAGGACATGCTGGCAGCGTGGGCGCCGGACGGCGAAGTTTCAGCCGCGGGTGTTGCATCTGAGAACAGTTTTTAGTGTAGGGTGACTCGATAGGTTGCCCATGTCGAAAGAACATACTTTCTCACGCGCAATGAAAGAGACTGTGCATTTTCGAAGTTAATTTTCGCGGTCAGCGGAAAAGTCGGTCCGGAGCCATCGTCGGACTTTTTGACGACTTCCGACTTGATCATCGACTCGTATTCTGCACGTTCGGGCCCGTGCCATCTACCCATTTTCCTGAACGTTATCTTTTTTCCGGAATGGACAAGACAAATCAGGTAAGATCGCCGCACAGTTCGCGCCACCATCGTTAGCTTGAGCCGACAGGTAGGCGCCATACGATGGCAGGCTGTGGGTGCTGACTATTGCTATCTGCTGTTTCGTTGGGCCAGGTATGCTGGAATATAACATGAAGTCAATCCTGACACATTCTACAGAAACGCGCACAATATGCAACGGCTTCGGCTCTATTATTCCACTTTGAAGACGACGACCTCCGCACAGAGAACGAAAAGCTGCGGCATGCGCTTACCAGCCTAGCAAAGAACGTACGTTGAATCCCTTATCTAATATTGACGGCCTCTTAACGGTGCACAGTCCAAGAGAGCAGTCGCCAATCCTATGAGCAAAGAGGAAATCTCTGGAGAGCGCCCTCTTGACGTGAGCCTATGGATTTTCACTCCAAACTGACTTTGTGACTCTCAATAGTTTACGGCAGTCCATCCACTTCATCCCAAGGTTCGTGGTCTAGGCCTCTTCGCGCCCAGTTGCTCAGCTGTCAATAGATCGTCAGATTATTGAAGGAGTGCTCTCAACGTCTACGACATCTACAGTCAATCTGCACAGCTTTCAAACGAGAGAACGCAGAACTGCGATCCCGTCTCAAAGATCCGTCGTCGATCGCGCAGTGGCAAGCTGAGGAAAACGCCAAGTCCGCATCCGACACGCGCCCCGCCACGGACGCCCTCCAGTCCCCTCCCGATGACATGCTCGTAGACGCGATAGATTCAGCCATTTCTGCAAGCGAGACAGTCGCAGGGCCCTCGGGACAGCAGCAGCCTTCTCTGCAGATACAGACTCTCGTCCGCGCGGCGCCCGCCCCCGTAGCGTCTCCCACCGACTCTGAGGTCATCATTTCCCGCATCTCAATTGGCGTCCAAACCGGCTGTAACTGCACGCGTAGCGAGGTGGCCCTCACCGGGAGCGAGCTCGAGTTCATCCGCACGCGCGGCGAGCCGGAGCGCAGCAAGGAATGGTACGCGCCGATGTCCGGACCGTGGCGCATTCTGACCGAGCTCTTTCTGTCTACCACTGACAGGTTGAGCACGATGTGCGTTGCGGCGGGCCGGTCGAGCTCCGTCGCGCAGAAGGACCTCTGGCTTGCGTACCGGTCACAGTGTGACGGCGGACGGTCCGAACCAGGCGGCGCGGCGTTCGACCCCGTGCTCTTCTTCAATGTGTTGAAGGAGCTCTTTCCCGGGTCTAAAATGTCGAAGGCCGGCGGCGACAGTAAGGAGCTGTACAGAGTGTATGGGCTTGCGCGGAAGCGTCAGCCGTGTCGGTGCGGTGCCGAGCGGTAATGGTCGCTTTTTGTAAGACTAGCATTCCTCATGTCTTGAACGGTGTTAAATATCTACATATGCTGCATCATCCAACGATCAACTCGGTATTCGTCGTCGGATTTTTCTGCAACCTGCGAATCAATGGTTGTGACAAAAACGATTCCACACTTGACGAGTTGATTCTTCGCGCGTTCCTCAGGCGAGCGAGGAGGCACGTGTTTAGTCGGCTTGGATTGGTCTCAGTCTAAGTCATGGTTATCCGCGAATGCTGTGATGAACTGCTGCGATGCTTGTGCCGTCGTCGTCAACATGCTGCTCAAGCTTGAAGTGCCCGAATATAGTCCTTCCTCGAAGCCATGAGCTGTACTTCATATCCGGAACATACTGTATCGCCGGGAGCTCCACAACAGCTCTGAGATGGGCGGCGCGGCCGAGAAACAGCAAGCTCGCCGACGACAGTCCTCACATCCGACCAGGCGCTTCCGAGACTTCATCTCACCATATATCGCGCTCTCATCATCTGCTATGCACGCGGCACCAAACACCCCATCGTGTCTTCACGCACACGTTCATAGACTGCTGCCTAAACCAAACCAGCCAAGCCGGGCTAATAGTCAAAGGACAGTAAAGGTAAGAGAAAGAGCGGAAGGCGCATCCCGGATTCTATCGCCAGGGAACATATGTAATGAAAGAACTGCAAGGCGGGCTGGGTGCCGGTGCCAGGGCGCGAGTGTAGCCGTTGCTAATTTGCATACATTCAGTATCATAGAGGGAGAATCAGTTTACAAGCGCAGTGCTAATCATATTGGCTCCGGAGAGTCTCCACCAGGGCCTTGAACGCGATGAAATATCGGAGAGCGTCTGCACGGTATTTGGGCACTTCCATCCCATCGTACGCCCGCGAAGGCACGACGCACTTGGCGACATGCGTCACGGCCTCGAGCGGCATCCCGATGCGCACCGCCCGACTGAGCGCGGCCGTGACGGGTATTTTGTAGAACGTCGGGCACGAGCGAACCATGACGATGCCAGGGAACACCATCTCCGTCATCACCGGCTTGCCCCTGCTCGGGCGTTTCTTGTTGTTGGCGTCGAAGGCGGCAATCGCTGCGGTGACGAGCTGCTCCTCCGCATCGACCAAATAGGGCATCTGCCGGTTGGTTTGTACGAGCAGGAGGATCATGCCGTTCTCAGTCCCGAAAAGGCTGAGGTCGGGAGACGCGACCTGTGGGTCGGGGCCCATCATAAAAGGCAGGGGGTAGCGGGTAAAAAGGAGGCCGGTCCGCGTCTGGAAGCCCAAGGCGCGCAGGAGCTCTCTGGCGAAATCCGCGACGACGAACTCGGGGTCATCGCTGATCATAGGAAACGCGGCGAACCGCAGGTACTTGAGCAAGTAATACGTCGGATCCGAGATCTCGACATCGATGAGCGGAGACTCAATGGGGACGGTGGTCGCGGGCGCGGTCTTGCCTCCATCTCCGCGGGTGGCCTCGATAGCAACGTGCAAGGGGCCGGCGCTGGGACTGTCGGCGACTGGGGTAACGACGGAGACCGGACGCGGGGCCGCGATCTTCGCGCGCATGGTGGAGGTGAGCGACCCAGTGACGTCAAATTCGAGAAGGACAGGGTCGATATGGGCAAGCGAGATGTCCGTAACGCTCGAGCCAAAGAATTGCGTGGCTGGTTGAACGACCATTTCAACATTGTGAGTAAACAGGTTGATAGCGGGTCTCGAGGCGGACTCGGCGGCAGACATGGATGGCAGACGGCGGCGAGTGGGCAACTGGGAGAGTCAAGAGTGATTATGGTTTCGGACTCCGCGGTGCGGTCCGGACTTCGAACCCGGGCCCGGGCCTCCGCATGATTCAAGCAAGGCCTCTAAAAAAAGGAGATTTTTTTGCGAAGAAATTCGCGAAAAATTATATATATCAGTCTTTGAACAACCAGGCTCATCGCTCTCCGACGATTGAATCTCTGGACCGGCAACGGCGTTCCCACATGAATTCTAGTTAGCTGGTGATAACCATCGAGACCCACAATATCCCAATATAAGATGTCAATCAGGATTCAGATGTATGCGGGCTCTCAAGAACATGCCTTTCTCGCTCTATCAGAATGCCAGTATATCGTTGATTAGCCTCATGTCCTGGGATTGCAGCGACTCTGTACGCGGAGGTAATCAGTTACGGCCGAGTGTAAGTCCGTGGGATTACCGAGCCTCGTCGCCGCGGGGCACAGCCTGGCAAGCGCTGGCAATTTGCCAGTAAGCTTCATTGAGCTGTAGTTCTCTATGTAGGAAGTAAGGATACTCAGGGAGGAAGTGGTACACCCTTGAGTACTACAACCTCAGGTTACAACACTTGTGTGTAGTATACCGTTGAATCTCCATAACCAACAGTAAAAGTACTGTTTCCCGGTTGGAAACTCGGACTGATCTTACTGCATCCGTTGGCATCTCAATGCAGTATTACATTTAGGGTGATAAGGTCTCCCTAGGATAATAAATGGTGTATTCAAACATGACTTTGAGTCTTTCAAGATAATTTCGCCGTTGCGTCGGCCGGGAACATGTCACTCCGTCCACAACAACTCCTCGCCCATTGGTACCAGGTGTTCTCAATGGTTTCGAGTCAGCGGTAGCATCAAAGAGCAACGTTGTGTTCACCGGAAGGCACAATATGTCTGGCAGCTTCTTCGTGCGTGACGTCGCGCTGCCGTTCTTGGAGTAGTTCTGGAAAAATACCAGTCTATTCCCCAAGGCTACGGTTGACTACGACTTCGTCCTGCATGCTGTCGGACACGCAAATCTGCGATATGCAAAGCTCACTACTGCAGCGACTGCCCGATGGTCTCTCCATGCCTCCCCGATAGCCTCTCCATGCCTCCCTGACTTGCATTGTGACGGCCGTGTGATGGAAATTGTGACAAGTCACGCCTCTGGGTGCTCTCGCGAGTGGATGTTCGACAAGGCCGAGTTGAGCACAGCACCAGGAACGTGAAAACTTTGACCCACAAATGAATTAACAACCGTTCAGGTCATGAGCGTTAGAGCGGCTCGGGAGATCCGAGCAGTCTTTCGGCTCTCCCGCAAAGCACTGTCAGGGATGAGTGAGCGAGGCTTCATCGGAGCCCGATGAACGAGAGATGATAGCTTTCAGGATCTCAAAAAGACAGTGCTAAAGGGCAGGGAGGGTGAGAAAAGCAGCGAAGAGCAAAGTGCGGCTTCCAGACGGCACTGACAGCTCAGCGAAGGTGGCCGTAGCGATGAGAGAGTAGAATGGGCTAGTGCTTGTTCAATTCCTAGCAGACCCTTTTCTGACCATCCGTTCGTTCCTCACTACTAAACAGAAATATATCTTCGAAAGTCGGGGACAACCTCATGAATTCAAGTGAACTTGTGCCAATAGCAACACGAGCAAATTTATGCTGGCACTGGGATCGTCCTCGGCTTTGAAGGAACCGCGATTGCCCCGCGCCACCGTCCGCCCAGAATTGTACAATGACAATGATGTCCACATTCCGGAGGCAACTGCGTCGCTCTGACCTCCCGGACATACTCGCGGGAAAAAGTCCGTTACCTCCGTTCACATTGTTGCGCCAAAGGTTTGTCTCTCGGAACACACTCGATGGATTGCTCCGAGCTTGATCCTGCATCAGATCCGAAGCTGGTCAGTCCGGCTTTCCATACGGATCCGATCAAAAAGGGCAGATAGCGAAAGGAATGGAAGGCGGGCGTGGCGATGGCAATACTTAACTCAAAGGAACACTATGCGCGAGAGGTCCGAAGATGGCAGAGGGCAGGCAGGGCCCATGAGGGGTCTAGCTAGCAGGGTAACAGCGGAGGGAAGGGAGATCGACAACATGCAGAGGCGTAGGTGTTTAGTACGAGAACAGCAGCAACCACGGGTTAGAGCACAATCTGCGCTCATCATCTCTTGCGTCAGAGACCAGCACCGGCAGAAATAAAGACGAAGCAGGACGCACCGGATACAGAATATAGCACCGCGAGCGGCAAGATGGCCGCCCACGCGGAGCCGTCGATGCGCCACGCGATGGGCACGAGCTTGGTCGAGGGCAGGATAATGCCCGCCACCATCGTCCAGTAGACCACTCTCCCAGAAGCACTTCAGGATGCGCGGCACCCCGTGAAGAAGTTCGAGATGTCGACCTCCTTGATCGTCGCTCTCCACTGGATGTTGTACACGGAGAGGTGCGCCAGGATCGAGCCAAGAGATGGTGCAACGCCCGCCGAAGAAAAAGTGCAGGGAGTGAGTGAGCGTCAGCGAGCAAAAGAGGCGGACGTACGAGCAAACGGGGAGGGCAATGCGAGCGAACGGGCAGAGCGACGCGAGCGAACGAGGGGCGCGCGAAGTGGAGGAGGCTCTTAATATTCAGCCAAAGCGGCTCCAGCAAACTCGAGACGCCCAACCGGCGCTCCAGCACCGCCATGTCCAAATTACCCGCGTAGGAACGCGTTGTGCGCGACGAACGGCGCCACCTCGCCGTTCGCACACACAACGGAGATGGCGTAGTTGATGCTCCGCGTGGAGTACGCGATACCGTTCTACAATGCGGCGTCAGAAGCAGCGGACAAAAGAGAGAAGACAGCGCCGCTCACCTCGAAATAATGATGCGCAACCCGCTTAACGTCCGACACATGCTGGATAATCGCGACCTCAGGGAACTTGTGCAGCTCGCGCGCTGCATCACGGAGACAGTCCTCGGGCACCATCGTATCCGAGTCGACAATAAGGACGACCTCGCCCATGCGCAGCGCCTTGCTGCCCGCCGCCCACGCCTGCCCGTTCGTCTCGGCCACCGCCATGTCCAGCGCGCGCTCCTCCAGGCCCATCTGCGTCGGGATGCCGATGCCCGGCATGCCGAGCGCGCCGCCGGGGCCCATGTACTCGCCCTTCTCGTCGTAGTCGCCCACGGCATTGACAGCCTGGCACCCGCTCTGGCTACGACTGTGCATCCCGCCGGGCGTGTTGGGCGTGTGCGGCGTCGCGTTCGGGTCCGCCTGCAGCTGCAGCAGAATCTCCTCCAGGCGCAGGCTCATCTTGAGCGCGTAGTTCATGTTGCTCGCCTTCTTGAACCGGCCCGCGCGCTTGAACCCGCCGGGCTCGTTCGAGTGCTTCGGGCGCGCGACCCAGCCGATGTCGTGCGCGGCGTAGAACGCGAAGCGCGCGTCGCGCTCCGTGGGCGGCAGGAGCTGCATCCCGTCGTCGCACACGAAGATCGCGCTCGTCCCGCCCTGGCGCGCGTACGTCAGCATCGCCTTCTGCAGCGACGCGACCGACGGCGCAATCGTCGCCTCCAAGCTCTCCTTGTACACCGGCATCTGGATGGTGACGTGCGGCAGCACGCCCTCGTCCACGGCCTCCTTGAGCCCGCCGTGGATGCTCGACGCGCCGTCGTTATACGGCAGCGCGCTGACTGACGGCGGAATCGGCGGTGGCGGTATGGCCGAGTAGAATTTGCTGTTCTGGTGGTACTGCGCTACGGGCCCGACGACGAACGTGACGCTGTTGACGAGCGACATGCAGAAGAAGAGCGACACGCAGAAGATGAGCGGCACGGTGAGCAGCAGGATGAAGCGCATGTAGTCGCCGTCGAGTGCAAACTCCTCCACGATGACCTTCACACCGTTCCCAACGAAGAAGATCGCCAGGCCGCTCGCGATGCCGTTGTAGACCGGCGCGAACAGCCGCGTCGGCTGCGGCGACGGCTTCGGCAGGCCCGTCTCGACGTCGCGGTCGTCCGCCGAGGACGACAGCTTCTCCTTCTCGGGCTCCGGCGGCGCCTCGTCCAGCACGCTCTGCGGGATGCCGTGCACGTGGCCGAGCCGCGACTGGTGGTAAATGAAGAAATAAAGCCGTCGCGGGGACTCACCTGGCCATGTGTAGCCCGCGCTGTCGGTTCCACCGAACGTGGACATCGCCCGCGTCAGCGACAGCGCTGAAAGTGGCCGCTGTGAGCGGATGACAGCGATTGGGCGCACAGGCGGCGTCGCCGCCAGAGTCCGCAGAAACCGCAGCCGCTGTGGTCGGGCAGCAACGGCCGGATATGTTGGACGCATGATGAAGTAAGAACGGCGGTTCGGATACAAGGAAGACCGGGAGCGTGTGCGATGTCCTGGAGCACACGCGCATCAGCAGCGGGGACCAAGAACACGAAGCGGATCAGGATGAGTGACAAGGGCAAGGTTGCGAGCATTCTGGGCTGGGCCTCGTAGCCGCCCGCGCACTGGAGCAGGTCTGCTCGTCGTTGGGCTTTACCCGTTGGCGCCGTGGGATGTAGCAGGGCGCTGGTGTCTGCAAATCGGCGTCAGCTGCGGGCCTGGTTAAACTTGCGGACCAGGATAACTTACTTGATGTGGATACCAGACACCCGCTGCCAGCACTCACGCTGCTCAGCCGCAGCAGCAGCACCAGGAGCCTTGGTTTCTGGCTCTATCGAGCATGCCTCAGCAGGCACAGCACCGACAGAGACGGCCGACGCACAATGAACGCGGCGCCAGGCCCTTCTGCCTGCGCGCGGGTCCGGTGCATGATATTAAGTATATGGTCACGGACCGGTGGAAGACCATCTTGCGGATCCGACTCGCATGCTGTGCTCGACGAAATGATATTACCTATCTGTCAAAGGAACAATGCTGCAAGAAAGAAAGTGCTTGGCGCTACTGCAATATGAAGGCTGTCCACAGGATCTGCGCGACAGTCCTAAAAGCCTGGAAATATTTCAATGCGCCAGCGCGGAACCCGGCATGCTCCATTCCGACATGAGCACCTTCCAATCCCGGGACAAGGACCTCGCACTTCCACACCTGGGTAATCTGCGCCGGAAACTGGGCTGCTATGACGGCATTGCTCAGGGCCCTCGTAATAGGGAGCCGGTAAAACGTGGGGCGCATCCCGACCATAGTCAGGCCTGGGAAAGCCATGAAATCGAGAAGCGGGTGTCCTTCGGTCATGCGCACTGCGTTATTCATTTGATAAGCCGCAATGGCCTCCGCAATGAGCTGGGCCTCCGGATCCCGCTTGCTATCGAGTGTCTTGTCCTCGACCAGCATCAGGATCGTGCGCCCGGTGACCAGACTCACGTCTGTCTGGGCAGACCTCCTTTCTCCGCTAATCCGGAGCGGCAGGATGTTGGGACTGCGTGGAAAGATGGGGTACTGGGCCATTGAGAACTCGTCGAAAAGGTGGACGACAAAGTTGTCCACACATGACTCCTGGTTGCTGTTGACGCTCAGGGAGTGTTGCAGGAGCTGACCGAGACGCCTGGATGACTCCGGCAGATAGTCTGGAGGCTGTCCAACATTCCAGTCACGGAAGCCTGCAAGACGCGCGGGACAGATAAGGTTGTCCGGCTGCAGCCCGAAGAACTGGATAGCGGGGACCTCAACGACCTCTATGCGGTACGCATCCAATTCATGGGTAGTCCAGTCGGATCCGGACTTGGCGCTCCGGATGAGGTTCGCCATGGGCCGTGACGACGGATTGACAAGGGTCGCACGAGCGTGAGCGGAGGATAACGCCGGACAGGAGTCCTTGGGAATTCGGCTTGTGCAGGAAACTCGGCGGGTGCAGGCAGCCAGGAGCACAGGCCAGCCAGACAATTGGACGTTCGAAGCAGCAAAGGCAAACGGCAAAGGCGCAAGAACGGGATGTGGGAGCAGGAAAGAAGAAGGAAAGGGAATCGTCACTGCCGACGCGTCGTAGCCGGCCTCCTGACTTTAGTGCCATGCTCGTTGTATGTGATGATCGCTGAGCTTGACAATATCTATAGCAGAAAGAATTACCAGAAATAACAGTCTCAGGAAGCATGTCCAGCCATCTCAGCTTGAGAAAGCGTTAGGAGGTGGGAACAAAGAAAACGAGAAGCTGCTCGCCCTGTGCAGGCCACGCAGCGCGCACGCATGGACTTGCTGCGGCAGCGGGAAGGATTAGCGGCGAGATCGAAGATACTGTAAAAAGAAAACTACTCACTATGATGCACGGTGTGCAGATGTCCTTCTCGTCTCTCAACTGGCTGATCGCCTGTGTCGTGTCCAAGATGAAGTTGCGCGGCACGACTGCGGTGGGGAGATAGCGTCAGGGATATATGAGAAGCGCGGTGAACATTAGTCACGGCGCCAGTACGATGGTGAGCAGGGCGCACCTGCGCTGATACCTGCGTTGATGGCGGTGATGGAACGGAAGAGCCTTCGGCCGCCCAAGTGGCGACACAAATAACGAAGTTCCTCACCGTATTGTGTGATGAGGCACGTGTGCTGCATGCAGAACGCGCATCACCGCGGGCACCGCCGAGGTGGTTCCACCGCTGCCATCGCGTGAGGCGACGCGGGAACACCTCATTCAGCGGAGACGCGACTGGGTGTGCTCGCCCAACGGCACACTGGTAGTGGTAGTAGATGGCGGGCGAGTGACATCGCCGCGGCCATGCGATGAGCGTTCCGACGCGAACTGTTAGCTGCGTCAGCGGTGGGAAGGACAAAACAGTCAGAGATCACGTTTAATCACCCTGAGTTATCCTGCGCGATGTACGCGGTGTGGGACGGCGTCTTGATGTTGGCAGCGACATTGATGATTTCCTTGAGAGGCGAGTCGCCGAGCGACACACTGGCGTAGCGGGGTTCATTAGCGATGGTGGGACGATTTGAAAGGGTCGGCGGCGACGGGCAGGGAGCGCGAAAGCGGAGACACGCGTCTAGCGCGAGTTCCAAGCGAGACTGCCACGCCGCGCCAAAAACCCGGGGCGAACGAGAAGTCGGCGTCGGCGGATGATCGTCTGTGCCTGTCGCAAAGACGCGCTGCAACCAAGCTGCAACGAAATCAGAACGGAAAATTACACGACCAAATGTCTCACACTCACCATGAGAGTCGTTCGCGTTCGTTGAGGCGCGGCGGCAGTGACGGCAGGTGGGTTTGGATCCTATGACCCGCGCCGGTGGCGCCAGTCTGCGCCAGTGCGTCGAACGGAAAACTACGGCCGCGGTCAACACGTCACCGGAACACGAATGGCAGCAGACATACCACAATAGTACCGGCATGAGTGCCTATGCTTCCATCAGCTGCGACACCGCCTGACCAATAGAACGCTGAGCTTGAACTTGAACATGAATTTGGACCGTCCGCAAAAGATTTGAAATTGCAAACATCAATGGTCCCCTCTGCGGAGCTGCATGCCCTCAGGGAAGGAGGCCGTGGGCCACAATCTCCAGCCCTGCGTGCGCGAATGTCCCTTTTGGTCCCAACAACGGCTGCACAACGGTCATCAATCAGCTGGCTGAGATACACAAAAGAAAAAGATGAGCCTGGATACCAGCGAGGAATACAAGCCTTCCTACAAAGGGCATGTTTTGGCGCCCTTGAGACCCCGCTCCCAGCGCGGCGATGATCACCGCGTGGATGGTGGTAGAGAGAGGAAGAGTCTAGTGTCAAATATGAGCCAAGTCCGGCGCAGGGAATGGGGGAATTCCGGCTCGACCGAACGAGGTCATTATGAGGCAAGGATGTGGGCAGGAGGAGAGAAGCGGGCGGAGTTGAAAGAAGCGAAAATTTGCTGTGAGCTTGGCTCCAACTTCCGAATGCCGGCGCAGCGCGCTTCTCGCGAAATGAATGACTTGATGATCGAACGCCACACCATCAAACCCTATCAATTGCTTCTCCCACGCTCGGAGACTCGGGTCGTATGCGTCGCATTGATACTTAGTGTTCCACGCCGAATTGCGTGCAAATCACCGCTGCGTCAGATGCTTTGGTCTGCGCGGACAATCGTCCCCGAGCAGACCTTGTGATTTGAGAGTGAGTCAAAACGGGCAGAGTATGCTGAGAGCATGTTGAAACGTCTCGTTTGGGACATAGACACAGCAGAGGCGTTGGCATATTTTTGTAGCAAGCTTTGCACAGGTTCTCTCACTTGCAAGGGGTCTGAGACGGCACAATTGACAGCGCAAACACATTCTACTGAGATTTTTCGCACGAAAAGCGTGTCTGCGCAACGTATATGAGATTGTTGGTGAGTCTCAGTTCCGCATACAGTTCCGTACTCCACAAACGGACGCAACAGCATCGTACCCTTCAGAGTCAGGGATAGGGCTACGTCATAGAGCAGTGCAACTTTAACTGATCCTGTTTGAGATGGTGCGCGGGCCCGGAAACCGTCTGGTGGCAACGGCACAAATGCCGCCTTCCAACTGGATGCCTTCCCGTACGCTATTCCGCTAAATCTGTGTGCTCCAAATTTCATCAAATGGATACATCCGAGAAATAGCGGACTGCACGTATCCCGTAAGCACGTTGCGGTAAATCGCTGCGCAAATCACGCAGATTCATGTCCGCCGCAAACTCCGTTCCTTTGACCGGATGTCCGACCCGAGCGACGATGACAGCGACGATATGGACCTTTGGGAGGACGAGGACGCCGAGGCAGCAGAGCAGCAGCAGCTGCTGCTGCTTGCTGCAACGGCTCTGGTTGTGGGGCCGTGCTTGGCCGCAACGCGCGCGTCCGAAAGCGCTTCCAATCGCGCTTCTACCTTCGCCGGGCTCAGCTACTGCCCGACCCTCGCCAGGACACGCCTTGGCAGTGTCTACACGTCACGCGAGACGACCGCGCCTACATCGTGACCATGGGGTTGGACGTCGACACGTTCAACTATCTTTTATCGGCCGGCTTCGCGCGTGAGTGGGATACATCACTGGGCCCGATGACAAGGATATCTCAAGAATTGTTTGAGGATATCGCGCTGTCATTCGGACACTACGCACCAGGATTGCTCAAGAATCACATGCTGTAATCCTGGTGTGATCCTCAAGCCAATAGTTTGGATAACAGTCCAGGATAGCACGAGGAATTCTTGCTGAAAACCAGGTGAAAACCTGGTGAGAATTTGTAGATCATATTCAAGATAGTGTTCCAGGATTTCTCGAAATTTCAGTCTTGCTTTTCCTCGTGCGATCTTTGAGCAACAGGTACAACTTTATTCGAGGAATGTTCGCTGAAAACCTTGTGTAAACCTTGTGAGATACTGTGGTAAATACTTACTGAAATAGACAAGGTTTTCTCAAGGTTTTCTCAGTGGGATCCTCATGGGTTCCTCAAGACTAAATGACAAGATTGGCAAGAAATTCGCTCAAGTCACACATGAAGGGGTCCTTGTGTGATTCTTGAGGGGTTGTATTGGTTAGTGGTTGAGGATGGCATGGGGAGATACTGAAGAAAACCTCATGGTCATATTTCAGTTTAGTCGCGAGAATGACATGTGGTTTGCAGGATGTGAATCTGGAGAAATCCTGAAATGAGAATAAAGAGAGTTGTTTGTTTGCAATTGGAATCCAAGAGCAGAAAGAGTGAGACATCAGGGATGGTGATTGAGGAATCCAGGTCATGCGCAAAATGCCTGTCCCAAAATGGAAAATGAAAGATTTCAGAAAGATTGCAAGCACCCAAAGGGGGAAAATGGTTGATGGCACAGGAAGTTGGAACCCAAATAGGGATTGTCTCAGCCAGGGGTACGACTGGGGCCTGAATGGTGTTTTTAAGGGAGAGGAGAGACACAGTGGTGGTTGACACATTGCGGGTGGCGGTTTCTGTGACAAGCAGTGTGGAACATGTTGAACAGTGTGGCCAACCAGCGCGGACGATCGGAGCGTGAGAAACCGCGATTCAGCGTTCAATTGCACCCCAGGAAGATTCTTTTGCGTTCCGGAATGCGATTGGATATTGGGAAAGAGGATAGATTCTGCGGAAGAGTACTTGACACTGCGCGTCACAGCAACCACCACCCATGCTGTGTCGTCGACCACTGCGGACGTTCGGACTGTGGGAAACCGCGATTCAGGGTCCAATCGCACCCCAGGAACATTCTTTCGCGTTCCGCAATGCGATTTGATATTGCGAAAGAGGACAGATTGTGCAGGAGAGTGCTTGACACTGCGCGTCACAGCAACCACCACCCACGCTGTGTCGTCGACCACTGCGGACGTTTGGACTGTGAGAAACCGCGATTCAGGGTCCAATCGCACCCCAGGAACATTCTTTCGCGTTCCGCAATGCGATTTGATATTGGGAAAGAGGACAGATTGTGCGGAAGAGTGATTTCGGATGAGCTGACCGTGACGTGTCTGTGCGTTCTGAGCCACCCACGCTGTGTCGCCAACCACCACGGACGTTCGGACTCCGGGAAACCGCGATTCAGGGTCCAATCGCACCCCAGGAACATTCTTTCATGTTCCGCAATGCGATTTGATATTGGGAAAGAGGACAGATTGTGCAGGAGAGTGCTTGACACTGCGCGTCACAGCAACCACCACCCACGCTGTGTCGTCGACCACTGCGGACGTTTGGACTGAGAGAAACCGCGATTCAGGGTCCAATCGCACCCCAGGAACATTCTTTCGCGTTCCGCAATGCGATTTGATATTGGGAAAGAGGACAGATTGTGCAGGAGAGTGCCCGACACTGCGCGTCACAGCAACCACCACCCATGCTGTGTCGTCGACCACTGCGGACGTTTGGACTGTGAGAAACCGCGATTCAGGGTCCAATCGCACCCCAGGAACATTCTTTCGCGTTCCGCAATGCGATTTGATATTGGGAAAGAGGACAGATTGTGCGGAAGAGTGATTTCGGATGAGCTGACCGTGACGTGTCTGTGCGTTCTGAGCCACCCACGCTGTGTCGCCAACCACCACGGACGTTCGGACTCCGGGAAACCGCGATTCAGGGTCCAATCGCACCCCAGGAACATTCTTTCGTGTTCCGCAATGCGATTTGATATTGGGAAAGAGGACAGATTGTGCAGGAGAGTGCTTGACACTGCGCGTCACAGCAACCACCACCCACGCTGTGTCGTCGACCACTGCGGACGTATGGACTGAGAGAAACCGCGATTCAGGGTCTAATCGCACCCCAGGAACATTCTTTCGCGTTCCGCAATGCGATTTGATATTGGGAAAGAGGACAGATTGTGCGGAAGAGTGATTTCGGATGAGCTGACCGTGACGTGTCTGTGCGTTCTGAGCCACCCACGCTGTGTCGCCAACCACCACGGACGTTCGGACTCCGGGAAACCGCGATTCAGGGTCCAATCGCACCCCAGGAACATTCTTTCGTGTTCCGCAATGCGATTTGATATTGGGAAAGAGGACAGATTGTGCAGGAGAGTGCTCGACACTGCGCGTCACAGCAACCACCACCCACGCTGTGTCGTCGACCACTGCGGACGTTTGGACTGTGAGAAACCGCGATTCAGGGTCCAATCGCACCCCAGGAACATTCTTTCGCGTTCCGCAATGCGATTTGATATTGGGAAAGAGGACAGATTGTGCAGGAGAGTGCCCGACACTGCGCGTCACAGCAACCACCACCCACGCTGTGTCGTCGACCACTGCGGACGTTTGGACTGAGAGAAACCGCGATTCAGGGTCCAGTCGCACCCCAGGAACATCCTTTCGCGTTCCGCAATGCGATTTGATATTGGGAAAGAGGACAGATTGTGCGGAAGAGTGATTTCGGATGAGCTGAGCATGACGTGTCTGTGCGTTCTGAGCCACCCACGCTGTGTCGCCAACCACCACGGACGTTCGGACTCCGAGAAACCGCGATTCAGGGTCCAATCGCACCCCAGGAACATTCTTTCGTGTTCCGCAATGCGATTTGATATTGGGAAAGAGGACAGATTGTGCAGGAGAGTGCTTGACACTGCGCGTCACAGCAACCACCACCCACGCTGTGTCGTCGACCACTGCGGACGTTTGGACTGAGAGAAACCGCGATTCAGGGTCCAGTCGCACCCCAGGAACATCCTTTCGCGTTCCGCAATGCGATTTGATATTGGGAAAGAGGACAGATTGTGCGGAAGAGTGATTTCGGATGAGCTGAGCATGACGTGTCTGTGCGTTCTGAGCCACCCACGCTGTGTCGCCAACCACCACGGACGTTCGGACTCCGAGAAACCGCGATTCAGGGTCCAATCGCACCCCAGGAACATTCTTTCGTGTTCCGCAATGCGATTTGATATTGGGAAAGAGGACAGATTGTGCAGGAGAGTGCTTGACACTGCGCGTCACAGCAACCACCACCCACGCTGTGTCGTCGACCACTGCGGACGTTTGGACTGTGAGAAACCGCGATTCAGGGTCCAATCGCACCCCAGGAACATTCTTTCGCGTTCCGCAATGCGATTTGATATTGGGAAAGAGGACAGATTGTGCAGGAGAGTGCCCGACACTGCGCGTCACAGCAACCACCACCCACGCTGTGTCGTCGACCACTGCGGACGTTTGGACTGAGAGAAACCGCGATTCAGGGTCCAGTCGCACCCCAGGAACATCCTTTCGCGTTCCGCAATGCGATTTGATATTGGGAAAGAGGACAGATTGTGCGGAAGAGTGATTTCGGATGAGCTGAGCATGACGTGTCTGTGCGTTCTGAGCCACCCACGCTGTGTCGCCAACCACCACGGACGTTCGGACTCCGAGAAACCGCGATTCAGGGTCCAATCGCACCCCAGGAACATTCTTTCGTGTTCCGCAATGCGATTTGATATTGGGAAAGAGGACAGATTGTGCAGGAGAGTGCTCGACACTGCGCGTCACAGCAACCACCACCCACGCTGTGTCGTCGACCACTGCGGACGTTTGGACTGTGAGAAACCGCGATTCAGGGTCCAATCGCACCCCAGGAACATTCTTTCGCGTTCCGCAATGCGATTTGATATTGGGAAAGAGGACAGATTGTGCAGGAGAGTGCCCGACACTGCGCGTCACAGCAACCACCACCCACGCTGTGTCGTCGACCACTGCGGACGTTTGGACTGAGAGAAACCGCGATTCAGGGTCCAGTCGCACCCCAGGAACATCCTTTCGCGTTCCGCAATGCGATTTGATATTGGGAAAGAGGACAGATTGTGCGGAAGAGTGATTTCGGATGAGCTGAGCATGACGTGTCTGTGCGTTCTGAGCCACCCACGCTGTGTCGCCAACCACCACGGACGTTCGGACTCCGAGAAACCGCGATTCAGGGTCCAATCGCACCCCAGGAACATTCTTTCGTGTTCCGCAATGCGATTTGATATTGGGAAAGAGGACAGATTGTGCAGGAGAGTGCTCGACACTGCGCGTCACAGCAACCACCACCCACGCTGTGTCGTCGACCACTGCGGACGTTTGGACTGTGAGAAACCGCGATTCAGGGTCCAATCGCACCCCAGGAACATTCTTTCGCGTTCCGCAATGCGATTTGATATTGGGAAAGAGGACAGATTGTGCAGGAGAGTGCCCGACACTGCGCGTCACAGCAACCACCACCCACGCTGTGTCGTCGACCACTGCGGACGTTTGGACTGAGAGAAACCGCGATTCAGGGTCCAGTCGCACCCCAGGAACATCCTTTCGCGTTCCGCAATGCGATTTGATATTGGGAAAGAGGACAGATTGTGCGGAAGAGTGATTTCGGATGAGCTGAGCATGACGTGTCTGTGCGTTCTGAGCCACCCACGCTGTGTCGCCAACCACCACGGACGTTCGGACTCCGAGAAACCGCGATTCAGGGTCCAATCGCACCCCAGGAACATTCTTTCGTGTTCCGCAATGCGATTTGATATTGGGAAAGAGGACAGATTGTGCAGGAGAGTGCTCGACACTGCGCGTCACAGCAACCACCACCCACGCTGTGTCGTCGACCACTGCGGACGTTTGGACTGTGAGAAACCGCGATTCAGGGTCCAATCGCACCCCAGGAACATTCTTTCGCGTTCCGCAATGCGATTTGATATTGGGAAAGAGGACAGATTGTGCAGGAGAGTGCCCGACACTGCGCGTCACAGCAACCACCACCCACGCTGTGTCGTCGACCACTGCGGACGTTTGGACTGTGAGAAACCGCGATTCAGGGTCCAATCGCACCCCAGGAACATTCTTTCGCGTTCTGCAATGCGATTTGATATTGGGAAAGAGGACAGATTGTGCGGAAGAGTGATTTCGGATGAGCTGACCGTGACGTGTCTGTGCGTTCTGAGCCACCCACGCTGTGTCGCCAACCACCACGGACGTTCGGACTCCGAGAAACCGCGATTCAGGGTCCAATCGCACCCCAGGAACATTCTTTCGTGTTCCGCAATGCGATTTGATATTGGGAAAGAGGACAGATTGTGCAGGAGAGTGCTTGACACTGCGCGTCACAGCAACCACCACCCACGCTGTGTCGTCGACCACTGCGGACGTTTGGACTGAGAGAAACCGCGATTCAGGGTCCAATCGCACCCCAGGAACATTCTTTCGCGTTCCGCAATGCGATTTGATATTGGGAAAGAGGACAGATTGTGCAGGAGAGTGCCCGACACTGCGCGTCACAGCAACCACCACCCACGCTGTGTCGTCGACCACTGCGGACGTTTGGACTGAGAGAAACCGCGATTCAGGGTCCAGTCGCACCCCAGGAACATCCTTTCGCGTTCCGCAATGCGATTTGATATTGGGAAAGAGGACAGATTGTGCGGAAGAGTGATTTCGGATGAGCTGAGCATGACGTGTCTGTGCGTTCTGAGCCACCCACGCTGTGTCGCCAACCACCACGGACGTTCGGACTCCGAGAAACCGCGATTCAGGGTCCAATCGCACCCCAGGAACATTCTTTCGTGTTCCGCAATGCGATTTGATATTGGGAAAGAGGACAGATTGTGCAGGAGAGTGCTTGACACTGCGCGTCACAGCAACCACCACCCACGCTGTGTCGTCGACCACTGCGGACGTTTGGACTGTGAGAAACCGCGATTCAGGGTCCAATCGCACCCCAGGAACATTCTTTCGCGTTTCGCAATGCGATTTGATATTGGGAAAGAGGACAGATTGTGCAGGAGAGTGCTTGACACTGCGCGTCACAGCAACCACCACCCACGCTGTGTCGTCGACCACTGCGGACGTTTGGACTGTGAGAAACCGCGATTCAGGGTCCAATCGCACCCCAGGAACATTCTTTCGCGTTCCGCAATGCGATTTGATATTGTGAAAGAGGACAGATTGTGCAGGAGAGTGCTCGACACTGCGCGTCACAGCAACCACCACCCACGCTGTGTCGTCGACCACTGAGGACGTTTGGACTGTGAAAAACCGCGATTCAGGGTCCAATCGCACCCCAGGAACATTCTTTCGCGTTCCGCAATGCGATTTGATATTGGGAAAGAGGACAGATTGTGCAGGAGAGTGATTTCGGATGAGCTGAGCATGACGTGTCTGTGCGTTCTGATATGCGACGAGGCGCAGGTTAGGGAACTGGCGCGAGTGCGAAGGAAGCGAAGGAGTAATATTAATACGAGAGTATAATAGAATACAGACGACGCGTACCTGGCGCGAGTGCGAAGGAAGCGAAGGAGTAAGGCTCCGCTTTGCACCCGTGCCGGTCATATGGCTCGTTACAAGAGTACGGTATCACCAACACACCCCCTAACGAGGCACATGGGGAGTAATAAAGACATACTGGTTATCCCGATAAAGTAGAGAATAAAGATTGATGAGGCACGAAGTCCGAGAAAGAGCGGCCGAGACCGAGCATCTTGCGAGCAGCGTCGAGTTTCTGGCGAGGCAAGGCCTTCGTGAGAATGTCGGCAGGCATACAGTCCGTCGAAATGTGCGCGATCTCCATGGCGCCGCGCTCGACCATCTCGCGAAGCCAGTGATAGCGCAGGTCGAGGTGCTTCATACGGCCATGATGTTGCGGGTTCCGCGCGACCTGTACCGCGGACTGGTTGTCGATAGACAGGCGGGGCGGCGAGTCGAATTTGTACCCAAGCGGCTCGAGGAACTTGCGCATCCAGACGAGTTCTTGGCCGGCGGTGCATGCGGCGACGTACTCGGCCTCGGTAGTGGACAGCGCGACGATGCTTTGCAGCTTGCTGGACCAGGACACAGCGCCGCTGCCCATCTTGACAACCATGCCGGTGGTTGAGCGTCCGTTGTCGACGTTGCCGCCGTGGTCCGCGTCAGAGAACGTGTCGTACAGCCGGGGCGACGGCGTGGGCGCATATATGAGCATGTAGTCGAGCGTACCGGCAACGTAGCGCGCGAGGTGCTTCAGCGCCGTCCAGTGAGCGCGACCTGGGTTGGACTGGAAGCGAGCGAGCACGCCGACGGCGTACGACAGATCCGGGCGAGTGGCGACGGCGGCGTAGGCGATGGCACCGAGTAGGTTCAGATACGGGACGTTGGACATACCGGCGCGCTCGTCGTCGGTTTTCGGCGACATCTCGGTCGTGTAGTGCGCGTTCGAGTCCATGGGCGTTTGGACGGGCGCGGCGGCGGCGAGTTCGAAGCGGGCGAGGACGTCGGTCAGGTACTGGCGTTGGCAGAGCCCGACGGCACCGCGGTCCCCATCGCGTTTAACCTCGACGCCAAGCAGCCACTTGGTAGGGCCGAGGTCGCGAAGTTCGAGGTGTTTGGCGAGCTCGACAATCGTGGCTTGGATGCGCTCGCGCGACTTTGCTGCGAGGGTCATGTCGTCGACAAAGACGGGAACGATGACCCGCTCATCGCCACGGCCGTACACCCAGACTGAGTTGTCGGCGGCGACCTTCACGAAGCCCATGTCGACGAGGATCTTGTCGAGCTTGAGGTGCCAATTGCGTCCAGCTTGCTTGAGCCCGTATAGCGACTTGAGTAGCGCGAGCACGGTGTTGGGATCGTCCGGTTTGAAGCCTTCGGGGAACTTCATGTACACCGTCTCGTCCAGGTCGCCGTTGAGGTACGCAGCAGTGATGTCGACGCTCCAGAGCAGTAGCCCCTCCTGTGCGGCCAAGGCGAAGACGGAGCGGAGAGCAGGCCAGCGCGGCGTCGGCGAGAACGTCTCTGCGTAATCAAAACCGGGTCGCTGAGCATCTCCGCGAGCGACAAGGCGAGCTTTGTAGCGTTCAACGTTACCGTTCTCGTCGCGCTTGACCTTGAAGACCCATTTGCAGCCAATGGCGCGCGCACCCTCGGGAAGTTGAACCATTTTGACGACGTTCATGCGCACCAGATTTTCTAGCTCGCGGTGCGCGGCATCTCGCCATGCATCGCGCTCCATTGGCCGACGCATAGCTTCTGCGTAGGTGCGCGGTTCATCGCGGTCTGGGTCGGTGCGCGAGTCGAATGCAAACTCCAGGGCGTCTTCGTACGCGAATGAATCATGTTCGGCGAGCGTGGCAGTGGTCGAGGCTAGCATAGCGGCATGCACGGCGTCGTCGTCGAAGAGGGCGTCGTCGGCGACGTCTTGGGCTTGCATCGCGACGCGGACGTCGTCGTCGTCGTCATCATCGACATCCTCGACGTAGGCGCGGCGGGCGGTAGGGTACATCTTCGATCGCCGAAGGTCAGGCTCACCGAGCGAACCGGTATAGCGCGTGTTGCGCGTGGACCGACGTTCGCTCGTCGCCGCGGGACCAGCTGGCGAGGCTGGCGCGGGAGCTGCTGTAACCTCCGGCAGACGAAGGAGAGGCGCTGGCGGCGCTGCGGGCGCGGTCGCTTGCGGCGGTCGTGGCGCGTGCGGCGGCGGCGGCGCGTGCGGCGTTGGCGGCACGGGCGGCGGCGGCGGCACGGGCGACGACGGCGGCAGAGGCGGCGGCGGCACAGGCGGCTGGCCATGGTTGGGTTGGGCAGGGACCGGGGGCGGCGCGTCGTCGTCGTCATCCGGCCCGGTGTCCAGTACTCCAGGGATATCGGACGGGAGAAGGTCCGTCGCAAGCAAGTCGAGCGGCGAGCGCGAGTTGCCCGGGAAGGCGTGTTCGTCGAATACGGCCTGTGATGACTCGAAATGCACGCGTTTTTCAGTGTTGTAGAATCGCCAGCATCCTGGTTTGGTGTCTGAGTAGCCCAGGCAAGTCGCTTTGGCGTAGTGCGAGTCGAACGAATTACGCTTGTCCGCTGGCACGAGTGTGTACGCGAGCGAGCCGAACACGCGGAAGTGGGAGACGTCAGGCTTGCGGCCGTACCAGATTTCGAATGGCGTTTCGCCCGGGTTGAGCGCTGAGGTGCACGTTCTGTTGTGGATGTAAGTGTATGCCTCGACAGCGTACGGCCAGAACGAAGCCGGTAGCCCAGCCTCGGCGAGCATCGCCGTCGCGGCCTCCATCGTGTCACGGTGAGCGCGCTCGGCGACGCCATTCTGATAGGGCTCCGCGCGCTCGGTGTGCTTGATCTCAATGCCGGTAGACTTGCAGAACTCTTCCCACCGCCTCCCGACGAATTCACCGCCCTTGTCGTTGTGAAATAGTCGAAGTTTCTCTCCGGTCTGACGTTCGGCCCAGGCAACGTAGTCGACGAAGGCATCGAAGGCATCGCTCTTCTTCCGCAAGAAGTAGGCTCGGCGCAGTCGAGAGCGGTCGTCGAGGAAGATGATCCAGTACAAGAAGCCCTGGATCGAACGTTTCAGTGGCCCTTTCAAGTCAGCGTGTACCATGCCGAGTCGACGGTCGGAGCGACGAGCGGGGCCGCGAGGGACGTCGTGACGGTGCAACTTGCCAGCGAGGCAAGGCTCGCAGAGCGCAGACTTGGTGCGCGCGCCCTTGATGCTCAAGCCCTTCACCGCGCGCGTCTTCTCCATGCCGGCGATGGCGTCAACGTTGGTGTGCGCGAAGCGGCGGTGCCAGAGCTCCATGTTGAGCGTGGCCGTCGTTGCCCTGTTTGCAGACTCGTAGGCGACAGACCGTCCATCGAGGTAGCCGACGTTGTTGGTGACTGTGGCCGTGAATAGAAGCTTGCCGTTGCGTTCGAACTTGAGCAGGTTACGCTTGCCGTGGATTTCGAAGTCGCGATTCGTCATGAGGTGGAAGACGGAAAATAGATTCACACCGAGTGCTGGCACGTAGAGTACATCGTCGAAGATGACGGGAGGACCTTCGGCACCGTTGACCCGCGGTACGAACTCGACAGCGCCCACCCCCTCCGAATAGATTATCGTGTCGTCAGCAAGGCGAATAGGCGTGCGGTACGGTAATAGCGTTCGAAACCAGTTGCGATTTGGCGTCATATGCGCAGAGCAGCCTGTATCAGCGTTCCAGTCAGCGCAGGCTCTAGACGATGCAGCGGCGTGTGCGAGTTCGGCGGAGGAAGCTGATACGAAATGACGAACGGCAGCGTTGGATGACGCAGTCGGTTCGGCGTCCGCGACGTTGGCCTTCGTCTTCTTGTCGTCGGCCTTGCGTCCCTCGTGGCGCGAGCGGTTGAACGATTCACGAAGTTCCTTCCCGGCTTTGAGAATCGCATCGCGGCGCTTGCAGAGCTCGGACGAGTGGTCGGGCGAGTCGCAGAACAGGCAGCGTGTGAGGCCGGCGTCCTTGTGCATGCGCTTCAGCGCGTCGACGAGGGAGAGCTTTTGACCGAAGGGCGGCGGCGCGACGGCACTGGGAACGGCGGCAGCGGCGCGGGCGCGCATGGCGGCAGCGGCGGGCTTGCCTCGCGTGAGCTGCTGGTCGTCCTCGACGCGCGCGGCGGCGTGGATGGTAGACATTTCGAGCGGTTTCTCGCCGTTCGAGACGTGGATGGCTGTAGCGAGCGTACCGTACTCTTCGGGGAGGGCGCGCATCCAGACACAAGCGTCGAATTCGTCGTCGAAATCTTTGAGAGAGTAAGCGGTCGGGCGAAGGCGCTTGCGCTCGCGCGACTTCTCCATGACGCGCGAGTAGAGGTCCGTGAGCGTGTCAGACGGCGACATCTTGATGTTAAGCTCGTCGCCCATCGCCTGGAAGCGTTGTCCGGGACGTTTGGTGCTGAACCGCTTCGTCAGGGCGGTCCAGAAGGTGTACGCGTTTTTCTTCTGGTACTCGTCGAGGAATTCGCCCTGGATGGACGCGTCGAGGTGGCGGTACAGGTGGCCGCAGACGGCGCGGTGCTTGTCCTCCCACAGCGTGAGCGCGGCGAGAGTCTCGGGCTTGGCGGCGTCGACGGCTGGTGCGACGCTGTGCGACAGCTCGATGTAGCGGCTCAGCATGCGGGTGTCGAGGAACGCGGTCATTTCGTTCTCGAACTGCGCGAAGTTGCCCTCGTGGAGCGGCGTCACGTTCGTGCGCGTCGAGCTTTCGTAGTTGGCGTCCATAGCGGTGAGCGGTCAAGGGATGACGCGCTCCGGCGACGTCCGCGTTGATGGCCGGTCGCGTCAACAGATCTGCGGTAGATCTGCGCGTGTCCGGTAGGTTGGCGCGCTTGATGCCTTTGCACGCTTCGGGTCAGGGCTCTGTGAGCGTGACGGATGCGGCTGGCTGTATCAAGAGGCGCGTTGACTCCTATTCCAAGTTCCCTGTCGTTTACACGACGGGGCTCATAACCTATGCGACGAGGCGCAGGTTAGGGAACTGGCGCGAGTGCGAAGGAAGCGAAGGAGTAATATTAATACGAGAGTATAATAGAATACAGACGACGCGTACCTGGCGCGAGTGCGAAGGAAGCGAAGGAGTAAGGCTCCGCTTTGCACCCGCGCCGGTCATATGGCTCGTTACAAGAGTACGGTATCACCAACATCTGAGCCACCCACGCTGTGTCGCCAACCACCACGGACGTTCGGACTCCGAGAAACCGCGATTCAGGGTCAAATCGCACCCCAGGAACATTCTTTCGCGTTTCGCAATGCGATTTGATATTGGGAAAGAGGACAGATTGTGCAGGAGAGTGCTTGACACTGCGCGTCACAGCAACCACCACCCACGCTGTGTCGTCGACCACTGCGGACGTTTGGACTGTGAGAAACCGCGATTCAGGGTCCAATCGCACCCCAGGAACATTCTTTCGCGTTCCGCAATGCGATTTGATATTGCGAAAGAGGACAGATTGTGCAGGAGAGTGCTTGACACTGCGCGTCACAGCAACCACCACCCACGCTGTGTCGTCGACCACTGCGGACGTTTGGACTGTGAGAAACCGCGATTCAGGGTCCAATCGCACCCCAGGAACATTCTTTCGCGTTCCGCAATGCGATTTGATATTGGGAAAGAGGACAGATTGTGCAGGAGAGTGATTTCGGATGAGCTGAGCATGACGTGTCTGTGCGTTCTGAGCCACCCACGCTGTGTCGCCAACCACCACGGACGTTCGGAATGTGAGAAACCGCGATTCAGGGTCAAATCGCACCCCAGGAACATTCTTTCGCGTTTCGCAATGCGATTTGATATTGGGAAAGAGGACAGATTGTGCAGGAGAGTGCTCGACACTGCGCGTCACAGCAACCACCACCCACGCTGTGTCGGCGACCACCGGGGACGTTCGGACTGTGAGAAACCGTGATTCAGGGATAAATCAAACCCCAGGAACATTGTTTCGCGTTCCGCAATGCGATTTGATATTGGGAAAGAGGACAGATTGTGCAGGAGAGTGCTCGACACTGCGCGTCACAGCAACCACCACCCACGCTGTGTCGTCGACCACTGCGGACGTTTGGACTGCGAGAAACCGCAATTCAGGGTCCAATCGCACCCCAGGATCATTCTTTCGCGTTCCGCAGTGCGATTTGATATTGGGAAAGAGGACAGATTGTGCAGGAGAGTGCTCGACACTGCGCGTCACAGCAACCACCACCCACGCTGTGTCGTCGACCACTGCAGACGTTTGGACTGCGGGAAACCGCAATTCAGGGTCCAATCGCACCCCAGGAACATTCTTTCGCGTTCCGCAGTGCGATTTGATATTGGGAAAGAGGACAGATTGTGCGGAAGAATGATTTTGGATGAGCTGAGCGTGACGTGTCTGTGCGTTCTGAGCCACCCACGCTGTGTCGCCAACCACCACGGACGTTCGGACTCCGAGAAACCGCAATTCAGGGTCCAATCGCACCCCAGGAACATTCTTTCGCGTTCCGCAATGCGATTTGATATTGGGAAAGAGGACAGATTGTGCAGGAGAGTGCTTGACACTGCGCGTCACAGCAACCACCTCCCACGCTGTGTCGTCGACCACTTCGGACGTTTGGACTGTGAGAAACCGCGATTCAGGGTCCAGTCGCACCCCAGGAACATCCTTTCGCGTTCCGCAATGCGATTTGATATTGGGAAAGAGGACAGATTATGCGGAAGAGTGATTTCGGATGAGCTGACCGTGACGTGTCTGTGCGTTCTGAGCCACCCACGCTGTGTCGCCAACCACCACGGACGTTCGGAATGTGAGAAACCGCGATACAGGGTCCAATCGCACCCCAGGAACATTCTTTCGAGTTCCGCAACGCGATTTGATATTGCGAAAGAGGACAGATTGTGCAGGAGAGTGCTCGACACTGCGCGTCACAGCAACCACCACCCACGCTGTGTCGGCGACCACCGGGGACGTTCGGACTGTGAGAAACCGTGATTCAGGGTCCAATCGCACCCCAGGAACATCCTTTCGCGTTCCGCAATGCGATTTGATATTGCGAAAGACGACAGATTGTGCAGGCGAGTGCTCAACACTGCGCGTCACAGCAACCACCACCCACGCTGTGTCGGCGACCACCGGGACTTTCAGACTGTGAGAAATCGTGATTCAGGGATAAATCGCACCCCAGGAACATTCTTTCGCGTTCCGCAATGCGATTTGATATTGGGAATGAGGACAGATTGTGCAGGAGAGTGCTTGACACTGCGCGTCACAGCAACCACCTCCCACGCTGTGTCGTCGACCACTTCGGACGTTTGGACTGTGAGAAACCGCGATTCAGGGTCCAGTCGCACCCCAGGAACATCCTTTCGCGTTCCGCAATGCGATTTGATATTGGGAAAGAGGACAGATTATGCGGAAGAGTGATTTCGGATGAGCTGACCGTGACGTGTCTGTGCGTTCTGAGCCACCCACGCTGTGTCGCCAACCACCACGGACGTTCGGAATGTGAGAAACCGCGATACAGGGTCCAATCGCACCCCAGGAACATTCTTTCGAGTTCCGCAACGCGATTTGATATTGCGAAAGAGGACAGATTGTGCAGGAGAGTGCTCGACACTGCGCGTCACAGCAACCACCACCCACGCTGTGTCGTCGACCACCACGGACGTTTGGACTCCGGGAAACCGCGATTCAGGGTCCAATCGCACCCCAGGAACATTCTTTCGTGTTCCGCAATGCGATTTGATATTGGGAAAGAGGACAGATTGTGCAGGAGAGTGCTCGACACTGCGCGTCACAGCAACCACCACCCACGCTGTGTCGTCGACCACTGCGGACGTTTGGACTGTGAGAAACCGCGATTCAGGGTCCAATCGCACCCCAGGAACATTCTTTCGCGTTCCGCAATGCGATTTGATATTGGGAAAGAGGACAGATTGTGCAGGAGAGTGCTTGACACTGCGCGTCACAGCAACCACCTCACACGCTGTGTCGTCGACCACTGCGGACGTTTGGACTGTGAGAAACCGCGATTCAGGGTCCAGTCGCACCCCAGGAACATCCTTTCGCGTTCCGCAATGCGATTTGATATTGGGAAAGAGGACAGATTGTGCGGAAGAGTGATTTCGGATGAGCTGAGCATGACGTGTCTGTGCGTTCTGAGCCACCCACGCTGTGTCGCCAACCACCACGGACGTTCGGACTCCGGGAAACCGCGATTCAGGGTCCAATCGCACCCCAGGAACATTCTTTCGTGTTCCGCAATGCGATTTGATATTGGGAAAGAGGACAGATTGTGCAGGAGAGTGCTTGACACTGCGCGTCACAGCAACCACCTCCCACGCTGTGTCGTCGACCACTTCGGACGTTTGGACTGTGAGAAACCGCGATTCAGGGTCCAGTCGCACCCCAGGAATATGATTTCGCGTTCCGCAATGCGATTTGATATTGGGAAAGAGGACAGATTATGCGGAAGAGTGATTTCGGATGAGCTGACCGTGACGTGTCTGTGCGTTCTGAGCCACCCACGCTGTGTCGCCAACCACCACGGACGTTCGGAATGTGAGAAACCGCGATACAGGGTCCAATCGCACCCCAGGAACATTCTTTCGAGTTCCGCAACGCGATTTGATATTGCGAAAGAGGACAGATTGTGCAGGCGAGTGCTCGACACTGCGCGTCACAGCAACCACCACCCACGCTGTGTCGGCGACCACCGGGGACGTTTGGACTGTGAGAAACCGCGATTCAGGGTCCAATCGCACCCCAGGAACATTCTTTCGCGTTCCGCAATGCAATTTGATATTGGGAAAGAGGACAGATTGTGCAGGCGAGTGCTCGACACTGCGCGTCACAGCAACCACCACCCACACTGTGTCGGCGACCACCGGGGACGGTCGGACTGTGAGAAACCGTGATTCAGAGTCCAATCGAACCCCAGGAACATTCTTTCGCGTTCCGCAATGCAATTTGATATTGGGAAAGAGGACAGATTGTGCAGGCGAGTGCTCGACACTGCGCGTCACAGCAACCACCACCCGCGCTGTGTCGTCGACCACTGCGGACGTTTGGACTGTGAGAAACCGCGATTCAGGGTCCAATCGCACCCCAGGAACATCCTTTCGCGTTCCGCAATGCAATTTGATATTGGGAAAGAGGACAGATTGTGCAGGCGAGTGCTCGACACTGCGCGTCACAGCAACCACCACCCACGCTGTGTCGGCGACCACTGGGGACGTTTGGACTGTGAGAAACCGCGATTCAGGGTCCAATCGCACCCCAGGAACATCCTTTCGCGTTCCGCAATGCGATTTGATATTGCGAAAGACGACAGATTGTGCAGGCGAGTGCTCAACACTGCGCGTCACAGCAACCATCACCCACGCTGTGTCGGCGACCACCGGGGACTTTCGGACTGTGAGAAACCGTGATTCAGGGATAAATCGAACCCCAGGAACATTCTTTCGCGTTCCGCAATGCAATTTGATATTGGGAAAGAGGACAGATTGTGCAGGCGAGTGCTCGACACTGCGCGTCACAGCAACCACCACCCACGCTGTGTCGGCGACCACCGGGGACGTTCGGACTGTGAGAAACCGTGATTCAGGGTCCAATCGCACCCCAGGAACATCCTTTCGCGTTCCGCAATGCGATTTGATATTGCGAAAGACGACAGATTGTGCAGGCGAGTGCTCAACACTGCGCGTCACAGCAACCACCACCCACGCTGTGTCGGCGACCACCGGGGACTTTCAGACTGTGAGAAATCGTGATTCAGGGATAAATCGCACCCCAGGAACATTCTTTCGCGTTCCGCAATGCGATTTGATATTGCGAAAGAGGACAGATTGTGCAGGAGAGTGCTCGACACTGCGCGTCACAGCAACCACCACCCACGCTGTGTCGTCGACCACTGCGGACGTTTGGACTGCGAGAAACCGCAATTCAGGGTCCAATCGCACCCCAGGATCATTCTTTCGCGTTCCGCAGTGCGATTTGATATTGGAAAGAGGACAGATTGTGCGGAAGAATGATTTTGGATGAGCTGAGCGTGACGTGTCTGTGCGTTCTGAGCCACCCACGCTGTGTCGCCAACCACCACGGACGTTCGGAATGTGAGAAACCGCGATACAGGGTCCAATCGCACCCCAGGAACATTCTTTCGCGTTCCGCAATGCGATTTGATATTGCGAAAGAGGACAGATTGTGCAGGAGAGTGCTCGACACTGCGCGTCACAGCAACCACCACCCACGCTGTGTCGTCGACCACTGCGGACGTTTGGACGGCGAGAAACCGCAATTCAGGGTCCAATCGCACCCCAGGAACATTCTTTCGCGTTGCGCAGTGCGATTTGATATTGGGAAAGAGGACAGATTGTGCAGGAGAGTGCTCGACACTGCGCGTCACAACAACCACCACCCACGCTGTGTCGCCAACCACCGCGGACGTTCGGACTGCGAGAAACCGCAATTCAGGGTCCAATCGCACCCCAGGAACATTCTTTCGCGTTGCGCAGTGCGATTTGATATTGGGAAAGAGGACAGATTGTGCAGGAGAGTGCTCGACACTGCGCGTCACAACAACCACCACCCACGCTGTGTCGCCAACCACCGCGGACGTTCGGACTGCGAGAAACCGCAATTCAGGGTCCAATCGCACCCCAGGAACATTCTTTCGCGTTCTGCAATGCGATTTGATATTGCGAAACAGGACAGATTGTGCAGGAGAGTGCTCGACACTGCACGTCACAGCAACCACCACCCACGGTGGGTTTCTCACAGTCCCAACTTCCGCGGTGGTCGGCGACACAGCATGGGTGGTGGTTGCTGTGACACGCAGTGTCGAGCACTCTTCCGCAGAATCTATCCTCTTTCCCAATATCAAATCGCATTGCGGAACGCGCAAGAATCTTCCTGGGGTGCAATTAACCCTGAATCCTCATTTCAGGATTTCTCCAGATTCACATCCTGCGAACCACATGTCATTCTCGCGACTAAACTGAAATATGACCATGAGGTTTTCTTCAGTATCTCCCCATGCCATCCTCAACCACTAACCAATACAACCCCTCAAGAATCACACAAGGACCCCTTCATGTGTGACTTGAGCGAATTTCTTGCCAATCTTGTCATTTAGTCTTGAGGAACCCACGAGGATCCCACTGAGAAAACCTTGAGAAAACCTTGTCTATTTCAGTAAGTATTTACCACAGTATCTCACAAGGTTTACACAAGGTTTTCAGCGAACATTCCTCGAATAAAGTTGTACCTGTTGCTCAAGGATCGCACGAGGAAAAGCAAGACTGAAATTTCGAGAAATCCTGGAACACT
Source organism: Auricularia heimuer (assembly GCA_002287115.1). Classification (NCBI taxonomy): domain Eukaryota; kingdom Fungi; phylum Basidiomycota; class Agaricomycetes; order Auriculariales; family Auriculariaceae; genus Auricularia; species Auricularia heimuer. The sequence goes on along the minus strand of NEKD01000046.1, from coordinate 69,390 downwards.
ATCTTGAATATGATCTACAAATTCTCACCAGGTTTTCACCTGGTTTTCAGCAAGAATTCCTCGTGCTATCCTGGACTGTTATCCAAACTATTGGCTTGAGGATCACACCAGGATTACAGCATGTGATTCTTGAGCAATCCTGGTGCGTAGTGTCCAAATGACAGCGCGATATCCTCAAACAATTCTTGAGATATCCTTGTCATCGGGCCCAGTGCATGCCCCCTTCGTCGAAACGATGTCAGTTCTGGCGGCGCACCTCATGTCGGCGGTAGATCTCTGGATGCAGCCGGCGCTCTCGGCCTCGTTCTGCACTGGCTATCGTCCAGCATGCACGAAGTCTCGCTGCAGGAAATCTTTGCCCTGACGCCCACCGTTGCCAACCGTTACCTTAACCATGCCCGTGACATCCTGCTTTCGGTGCTTCGGGGCATTGCAGAGGCTGCTATAAGCTGGCCGCAGGGTCAGGAGTTCGAGGACAACTCGCAAATCATTCAGCAGCGGCACTCCCTGCTCGTCCGCGCTTTCGGTTCCATGGACGGCCTCAACCTCGTTGTGCAGACGTCGGACGACCCAATGATCGAGAACGCGACATTCAACGGCTGGCTTCAGGGCCACTACTGCAGCTGTGTGATTGCATTCGGCCCACGAGGTAAGCATCGTCCGATTAACTGTTGAGCGCGCTGACTAGACGCTGTCCAGGTGTCGTTATCGCCGCTGTCATTAATGCTCCAGGCAGCTGGCATGACGCCGCCATCGCGCGCCCGATCTACAGGCAGCTACTGGACGACACGCCGGATGGCTATTACCTCGTCACCGACACGGCGTTCCCGCGCGGCCCGCGCAGCATCGATGGCAAGATTAAAGCCCCAATCAAGCAGGGTACACGACTTCCGCGCGACAGGGAGGCGCGCGACGAGCTTCTGCGCTTCAACAGGCAGCTGCTGAGCTACCGACAGTCGGCCGAGTGGGGCATGCGAACGCTCCAGGGTTCGTTTGGCCGCTTGCGCGTGCCCCTCTGCATCGAGAACAAGGAGCGCCGCAGCGGGCTGCTGGAGACCTGCTTGCGCCTGTTCAATCTGCGCGCGCGCAAGGTTGGGATCGGACAAATCAGGAACGTGTACGTACCTATATGGCAGGACGGCGACGAGGAGCTTTGGAGCGGCTTTGAAGACATTGTGTTTGGTGAGATACGACGCCGTGACCGTGTTAAGAGGTTCCACATAGTAGAATCTTTTGAATAGCATTTGCTTTTGCTTAGGTTCTCACGTTCACACGCAATATTACACGAAAGTGAAGTGTATTGAGCAATAACAGTAACAAAAGTGCAATGAAAGAGAGGTAGGGTATGAGATTAGGATATGACTATGGGAAGAATATGTAAGACTGCTACTAGATACTGAGCATGGAGAGGAAAGAATGGTGTGCGAGATGGGCAAGGAGTGAGGGGAGTTCAAGTCATGATGTCTAAGATGATGGGATCCGGCGCGAGTGTGGGTGCGGGCGAAGGGTATAAAGGGTTGTTATGCCAGAGCAATCATGCCATCGTTTCGCAGCTCTGGTGCCCGTTGTCGCTGTCGACCTCCATGGGGACTGCCTTGGACGGTAAGCAGCGACGAGGCGGTGTGGCCTCGCGAGGGTACAGCTCGCCGACTGAGACAGATGAAGAGCGTGCGCTGCCTGGTGCCAAGTCGTCGTCAAGGCGGGCGATCTTGTATCGACGGCCACGAGACGCGCGACCCGAACCCGACAGAGACGAAGTGGAAGGCGACTGGCGGCGAGACGACGATGCTGCCTGGTAGCTGCATGTGCGAGAGCGGGACCGCGACGACGAACGGGATGACGAGGGTGAGTGACGATGTTTCTTGCTCCGCTGCACCGAGCGGCCACGGTGCGATGACGAGGCCTTGAAGTCGGAGAGCTGCTGCTGAACCATCTCCTGCATCTTGAGGCTCTGCAATTCGAGCTGCAGCTGGTCGCGCTGGCGCATCGCGGCCTCCAGCTTCTCTTCGAGCCGTTCTGCATGGCGCTGGCTGTCCTTGAGTTGCTCGCGAAGCCACTTCAGCTGAGCCTGGTCGGCACGGAACTGGAACTGGCGCTCCTCCTTCGCCTGCTGGGTCTTGGGGTCGAACAGCGTCGCAGCATGGCTGAGGAAGCTCTCGGCGCCCTTGGTGGATGCTCGCCCGCGCCGGCGCCCACTGCCTTCATGAGCGTCGCGACTCACATCCGGCGCGTCGTAGCGAGCAACTGGCCCAACCTCGGTGACCTCGTCGTCGTCGTCATCGCCGTCCTGATCAGCCGAACCTTGCGTATCGTTGAGTGCATTGAGTCCTGCCTTGTTGCCGATCAGGCGTTCGTTCTCGAGCGCAAGTGTAACCTCTTCCGGGCGGTCTGGGTTTCCCGTGTCCTTTCTGGCTGCCGCGAGCTATGGTATATGGTATTAGTATGTTGAGAGAATGGGAGAGAATGTGTCGACTCACGCTCTTGTGTATGTCGCGAATGGAACGGACCGTTCGCTCGCAGTCAGTGCCGCTCGCGTTATAGCCCTGAGCAACGCGTTCCCACTCTGCCTGGCCAATGGGAAGGATCGGCCTGATGAAGTCGCGCTCGAGCACGATTTTCTTCTGTGACGTCCAGTTCTGCGCGCCGCGCTGACGGCCGGTCGTTGACGCGCCATTGCCGTTGCCACCGTTGCCGCCGCCGCCGCTCCCGCCATTGCCACTCCCACCATTGCCGCCGCCAGCACCTGCCTTGGGCTTGGTGCTCCTCTTCGCCTTGGGCGCAGCGGGCGTAGGATGAGACGGCTCGGCCACAGTGGCTGTCGAGGCTGCCGTTGCTGAGGTTGTAGTCACTGATGTAGCAGGGGCTGCTGTTGCCGGTCCTGACGTGCCGCCGGTATCCTGCGGATGCAGGACTGGAAGCACGGGACTGGGATCCATCTGCTGAGGTGTTAGCTCCTGCTCCCAGTGCTCAGGACGGCTGCCCCATGGCTCGAAGTCGTGACCGATGTCCAGCGGATGCTTCCACGACGGCGGCCTGCCATAGGAGAACTCGTCCAGGTGATACTGAGGGTTAGGTGGCTGGGGCGGCATAGGAAGAGGCGGAGGATGAGGTGCGCAAGGCAGAGCGCGGTACGCGGCATTGGAGCTGGTGTGAGGCGGTGGAACACCGGCATTATGATCGTTCCACCCCGCGCCAGGCAGGGAGTGGGCTTGGTTGCCCGAAGGCTGGCGCTATGCATAGTTAGAGGCGTAGGAAAATGCAGACAAAGGCGGACGCACTTGTCGAAGCAAGTCATTGACGCTGGGAGGGCACACTCCCCGACCAGCCAGACGGTTGAGCACCGGGTCCAAAGGTGGTGGACGGGTTTGAGTGGGTGTTTTGCGCCATTTGAGACGGTGAGACGAGCTGAGAGACTTTGTGCGAGGAAGCGAGTGTGTGTTTTGTGGATAGGATGAGAATGTCGGAGCTTTAGCTCTGGTTCCGCTTTATATAGTATATTTAAGCGAGCCGGCATGTCCACCGGCACGGTTTCCATGAGACCAGCCAAGGAAATGTACAGAAATAGGCAGCCTATATGCTACGGCGCATCCGCGGTGTGTGGTACATGCCTCATCATATGTGGCCATCACTGCGGACATAGGCTCTTAACGGCGGCAACAATGGATGGATTAGGATTTAGACCACCATCGCAGCTTCTGGACATCTGCGTGGGGGGGTACCCCCCCTCCGCAGATTGTTCGGCTTGGAGCAGTCTGCGTGAGGGCGACTGCATCAAAGAAGCGTGATGGCTGCGCTTCTGTGCTTCTTCCGTCGATTTAGAGCACGTAGATTTAGCGGAATAGCGTACGGGAAGGCATCCACTCGCACGACACGGACTGCGTGAGAATCCATACTTGAAGCAATCTATCACCGGATTGCTAAGCGACAGAAGCCGCCAAGCCGCGGCGCATATCGGTGGACGAGCGGTGAGCGGCGTGCAAGTGTGAATGCCATGCATATACTCGACCTGCAACCTCTTTCCCGTCCCCATGGGCGCTTATTGTTTATGGAGCACATAATAAGACAGTGTCTCATAAATACTAAACTTTGAGTTCGAGGGAGAGAAGAGAAATCGCGTCATGAGACTCGAGAGTCGTCAGCTACATCCAACTCCCCAGGTCATTTCCCCTTATTTTCGCAGTTGAAGACACTCATGTACACCTATATTACGTAATCATGCTTATATTGAGCTGAAGTACCTGAGATTGACCAGGGGAAGTCGAAATTCCTGCGGAATTGGCGCCAGAACGCGCGGAGCAAGCTCATTGAAACTCCGCTCAGAAGGGACAACGCCCGCTTGCCCTCGGCGAGAGCGAGCCACCGCGTGCCTGACCGGCCACTCTCATACCCGGACTCGGCAGAAAATATGATTCTGACACGGCCGCGCTAAAAATCTCGCCTGGAAACGTCGAGAATGGCGCTAGCGAGAGAACCGCGAATAACGGCCTCGCCGAAAATACCGCAGGAACGGGGCTGGCTCCATCGTTACAGCCCCATCAAACGCCGGAAAAGCCGCAGCTGATGGTCTGATGCTCGCTTGCGTTGCGAGAGAAACGCGGCGGCCGCGCGGTTGGGTTATGTTACGGTGCGCGGCGATCTTGCCCATACGCCGCTTCCGTTGGATCTCTTTCTCCGCTTCACCCGCTCCGTTGGACCGATATACCCGTTCTGCATGCCTCTCCGGACCGCTGGCACCTCGGCTACCTTCTCTCGGCGTCACCGGACCCCTGTCAACCTCGGTCCTTGGATGCGACGCGCTATTGCCATTGTTGTCGATCACCGCTGCGTTGGTTTCCAACCAGCGTGTAGCCGTTCGTCGGTCCGTCTCCTCGGTGTCACATTACGGCCTACACCTTCAGAGATGCCGCACACCACACCTCGGGTATTGCCCTGCATGGCCGGTGTGCGCTGGGAGTACAGGTGAAGCTGCAACGATCGTGCCGACGTACATCCTTCACCCTCTGTCCCCTGGATGCTCGACCGCTCCGGCACCTCGGACCTCGGCCGCCACACTCTCCTCGGTCCGCGCGCGGCATGGTCCATGGTCCGGAGGCTGTCCGGATGGAGTGGGAGTGTTGATTGTTGGGTGGTGCGCCCGTACCTCGCTCGCTGACGCATTGCGCTCGCTGCTGCGCTTGCCATCGCGTCGGCGCCTTTCGCCCCCGGTGTCGGTGCGTGCATACATGCAAGGACACCTCGGTCTGTCTCGGATACCCGCCCGATACCCTCCATAGGCACGGACATCCTTTATCCCCTTCGTCCGGAGTCGTTCTGCGCCTTCGGCGCGACGCTTCACTCTTTCTTGACCCTCCCTTGACTCCCTTTACCCCTCATTGCTTCCACTGGCTCCCGATTACCCTCGGTGACTTCCCCGATGCCTTTCCCATCGCTTCCGGACCTCTCTTTGGTGTTGGTTGGCTTCCTTTGTTGTCCGGAGCGTTCGGATCCGGTTTGCCTCCGATCGGACTATATGTACCGGCGATTGCCCTCGGATGTACCCTAGGTTGGATCTGGTCTATTATGTGTTCGACCTTCCCCTCCTGAGTACCCTTCCTGGTCGGCTACGCCTCCTGGCCGGTGGTGTATGCAGCACACCGCGACAGTTTCGTGGGTTTTGCAGGGGGGCTGGGGATAGGGACCCCCTCCCCTCGGCCAGACTCACGGGCGCTTATTTGCGCTGGCGTAGGTGTAGCGCGAGTACGCGCAGAGGGTGAGGTGAGGCCGGAGACGCAGGCGGCGGCTGCGAGCAGGCTGCAGGGGATGTTGGGGCGGTCAGTTGATGCCGAGACCTCACTTACCCGCCGTCGCGACGCTTCCTCCGACCCGAGCGGTACAACACCGCGTCATCCATGTTTACGGGCTTGCCGGAAGTCTTACGGAGCTCGCAGAGGTATAAAAGGCATGCTCTCAGTCGCTCGAACCCGTCAACGAGCTTCGCGCCTCCTTCCCTCCGACTCCCCACGCTGCACTTGCCTCTCGCCGTTGCCGACACCGCATTCCACGCTCTCTCGCTCGCACTCGAGACTCTGCATGCTGCTCGTCGGCGCGATGCGCTCACGCCGTCTCTGCGTCGATGGCAACGACGATGGCGCGTGTGATTCCGATCTCGGTGAGTCGCTCCGACATCGTCATACCCTCCGTCGTCACTAATCGTCCATAGTGCGCGCGGAAATGTAACCATACAGCTCTGATACGAGCCTCGGCGCGAGCGCTCCCCCGACGACTGGTACGTGCTCGCTGGCTCGGTGCGTCCGATATCGAGCTCACTATCGACAGCGCTCCTGCTTTCGTCCCTCTGACCGTCCCGCCGTCATTCTTGCTCGCACATCTCGGATACACGGTACGTCGCATGTCACAGTCAACGCACGCTCGTCGAGAATGCTGACGATCGCATGATAAGTCAGAACTAACGATCGTCTCTCCCTTTTGAATCCCGGCACGGTGAGTCGTTCGTACATCATCATCTCCTGGAATCCACTTAATTACGTTCTCAGACTCGCGCTGTAGCCATTTGCAACGCATCGTCGGCCGGAATGCGGACGATCGGATGGTAGGCAACGGCTGCCAGTGAGGAACTGAAGATCGCGTTTCCCTTTTGAATTCATGCATGGTGAGTATCTCGTAGATCATCATCTCTCGGAACCCAATTAATTATATTCGCAGACACTCACTTCCATTGCAGAGGCAGACGTTGCGTCGTGTCGACGATGCGCGAGACGACGACAAAGACGGAGGTGTTGTGCAACGGGGAACGGTGCCGACGAGGAAGTTGGAGGCACGGCGAGCGCGGTCGTGACCTCTTCGACGGTGTCAGCGGCGCGTCAGGTGCGTGGTTCTCTCCATAGTGTGTACGAGAGCGGCGGCGGCGGCGTGGTCGTCGGACCGTTGAGCGCGACAGCAAACGCGGTCAGCGTCCCTGCCGTCCACAGCGTTCCTCCCGTGAGATATCATTAGCTAGTCACCCTATCGACACCTGCAATACCTATGATATCGTTGAACGCTCTATCAAAATTTATAAGCAAACATAAGAAACAGGCCTTGCACGCTCTATCAGGATATATAAGTGATCATGAGGATGTTCTGCACACTGTGAAACCCAGTCCGCCCCATTTTGCACCGGTCATTGGCCGGTGTATGCGAGATTTTCCGCTTTCGGCCGGTGTCTGGTGGAAACAGTTGGATTCGTCCCCAGTCGAGATCCAGCCGGAGTTCCGGTCGAATTGACGGCAGCATCAGGAATCACTGCAAGACACCTTGTAGACGCAGGAGCCAACAGTTCAATATATTTTTTATGACTATTCCACGGCTTTGATTGTCAGGGGAAGCTCATGGATGCTGTCCAGCGTCGGTGTGAGGGAACGGACCGTTGGAGACTCGGAGCCATGATACTCGGAGGTCGCGGAGCGAGCACCGACCGAGCGCAGCAGTGTCGGTCTCGCCGATTTCCGTCTGGCCATCGCCTTCCAGACCTCGGGCGGAGCTTGACTTGTACTCAAGTTGTGGCCCAGGTCCTCAGCTATATAAAGGCACCTTTTGCCCACAAGGGCATGTTCACATTCAGAGCTTCATGCTCGTCTCCAGCCGTCATGACACCAAAGTTCCCAACCTGTGCAGGTATGCAACCTTCTTCCTATACTCCCCGCCACGGAAAGTAACCGCCGCTCCGTGCCGGCACATTCCGATCCAACCAAACCTTCGTAGCTCCTGATTTCATAATGCAACTTGATTAGATATTTATTCTACAAAAACTAGAACTTGGTATGACCCCCATGACTAGCTAAAACTGCCTCTACTCTATCGGGCATCTGTTTGATATGTTTGTTAATGTCATCTAATGAGAGTCCGTCCCACAGCTCAGAAACAACATGTTTGAGCTCGTCCACACTGGTCGGTAACCGCGGTAAGGCCCTGAGGCGACGCTTAAGGGTCTGCCAGACTGGTTCTATAGGCGAGAGGTCGGTAGACGAGGCTGGGTGGGAGAAAAGTGCGATGCGATGGTCTCAGAACCATTTCTTGGTGGCCTTTGCCGTGTGTGACGGTGCTCCGTCCTGCTGAAACAGCACTTCACGTCCAAGCTCTGCCTTTGCAGCGGCATAGAAAGGAAGCCATGCGGCCTCTAGAACCTGGGAAATATACCGAGATGCAGTCATCCCTCCGCCTCGGCCGCCTGGGTAGTCAAGAACGACGAGCGGGCCCTTCCGGTCTTGCATGATGCACCCCCAGACCATAACACGGATTGACGACTGTGTGAATGTTGGAACAAGGCAGTCTTCCTCGTACTTTTCACTTGCCGTTCGAGTCACGAAAATTGCATTGCGCGCACCGTCCAGATAGACATAGCTTTCGTCTGACCATGCGATGTCGTCCCACCTTGCACGACCAACATTCTCTCGAGCCCATTCCAGACGGTGTGCCTTGTGCTCAGGCTTGAGAAAGACGACTCGCTTTGCCACACGCCGATGATAGCCTTTCGACGCCAGGTAGTCGCGGATAACGGTTGCCGAGACACCGAGTTAGTTGCCGATGTCGTGGAAAGGCTCACGGCGATTCTGCTTTGCTTCACGCAGAACACGGCGCTTTTTTCGCGGGGAAAGCAGCTTGGGGCGCCCTGGAACAGGGCGGTGATGCGTCGAGCCCGTTTCGAGAAATTTGCGCCAAATATCGCGTGCGCTACGAGGCTTCATGTTCTCGTCAAGCGCAGCCTTCGTAACGTTGTGTTTTGGGTCGGCCAGAATGCGCCCGATAAGGCGGTTTTTGCGCGGGCTATCGTATTGCTTATGTCGAGGAATGGGTCGCATTGCGGGCACGGTAGGTAGCTAAGCTGGACAGGCCAGGTGCGAGGAAAAGGGAACGCGCGTTTCGGCACGGGCCGAAACGGCGGTTACTTTCCGTGGCAGGGAGTATACATGTCTTTGTCCTGACCACTGCCCCTGCAGATGATGACTGTCTGCAGCAGGTGTGTATTGGGATCACGGTCACATCATGAGAGAATGTGGTGTAAATTACTGATTAGTATTAGTATTGCCCAAATTGACTCTTGTTGATGTTCTTGTCACGTCACTGTAAATGCTGGGAATGGCAAATGGGAAAGCCTTATGAAAGACCCCGGGAGCATCTCATATCAGTGTACATTTCAGCTGGCCGAAGGCAGTTTTTCGTTTCCGAGCGCGCTTCGGGGGACGGGTCGAAAGTGCCAAAAACAGCTATTTTATCGTCCGAAATGGACGGCCCAAAATCGACAGGCATGGTGCAAAAAAGGCCGGAGGACGGCTCGACTCTGTTCGGAGGCCGGTGGAAAGAGCGCGCTTTTTTCGACCGGCTAAGGTTTCACAGTGGCACGCTGTATCAGGATGTGTATCTCATAGTTAGTTTGCCTCACTGCTGGCCGAAGTGTACACTGTCTACTTGAAGTCAATCAGTTTGAACACTCTATGAGGATCTAAAAGACCCTCAAGTCTGCAGCGGGCAGCGACCGAACAAGTTCACACTTGCCTTGAACACAAGTTGCACGCTTCAACATCCAACGACGACCAAGTTCATTCAAAGCCGTGTATCCAGCGTCCATGTACATACGAATCCAACAAGGCCGGATAAATAAGCAAAAGACAGTGTACAATTAAGTGTTCAAAACGCGGCGGGGGTGAGTGAAGAGTATTCGGACACATAGTCCTCCAACAAGAACATGGGTCCGCGGGGTCGATGCACGTCGCGTCCTGCACCGCCGTCCAGCGCAGGAGCGCGTTGAGCTCGGGGGCGCGACCTTGCCGTTCGCACCCGCGACGGCGGAAGCTCGAGACAGCGTGAGCGGCGGAGAGAAAGACATTGAAAGTACAGGGCTACTCACCGTGTATAGCGACGGGAAGGCGCCTGTCGTCGAGCGCGACGTGGAGCGGGACGTCGGGCGTCGTTGGGCGCAGCGACAACAGAGTGCCGTCGACGACGCGAGGAGACCGCGACGGCGTTGCGGAACGCGACGAGAACGGCCCCGCCGTCGTCGTCCTGCGTGGAGAGCTCGAGCACGGGCGGCGCAACGGGGTGGATGACGGAGGGCACGCGCATGGCGGTGGGCGCCCTACTGGCGACGAGCAGGATGTGTTGGGCCTGCAAGTCGAGGGAGGTGTCAGCAAACGGCCAATAAAGCAAGACAAACGAGCCGGCTCACCGTTGCAGACGACGCGCAGCTCGGGCTGCAAGTCGAGCGCGTGGACGCTCGACGTTGACGACGTCAGCGGCGGCGGCAGGACGGCGACCAGGAAGAGCACCGTGCGCCAGGCAGCATGGACGGTACGGACGGCGTGGGCGGCGTTGGTGCTGAGGAGCAAGCGGCAATCCCGTTCCGACGCCGGTCCTTTTCCGTTTGCACTGACTTGGCTGCGGGCGCAGGCACACCCCGTCGCCACGGACAATTTCTCTGGCTCTCTGCTCAGTCCGCGTGCGCTGTTGAGTCCATCTTGGCCTTGAGCTCGCCGTCTTGCTCGAATGACCGGCAGCGACAGAGCGCGTTTACGCTCCCGATCCCAACCACGGACTGTACAATGGGCTCAGCCAGTCTCTACGAATGCTGCTCAGCCTGCGCGTGGTCGTTTGTGGCCGTCTAGTCCGAGCAGCACACGTGGTATCTATCGCGCGCCCTGGGATGCCACTGGCGGCGCCGGACCAGGCCCATCGTCAGCCCAGGCCAGCTCCAGCACAGGCGCCAACGCACAGGCAGGCTCTTCGCGGCAACCACAAGTGCTCAAGGCGCCGGACCAGCACCAACTGAGCGTGTTCGACGACTTCGAGCCAAGCGCCGCCGAAAAGGCGCTCGCGCGCGCGATCTTCGAGGTCACCGAGTCTGGCGACCCAGACAAGGACACGAGCTCCATTCTGCTCGGCGAGCGCGCGGTGCCGCTCTTCGAGACCTCCGGGCTGCCGAGCGTGCTGCTGGGCGAGATCTGGAACGTCTGCGACGAGCTGCGCGGCGGCTTCCTCACCCTGCAGGGCCTGTGCCTTGCGTTGCGCCTCATGGCCCACGCCCAGAAATACATGGACGACGGCAAGCCGTTCCCTGCGGAGAAAGACGATCTGGTGCGACTGGACTGGTTCACACCGACCACCGAGAAGGTCTACCTCGAAGCGCTGGCGGACGCACCGCGCGCGCGGCCGCTCCCGCCGCCAGTCTTTGCGCCGCCAAAGAACGGCCATGCGCCAACGCAACTGTCGTACCTGCCGCCGCCGGGCCCGCCGCCTGACCAGCACCGCCGCAGCGTGTCCGCGCCCGACGGCGCAAACGTCCCGCGCGCATCGACGCCGCACCACGACTACCTCGCGCTCGAGACCAGCGCCGCGGAGAAGCCCGCGTTCCTCATCCGCACGCCCTCGCTCTCGCAGCACCGCGCGTCGGCGTCGACCTCGTCGCTGCTCGTCCCGTCGCCATCCTTCCCCACCAACATGTCGCATTCCTCACCGGCGACCCCTATCCCGCGCAGCCCCTCGTTCACGCCGTCGCCGCGCCCAGCCACCTTCGCATCGACAAGCTCGACTTCGACTTTCGTCCACGCGCCGACGGGCCCGATAGACCCGTTCGCGGACCCCACGCCGCTCCCGCCGCTCACCGACGCGCAGAAGGCCAAGTATCTCAAGCTGTGGGCCCACACGGGCGGCCCGCCCCCGCCGGCCGGCACGCTCGACGGCGAGACGTGCCGCGCGACGTTCGTCAAAAGCCGGCTTGGGTTCGCCGTGCTCGGCAGAGTCTGGTGAGCCGCCTGCCTCACTATCCTGTCAAGCTGATGCCTGGCTGATAGGTCGTTGGCGACGGGCGACGCACCCGAGGACACGCCGATGCAGGCGCACCAGTTCGTGCTTGCCATGTACCTCATCGAGCTGCTCATGTCGCGCGCGCTCGCGCCCGACAAGCTGCCCGCGCGCCTGCCCGACGCGCTCGTCGTCGCCGCAGGCGGCCCGCCCGCTGACCGCACCGATCCACACGCGCTGGGTCGCGCAGCGTTCCAGAGCCGCCGTGTGTCGCCGTCGCCTGGCCGCTCTGAGCAGGACGAGGCCGACGCTGCGCGCGCGTTCGCACGGCTTGACTCGCTGGGTGCGGGGAAGCTTGATGGCGGTGTCCTGTTGGCGTACTTTATGAAGAGCGGGCTGAGCGTTGAGGTCCTTGCCGAGATATGGTGCGTCTTTGTCCACCCCGCGATTTCCCTGTTGCTAATTCGACGATAAAGGGACGAAGCAGACGTCAACAAGGACGGCTGGCTGACGACGGTCGAGTTCGCGCGGGCGTTCAAGATGGTGCGCGCGCGCGTGCCGACGTTCGACAGCGGCAGCGACGCTCCTTCTTCTGCCGCCCCTCCTCCCGGCCCACCCGAACCCTCGCTCATCGCATTTGACGGCGAGTCCCTGGCGGCGCGCAACAGACAGAGCATCGCAGTGGGGCCCTCGCTGCTCGACACCGCCGATTCCTCTTCGTCTGACGAGGAGGACGAGCGCGAGCGCGAGCTGCCGCCGCTGCCGACGTTCGAAGACGACCGCGAGCGCAGGCGGCGGCAGATGAGCCTGCCGCCGCCGCCGCTTCCGCCGCGCGAGCCCTCGTTGTCGTTGCCCGCGGCCGCACAGCAGGGGCCGCTCCCGCCGTCGCCCGCGGCGCTCGTGCCGCAGATGACGGGCATGACGATCGCAATGAGCGAGCCGCCGCCGGCGTACACGCCCGAGGTCGGCGCGGGCGAGCGGCCTGTTGATGTGGACGAGCGCGGGGTCGTCACGCCTGGTCCCGCTGGGAGATAACAACCCGCGCAATGGGAGTGAACTGACGGTGTATGACACGCAGGATGTATGAGTTTTGGGGTTTGTGTATGATTAGAGGCTGAGGTGTGTTTCCTCGATTTGGATTCTTATATTCACGTGCAACAGCCTGAGACAGTACAGTATACAGTACAATACTACTCGCGCACACGCGGCAGTCAACGTGCTGAAGATCTCGTCTAAGACCAGCCAGGATTAAACCTCATGTTTGGCGCCGTTTTCGCCCTTGCTAGTGGCGTACGCGACTCGGAGACGATTCTCACGGGCATCTCGTCAACATCGTCAATCGCCATCAACGTGCCGTGCGCGCTGCGAAATTCAGGAGGGGCTGCTTATCGTTCAGTTGAGGAATCTCGATGACGCGCGAGAACGAGACGACGCACCCGTTGACGGAATTGAAAGGTTCGTGCTCGCAATTGTGTAACGATGACGAGCACTTCCACTCGGTCCTGGGTCACTCTCGAATGGATTGGGCATTGCGAGCGGAAGGCTAGGGAGAGCTTTGTCCCTATCAACCGCCAGCGCTTGGTCTGGAGCCGTTGGTTCGACCGTGAATGGAGACACGAATGCGCGCGCGTCCGCCATCGACCAGACGCCTTCCACAGATGGTGTGTAGTCCACGTCTTCTGTAACCGCATGGTCATTACTCATACGACTCGCAGTGCGTCCAACCTACCAGAGAGAGGCTCTGCGCTGAGAACAGTTACTAGCTTTTCGGTGGGATGTGCTCTGTTGTCGACGGCGGCGGTGCTCCCCGAGGCATCTTGGCCGCTCGCGGCTCTGCGATGGCGTAAGTAATGGTCACTTCGTTCTGATTGGGCACGTAATCCCAACCTGTCTTCTTCTCCCGCCTTGTAGCTTTCACCCACATCCTCAGGCCGCTCGCCTAGCCGACCACTGGTGTATTCATCGCCTGAATTGCGATATATCACAACGACTGTTTTGCATTTCTCGGCGCTGTGCTGTCAAATGCGTGAGTGACTAGTGATGCCGACTATTTGTCCACTTACCACCACCCCTCTCGACAGATCCATGGCCGCATCGTACAGCTCACTCGCCATTTCTCTCTCACCCGCAGTGCCTATCAGGTACGATAAAGGATTCCACGACCTCTGGCGGGCACTATTCTTGCTCATAAGAACGCGCGATATAACGCTGCGTATGGCAACATGACCATTAAACGGTCTTCTGCAGCACCGACATTGGCGTACCCAGCGATCTCGGCGCGATTTGCGTCGCGGTCAGGAGATGTCATGGGAACGAAGTTTTCATTGTTTGCGATGGCGCTATTCAATGCATTTTTCGCGGCTTTGATAGTTGACTTTGTCAGCAGACCAGCGGGCGGACGGGCTGCAATTTGAGGGTCAGTTACGCAGCCATACGGATTACTGGTAGAGTTTGCGCACAGTCTGTTGACTGCCATCGTAGGTCCGTATCGACGGGCACGACAATAAGCTTTGAGCTCGAACGACGACCTCGAGACATGACTTTAGAATGGAGAAGTACTGGATCCCGTCTCCTCTAGCACATGAGAGATGCACTTTAAGAAAGCGCCACACTCAGGGAGCACCGCACTCTCGCTGTGTCGTCTGGGCCAGGCCCAACACGATGTTCGGCCGTGTCATTTAGCTGGCGCATCCGAAAGCATCGTACCCCTGCGTGCACGTACATTCGGCGACTATGAGAAATATATGCTTGTTGGGACGTCGGTCGCTTGGTGGACGCTGTTGCTGACGAAGGCTTACCAGACAGAAAGTCCTCATGCGCGTTCTACCTCTCTGGGACCTTACCAGTTGTTTCTCAGTTAATGAAATCGATGTTTGTGACATTCAGTTGATCATCGTGGCTAAAAACGGAATGAAGACTCTTCCGGACATCGCCGCTTGCACCCGGCTTTGCCTTGCTCCCTCCACGTTGCCTCACAACGCACATCCTCAGCCATGTTCACTCCCACACTTGGCCTAGCTCATGGATTCCGTACTATCGATGACCTGGACGCTGTCATAGCTCGCTCACGCCTCACTCTGGAGTCTCGTCAGAACGAGCCTGCGCTGAGGGTGCTCAGCACGGCGCTTCTTTACCGGTTCTTTCGTACAGGAACTCTCGGCGACTTCAAGGAAGCGATAGGCATTGTCAACAGCCTACGAAGGCCTACGTTTGAGGAGCTAGGAACCGCCTCCCTTGAACTCTCACCAGAGTTAAAACCATCAGAACAGAGATGGGTGCGCTTACAGCCATGGCTTGAACGTCAGGGGTACCAGCTGCGAAGTCGCTATCATCCTGGTTGGATACCATCCTGGATTTCCGCGCCCATTGGGACATTCTTGACAGCCGACTTCTTTTCCGCAAGCGTGCGTTGCCACAGTATTAACGTTAAACGCTGTTAACGCCCGCCAGTCCGTTGGGATTGATGCCATCCGCATTGAAGATGGTGCCCCCGTATGGCTCAAATTTTGTCCCGTGGACACGCCTGAGCTCGAGATTTCGGCGTTCTTCATGTCTGCGCCCTACCGCTCGGACCCTGGAAATCATTGCTGCCCACTTCTTGACGTCCTTCATCCTCCCTTGATTGACGGGAAGGCACTCTGGCTCCTGGTCACCCCGTTGCTTCGCGAGACTCTCCGGCCAATACCAGAGACCGTCCAAGAGCTCACCGGGTTGTTATTGGACCTCGCAGAGGTATGTAAACAGCAAACAGCATCATACCATGATTCATTAATTGTCACCAGGGTTTGTCGTTCATGCACGAACACAACGTAGCCCACCGGTACGCCTGTGACACACGGATGAGACTAAAACTAACTTGGTCTGCTCTGAGCAGTGATATTTGCTGGAATAATACAATGATGGACGCGACGTATCTAATTCCAAGTGGATGGAGTCCATTTCTGCCCAGCCGCTATTTCCCTCCCGATGGCACGAGATCTCACCGCATTCGCGTCGAATCTCGATCCCGCGTGCCAGTAAACTATTACTACATTGACTTTGGCTTATCATTTAAATTCCCCTCCTTCGCTGAGCGCACGCTGGTGGTGGGAGACATAGCTCAGAACATCGGCGTCCCGGAACTTTCGAAAACCATTCCTTACGACCCGTTTGCCCTGGACATCAGAATGTTCGGCGACATGATTCGGCAGTTACAATCGGTCTGTATAGCGTTGCTCTAGGATGAAGAACTGATTGAATCCAGGCATTTTCTGGTCTCACGTTCCTTCGGCCGGTCGTTAACCGGCTCGTGTCGGACATCCCTTCTGAGCGTGCCAGCGCTCAGGAGATGCTAGACCTCCTTCGAGCGACCATTTCCTCGCGCGGAAAGCTACGCCTTCTCACGCCATTGAGGCCGAGGAACATGTCGAACATCTTGGCGTGGCTACGATACCCATTCCGCTTCCTTTCTGTCTCAAGATAGGAGCTTTTCATGTTCATCCATTAAATCACATCTATTCAAGTTGACATATCCCTGAAGCTCTTCTTCGACCATTGATACCTCCGGCACTACTAGTGGGAGCAGATGCAACTTTGCGGCCACAGGCAGAAGAGCACGCGAGATGAATTTCTCTGCTTATTCCCGCGCCTAGTCCTCCGGCGATTCAAGGACCGTCTGCGCCTTGTGAATTTCTCAGGATGCAGTGATTCCTCGTGCGCAAGAATGATGAGACGTGCAGACGAAAAGCACGGAGGGCGGCGCAGTCATGCCCCGTTGAACGACAGTCGAACTGTGGGGCGCCGACGGCGTAAGCTGGGCGAGCAGCGGTCCGGATCCATCGGTCGTGAGCCTGAGAGATATGCAAAGGAGGCATACCAACAAGCTCGCGCAGAAGTACTCGCGAGGACAATCACTGAGTAACAACCTTGTAAACTCATCCTCCTTGGGGATCTGTGACAGAGTGCTACGTGCGGAGACCAAATTTCAGCCTAGAGTACAGCATAATCAGAGCTGAGTGCCGTAACACTAGTAATTGTTCCAGAGGGACTCAGCCAACGCTTTGAATGCGATGAAGTAGCGAAGAGCTCTAATACGGAATGCCGGGGTTTCCATTCCGCAAGCCAGTTCATACGGCGAAGACACATGGCACTGCGAGACATGCGTCACATCATCGGGGGATGCTCCGCAACCCACCGCCCGCTTGAGCGCCGCCGTAACCGGGATCGTGAAGAACTTAGGGCGAGAGTTGTGCATGACAATGGCCGGGAAGACCATCTCCTTCAGCGCAGCCTTGCCCTTCCTAGTACGCGCCTTGTTGTTGGCCACAAATGCAGCGATAGCTGCGGCGACGAGCTGTGGCACAGGATCTATTCGTGCAGCGGACTCGTGCAAGACCGGGATCTCCTTGTGTAGGAGAAGGAGAATCGAGCCGTTGTCCGTGCCGACCAAGGAGATGTCGGCTTGCGCGGTCAGCGATTGGCCGCTCACAAGGAAAGGGATTGTATAGCGTGTGTAGAGTAGAGCGTGCTTGGTCTGGAAGCCGAGCGTGCGTAGGAGCTCTCGGGAAAAGTCTTCGATGGCTCCTTCCTGGGCTATGGTAAACCAAGACGCTCGTCGGAGATGCCTGAGCAGGTAGAACGTCTGCTCAGAGAACTCGTCTACTTCCGCGGATGGCGCTGCAGGGCCCGCGTTGTTCGTCAATGCCGAGTTTGCTCCGCTGACGTTGACGTCCTCAACAGCAAGACGCGAGATCCCGCCGAAGGTGTCGGTATCACGGTGCAGGCGCGTAGTTGTGATGATGGGGTGTGTGGCGTCAAAGATGAGAAATGCTGGGTCAAGGTGGCCCAGTGCCACAGTTTCGGTGTCTGTCCCGGGGAGGAAGAACTCGGCGGCAGGGACCACGTCGATTTGAATTTTATAGTAATGTAGTTCTGCTTCTGTCCAGTCCAGGCCAGAATTTGCGGGGCGGGCGGCGGCGGCCACGAGTAAGTCGGCGAGGTCAAGCACGATGACTATTTTAGGCTCCGCCACAATACTCTGCTTCTCACGTTTGTTGCCGCTCATCCTCGCTCCCAACCCCAATAACTCGACAGGGAGCGTGGAAAAGACATGCATCAGGGTCTGTACTACTATATTGACTGCTAAATTACCATCCTTGAGCCACCTCGCGTCTCAGAGACTCAGAGTTGCAGATACTTACAGCTGAGGTTGTGGCAAAAGCTCCAAAGTTCAATCGGACGTATAGTGTTCTATGCATGCATTTACCTCTGAAAATCAGTGAGCAAGTTGAGGACAGTGACGCGCGATGCAATGACCTCTCCCTCGGCGCGCGGATGGCTCTGCCTCAATGTCCGGGCGCCGGTACGCGGGAGCAGGCGTCTCATCCGTCGCGCATCTATATGCCGCGACGTTCGGAACTCCCGGTTTCCCACCTAACACCAAGAACGGCAGGGTATCACAATCGCATTCTTTGACAGAACACGAAGAAACACTGTACACTGCCACGCAGTAGCGGCTGCAACCCAGGGGCCAACGCTTGACAGGCTGAGCGGCGAGCCGGGGGGCGTTTGATATATGACGGAGGCTTTGACTGTAAGTGGATCCCAGTTAATCGTGAGGTCCAATGCCCGATATAATGTGGGCAAAACTTGAGAGCGAGGCGGCACGGACCACATCTGAGAGTCAGCATGTAATGGGTTATACCATCCGTGCTTGAGGGCATGTAGCAGCTGATGAGGGCGATTCACTCAGGCTGTCGCAAGTTCTGAGACAGTGAGACTGAGATGAAAGCACTGGCAGAGAGACGAATTCCTGAGGATTTATACCTTTTTAATGGCTGGGGCAGAGTATAGGTACCGACCGTCGGGTCGTGAGCAGCATAAATGAAATGCATCATCTCTCATGCAGGCTTTCACGTCACCGGTGTGAAAGCCGGGCACTGGGCCAACATCTGAAATCTGCAATGACACAACGCGGACGTCATCTGAAACTCTGAATCCGAGGAACGGCCCTGCCAGGGAGACGTGCACTGATTGTGGTTTCTGCCAGTTTTGATCCTCAAGGAACGCGGGCGGCGCGCCATGGTGCACGATTCTGCACTCGACGTCATCTGCATCCTAATCCCCATCCTCATCGACGTCAGACTCCCACGGTGTCGCACAATTGAACAGATCAGCTATCAGACCGCAAACAGCGAGCGACATTCTATCAGCGAGCGAGCGTACGCGCGCGCGAAGGACATATGTAGTGCAAATCACATATCCGGCGCGGGCAGAGTAATAATAAGTAGCCAGTAAGTAAAATCGCAGACCGTAAGAGCGTTGAAAGAAAGAATCCGTATCCAGTAGCGTGTCCGTGCGAGCGTTGCGTTTATGCTATAGCGACGAGGAGGGAGATGGGAGATGGGAGATGGATGGGTAGCGAGATACGGGGAGGCCACAGCAAAAACAGAGAAAGAGAAATCGTCCAATAGCAACGGAAAGCGTCTAAGTGCTGGCCGTCTTCGCGCAGCTGCCCAGCTGCCACATCTTGACCGAGTCACTGTCAAAGAATCAGCAAATGGCGTCGCATGTCTCGCGCAAACGACGCACATAACCATCGCGCGGTCCTTCGGCTGCTTCGGCCACGTCTTATGCCACGTATTCGTCGCGTTCGCAAAGTCGAACATGGCGCTCGCCGAGCGGTCGAACCACGGCTTCTTGCCCTTGCTGTCCTCGAACCAGCCGTTCGTCCCGCCGGCCTGGACGGTGAGCACGAGGTAGAACTCCTGGTCGAACGGCGCAGCGTTGTTGTGGTCCCGCCACGGGTTCTGCAGCACCGCGTCGTCCGTCCCGTTCCGGAAGACGAGCGGGAACTTGCCCCGCTTGAAGAAGGACTGCTTCTTGAAGTCCAGGTTGATCACCCGGTGCACGCGGCTGTCGACGAAGATCCACCTGCGCGCGCGCGCGAGCGTCAGCGAGGGTCGCGAGCAGCGGCGCCCGCACTAAAAGACAACCCTACTCACATAAATTTGTCGGTCCACTCGAGCGTGAACGTATGGAACGCCTGGTTAAAGTTCGTGCGGCGCTGCTGGTACCATCCACGCGTGCGGTCGAACGCGTTGAATCCAACCGCGGGGCCCCACTGCAAACCGCTCGTAATGAAATCGCGTCCGCCGGGATAGTTCGCGTCGTTCCCGCGGCCGAGGACGATGTCAATCTCGCCGCTCAGCGGCCAGTTGCCGTACACGGTCTTCGCGGGCAGCATCACGATCTGCGGGTACAGCCAGTCGCTGCGGCAGGCGCGGAGTCAGCATCGCGCGCCGCGTCGGGAGACGAATGGGACAGAACGCACCCAGTGGGCATCTTGGCGCGAATCTCGACGCGCCCGTACTTGATGGCCGCCTTGCCCTTCGTCGTCAGCCGCGCAGACTGGACGGGGTTGACCGCCTCGCGCGCAGAGCGGTCCGAGGTGACCTGGCACGGGTCGTGCTGGCCCGTACGGCCTGCGTTTCATGAGCGCGCGCGACGAACGGAACAGAAGAGAAGGGAGACGTACCAGTCGAGCCACCGCCGCCACCGTTCGGATCACCGCCGCCAGTGACGCCGTTGGCGCCACCGCCGTCTTTGGTGTTGGTGTTACCGTTGGTGTTGGTGTTGCCGTTAGTGTTGGTGTTGCCATTGGTGTTGCCGGTGTTGGTGTTGCCGTTCGTATTGCCAGTGTTGGTGTTGCCGTTCGTGTTGCCGGTGTTGGTGTTGCCGGTGTTGGTGTTGCCAGTATCGGTACCGGTATCAGTACCAGTCTCCTCATCATCATCCCCCGGCCCCCTCTTCACAATCCTCTCCCAAAGCGACAGCTCGCGCTTCTGGAATCCCACAGCGCTCCCGACGACCTTATTCTGGAAGTAGCTGTTCGAGTCAAAGTCCTCCTCGTTCGTGCAGCCGGGGATCGTGTCCTGGACGCCGTTGAGGATGTCGTCCGCCGAGTACTTGCCGCCCTCGGTCGTCAGCGTCGGGACGATGTACAGCTTCCCGCCCGAGACGAACGAGTTCGTGTTGCTGTCCGTCGTCCACTCGAACCCGCCGTTGCCGAAGCCCGACACGCCCACCTCGTGGTTCCAGTGCGATAGGTCCGCGAAGTTGTCGTCCATGATTTTGCAGCTGCGAAGGGAAGACGAGTCAGAATTGGTACATAGGACGGCAAGGGAGCGGAAGTAAGAAGAGCTAGAGGAGTGCGTAATGGGGGGCTATCAAGGTGATACACGACAAAATCGCCGCCTGCAGCCCGCAATGACCATGGGCATGAATGAGGAGGTGACAGCGAGCGCTTAACGCCAGCCGAGGCCGCGTACGATGCCTCGCGCTGAGTAGGAGAGACGCACGACGAGCGGCGGCGCGGCTGCACGCGGTGGCAGCATGCCCTCAGCGGAGCGCGTTCAACACGGAGCAATGCAGTCAGGGACGGACGTCTCGACACTAGCAACAGCACAATGCGCACGATCCAGAGCCATCGCTACAACCGCACACGACATCGCCTGCGCGGGAAACGCGGCGAGTGCTGTTGCGGCTCCCGCAGGCGCGCTCCTCGAAGCCAGCATACAGCACTATCGGGACCGGGCGCGCGCCGCGTACAGCGCCAGTGGGCCAGGCCGACGCTGACAACCAGAGATAAGACGCGGCGGCGCATGTGGAGCTCGAGAAGGCTATCTGCACGGCGCTGATGATGCGAGAGCGAGTATGACCCTCCCGCAGTCCAGCGTGCGAGTCCGGGTGGTCGCAACGTGAGCGCGGGGGCGGGGGTTGGGAGACGAGGGCTGGGAGTGTCAAGCGCGCGGTCACATCGCACTGGCCAATGTGGACGCGAGGGTGGGCAGAAGTGGGGAAAGAGATAGCGAACACCGGGCGCCAGATGAATGCCCGCTGGTAGCACCGCCGAGGCGACGAAGGGCAGGGCCATCATCCCTTCGGGACAGCGCGCACAGAGGACTGCCATTCACGCGTCCCCGCTGCCTGCATGCCGGCCAGTGCTCGTCAGCGGAGCTAGCTTCAGCTCCCGCCCCCGCCACCCAAACACGCATGCATAAGCGCGAACACGCTGGACTCGACGCAAGCCTCGCAATCGGGCCCACGATAGCGCTCCGCTCGCCCGGGGCACCATCACCGCCGCAGACCTGTCAGCGGCGTCATGCGCTGGAATGTGGACGGCGAAGCATGCGGACGCAGACGCCGCGCGCCAACCAGCGGCGGAGCGGCACGCACGGCGAACATAAACAAATTCACGCGCTCAGGCCCCGCCAGCTGCGCATGGACGCGAACGCAGGACGTCACTCGCGGCAGCGCAAGTTTTCCTGACGCGCGGCTGGTGCACGCGAGGCGGAGTGCCCGCGCGCTGCAGGTGTTGCCCCGTAAGGACATAAGCACACTACGCGCGCGCACGCTCTGAGTGCGGGAGTATGCGCGCCCTCACAGACACTCGACTTGGATTCGCCAGCGCCGGATTCAAACATCGCGAAAGACGCCAACATCACACGAACGTGTGCACCAGCAATGAGAACAGAAAGGGCGAATGCACATCGGTAGCCAGCCGCCGCGGTGTCCGCGGAAACCAAGCAGCAGGCGGCGCGCGCGACGGAGCGGCAGCTGCCGTCCCGTCAGGACAGCACGGCTGTGCTCTTCCTGACACGCCTGGCTCACGCCGCGACGTTCACGACCGCCAGCGGCCAGCGCGGAGCGCGGACAAAGGGGTCCACGTAGCCGTCCCGCTCGGGAGGGTGTGAACACCGCCGCTGTCCCGTGAGGACCGACGAAGTGCGGGGCGCGGCCGCGGGCCCTTCAGGACCATATGCGCGGCGGCGGCATCGGGTCGAAGAACAAACACGCGAGCCGAGCGTGGCGGAGGGAGTGAGCACCAGCGGCAGCACTGCATGCGCGACGCCGCGAACGGCGGCAAGGGGACATCACCCGCTGCGGCCTCTCGTCGAAGCTGCGCGACACCGTGCTGTCCCGTGAGAACCTTGGCGCGCGCACGCATTATTACCGCCGCAGCACGCACGTCGCGAGGTTGGAAGGTTTCAAGACACGGCGGCACGCAAGAGGAAGGCGAAAATCGAATGAAACGATGCAGTAAATGTGGGCAAGCGAGCAAGGGATGAGGCTCGACACGGACACCGTCCCGACAGGACAGCACGCGGCTGTCCGCATGGCGGCGGGCGCCAGCAGCGGCGACGGTTGGAGGTGCAAGACGAGTACGAAAAGGAATAACAAATGACTCCCCAAGCCCGCACGAGCTGAGCTTCGCGACCCGCCCACGGCCAGCGCTGCGCGGTGCGGAGACAGCAGCGCTGCAGAGCTTACTCCCTCACGCGAGAATAACAGCACCGCCGCCGTGATAGTGCTGCAAGGAGTGCCGGAGACGCACACCGGAGCGACGCGCGAACAATGTCCGCAGAACGGGCACATCGAGACAGTGAGAGGGCGGGCATGGCGCAGACGGGTGAGCGCGCGGCAGCGGCCGGCGAGCTCGCGCGAGCACGACGCCACCGCAGGCCCGGCAGGACATCGCGCGCGTGAGGATGGCTGTAACGACAGCGCGGGAGGCGGGGCGATGGGCACGAGGGTCGCGCGTGGATGGCGCGCAGCCACATGGGACAGACGCGGGGGGCATGATGAGCGCGGGCGGGGCCGCCGTCCCGTCAAGACAGCGCGCCCATACTATCTTGACGCCCTTTGGCGTTAGACTGCAGTATTACTGCCCATCCAGGTGATGCGGGCGAGCGAGCGTAGCACGAGTAGAACGAAGATTAATAATAATAAAAGACTCACAGATTATTACCCAGCGAGGGGACGTCCTGATACGCAAAGAAGCAGAGCACCGCGGCGCCAGCAGCGCCCGCGAACCAGAGCACGACGGTGATCCACCAGGCAGCCTGGATCCAGCGGTCCTTCTTGACGAGCCAGGGCTTGTCGACGGGGCCGGTCAAGAGGTGGCTGACGAACTGCCTGCGCGGCTTGCCGGGTGCGTAGGTGGAGGTGTGGGAGAAGTGGGAGACGCTCTGGGGGTAGTACGGCATGGGGCTCGCGGAGCTCGTCCTGGCGGCGCCGAAGAAGCTGGGGCTCTCCGAGCGCGAGGGCGGCGCGGAGCCCTCGTTGCGCATCCAGGGCATCGCGGGCGGCGCGAAGAACGACTCGCGCTCGCTCGCTGCGTAGCCCGGCTGCGGCTGCGGCTGGGCGTAGGCGGCCTGGGACGGCAGCCCCTCGATGCGCGGCTGGCTGGCGTACGGCGCGTGCCGCAGGTGCAGGTGCTGCGTGTCCTCGCTGAAGCTGCTGCGCGGGCTCGCCGCCATGTCGTCGGCGAACGGCCCGGCCGCCAGCGCCGTGCTCCGACCTTGGCCCTGGCTCTGGGTGTACGCGTGGCCGCCGCCGCCCGGGGGAGGCGGCGGCGGGAGCGCTTTGCCGCGCGGCTGCTGCTGTTGGGCGCGGTAGAGGTCGGCGCTGGAGTGGCCGCCCGAGGAGGAGCCCGGCGGCGAGTCGCGGTCCTGGAAGTCGTTGCCCAGCGCCTGGTTGTAGTTGTACTCGTCCAGGAAGAACTCGGCCTGCTGCGGCTGCCGCTGGCGCGGCGGGCGGGGGCGGTCGCCGCTCATTCTAGCTGGAGCTGGCACGGGGGCACGAGCGTGGATAGGGGAATTAGATCCGAGACGGCGAGCAAGGAAGAAAGAGGAGGAGGACGAGGAGGGGGACGGCGACCGGACGCTTTGGCGGGCCCTCAATTCGGACGCACCTATTTCGTTAATCCGGTTCCAGCTTGAGCGAGGGGATGACGTCGCACAGCCCGCTTGCAATTGAATCACTCGACTGATCCTATCATCCGCCGCGCATGCAATGTCCCTCCTCGTCGTCGGGATAGTGACCAGCTAGGAGCTAAATATCGCCGAGGATTTCTCTCTCCTGTGTGCGATAGCGAGGGGATCGACCGCTAGTGACTGTGGGTGCAGCATGCCGCCCGGCGCCTGAGAGCTCTGCCACAGCGGAAAACACGACGGCTACGATTCTAATCCCACCTCTGTTATACTGTATGCCAATCTCAGCCTCGGCGAGAACTCTTCAACTCAAGCAGCGATCAACACCTAGCAGCCGCTCTGCTTCGGATACTTATGCCAGCGCCCACAAGAACAAGTACCGAGAGAACCGCCGCGGCTCCGCTCTTCACCATGCTGCAATGCAAGCACATTAAGGCGGACGACCACAGACGGACAGTCTAAGATTCTGAATCCCAGGACGGAGACTCGGAGGTGCAGCCTGAGATACCCTGAGCCAAGCCGGCGATTGACCCTCTCCATCCTGACGTTTGAAACGGTGCCAGCAGACGTCTGCGTAATGCCCATTTCCGGCTCCGTCGCCGTCGGTTCTAGCTGGCCATGGGAGATCAAGAGCCTACGTCCAGTGTACACGGTGTCACTCCGAACGATTCATTGATTGTGTGCGCCTTGCACGAACACGACGGCCGCTCCGAGTGTTTTAGGCTGCCGCGCTGAGATAGGTTTGCAATCGTTACACTTACAGTTGAAACATCGACCGGCGCATCTGACTCTGAGTCTCAGTCGCGAATCCCGTCCTCATCTACTTACATAGATCTGTCAGCTGCCGAGTGCCGAATCCGACGGTGGGCTATTTCAAGATGACTCATATGAGTGTGGTGGATGCGGATGCGAGTAGAGAGCCTGGGCGTGGGAGGAGGGGAGAGGGGAGGAGGAGGATGGAAGACAAGGTTGCCACTGTCAATTGTGACTCCGGCTGCGGCTCCGCGGCATCAAGTCAACATGGAGCTCCAACAAGCTCGACACCTCTTTCCCCTCCTCCTCTCCCTCAGCCTCTTCGAACCGCATAGCATCAATCTCAGCCTTTTCCCACTCTGTTCGCACGCAGCAGCTTCTTGCACGCGATACCTACTGCGCAGTGCGGACTTGAGCTTCTCAAAGTTGCGCGCCGGTGCCGGACATCTCGCGCGCCGTGGCCTGGGTCCACACTACATCTGCTCTTTCGTTCGAAACGTACGGTACAGCCTGAGGAGCTCTGGATCTGCTCATACATACAACGGACAGTCTCGTATACCGGACTGCATGCATTCTCAGCCGTTCCGCCTGTCACTGTCAGCTAACGGCGACACTCTCATTCCGGGACCTGCCAGTGGCTAAGCGTCTAACCTGTCTGCCTGTCCCAGCTCCCGGAGTCTCAGCATGCCAGATGTTTAAAGGCTATCAAGCACATTGACAATGGTGGCTGGTCCAAGGGACTCGAGGCTGAGACTGTTGGAATCACTTCTGAATCTGAGCCTGTCTCTGAAGCTATGACAGAAAAGGAATTCGGGATTCTCTCTCAATCTCTGCACACCTAGTACTACTAGATCGCAGGCCCCGCCTTGCACAGTGCAGGATTCGTCGCCGAGTCGCGAAGATCACGCCGACTTGACGCCCCGACGCGCAGCCAAAATCCCGCCGTCATCGTCGCCATGCCCATAGCAGATACGGTAATGGTATTATGCGCTAAGCAATTAGCACGACGCGCTACCCGCAAGCAGGCAAGCGTGCGACCGCATACTTAGACAAAAAGCAGTGACGTAGCGCTGCCGCGCGCTGATTGGCTGATACGCAAAGATCAAAACACCCGAGCGTCGGTGCAGTGTCGTTGCCGCGTGGTCATCACAGCCGTAACCTGCCCTCTTCCTCCTTCCTCCCTTCCCTTCCCCTTCCTCTTCCGCCTCCGTCGCCGCCGTCGACGATGGATTACGACGCGTACGATGCCATTCTGCACCACATCTTCAAGCAGGTGCGTACCAGGGCGGCCCGCTCAACCCGCACGCTCACTCCCCTCCCTCCCCTAGACGCAAGGCGACGCGTGGTTCAAGAGCGCGGAGGACAACATCGCGTCGGGCGTCTGCATCCGCGTCGAGCCGGGCGTCTTCCGCGTCTTCCCGTACGAAAACCGCTACCTCGAGCCGTTCGAGGCCGCCGTGAAGGTCCTCAACCCCGAGGTCGCCGTCAAGCTCCGCAGCGCCAGTGTACATGCTGCCCTGGCGAATGTGTGAGTCCTGCTTTCCTTTTTCTTTTCTTTTGCTGTTGGTTTTTTGGGAGGGCGAGGGGGAGGGAGAGGATGCAGCGTGTCGATGGCGGGCCCGCGTGCCAGCTATGCGATTCGCGCTGGGTCGGGCGCCACGTTACGGCGCCTGGCTGGGCCAGTCAGGAGCACCGCTGCGGCCGGCCGCTTGCCGTCATGGCCTGCACGCCCCGTCGCGGTGTGCGCAATGCACCATCGCAACCCGGGCCCCGATCGCAGCAGCGGCGGCGGCGCCGCAGTCTAGCTGCGGCGGAATTTGCGTCATCGCTACGCTACAGCCGCCGAGGCAGAGTGTTGAGGCTGCGTCCCGCACTCTGCGTCAATCGTGAAAGCCTGAAAGGCCACGGCGGGAGCGGGCGTCGGTCCTGCGTCGGGCGTATCTCCGGCGCGGGACCGTGCTGCGCATCCCCCGTCGCCGTAACACTAATAGCAGCCGGCCCCGCACCTCCCCCCCGCCCGCCTCGTATTACAATATGATACATAATCTTGATGCTGATACACGGCGCATCCAGCGGCCCGCAAGCACAACACATCGACGTCGACCCGCGCACGCGCATCCAGATCCTCGAAAACATCAACGAGCTCGCCACCGCAGAGAAGGGCCAGGGCGCAGCCTTCATCGTGCGTCCTCTCTTCCTCCTACGCCAGAGTGTATGCTGACGTTTTCCTCCCGCTTGTTTCTCCCGTTATCGACGCTTGTCCCCTTTCGGATGCTCCGCCTCTGTCCGTCGCCTTCGTTACCGGCGCCTCGTCCCGTCTGCGTGCTGCCTGCCTCCGACACCGCCCCGTCCCCTGTGTGGCTGAAAAATCCTGGATCTTGGCACGCGATGATCGTCGACCATGATCCTATCGCGACCTCGGCATCACCGCTCATGCACACCCCCTGTCTCCATCGTGCATGCATTCTGCACTCATTTCCGTCCTCCTTTGTCTATATGCGACGTTCATTCGTCTTTCCTTACCTTTGATGCGGCCTTCCCGAAAATTTCCTGCATTCCCCCCTCATGCACCACCGCGCGCCGTATGATGCTCTGCGCCCACGCGACGCTGTTGCATTTACAATTTCCGTATCGCCATTTTCGTTCTTTTATGCCCCTTTTACGCCAATTTGTGTCTTGCGCCGACGCCACTACCCACGCATTTACGCGACTCGTCTTCCCCAACCTGTCGCATAATCTCGTTCCTTCCTATCACCTCACGTTCCTATTTCTTTCATCGACCGCTTTGCCTCGAACCTATGCCACGCTACGCCTTCGCCCGGCCTCGCTCTACTCTGATCCCCTTGACTCGCCGCCTCGCACCCTTACTACTCCGCTGATCCATTCTTTCGACAATTCCGCCCTGTCCCTTGCACTATTGCCCGCTCTTCCGTTTGGCTGCTTGCCCTGACGGCGTCTCCTCGATGTCTTCTGCATTTGATCCGCTCGCGACCATTCGACGCGCCGCTTGACACCTTCGCATCTACTCGACCCGTCGCCCTCAACCTTGCACGCTTCCCCGGTTTGTTTATTGCATTTTCGACGACCTCGCCTTTACACGAACCATGCGCTACACTTGACATTCCCGCTTTGCTGCGTGCGCGCGCCCGCTTTGTTCTGTCTTCCAATTTTTCCACTCACCGCGTCGCGCGATTTACATTCCTCCTCGTTCTGCATCTTCCATTGCGCTCTCCTTTCCTTCCTTGCTTTCATATTTATTCCGCTCTTTTCCGTCCCATTTTCCCTTACCACTGCGTCCGCCACTCCAGCGCGATGAGCGCGTAATGGTAATATGGAGCGACCGGATCGACGACATCATCGAGGACGCCCAGGCGTTCGAAGCCAAACTGATCAAGCTCGTCTGGAAGATGCGCCCGACGGCGTCGTCGACGTCGGGCAACCCGCTCAACTCGCCGAGCGGCCATTTCGCCAGCATGAACCAGAGCACGGCGTCGCTCGGCATGGGCCACCAGTCGCGGCTCGGCCACGTGCACGGCATCCCGCAGAGCGTGCTGGACGAGGCGCCGCCGGAGCCCGAGAAGGAGAAGCTGTCGTCCTCGGCGGACGACCGCGACGTCGAGACGGGCCTGCCGAAGCCGTCGCCGCGGCCGACGCGGCTGTTCGCGCCGGTCTACAACGGCATCGCGTCCGGCCTCGCGATCTTCTTCGTCGGGAACGGCGTCAAGATCATCGTCGAGGAGTTTGCGCTCGACGGCGACTACATGCGCTTCATCCTGCTGCTCACCGTGCCGCTCATCTTCTGCGTGTCGCTCTTCTTCTGCATGTCGCTCGTCAACAGCGTCACGTTCGTCGTCGGGCCCGTCGCGCAGTACCACCAGAACAGCAAATTCTACTCGGCCGTGCCGCCGCCGCCGATTCCGCCGTCGGTCGGCACGCTGCCGTACAACGACGGCGCGTCGAGCATCCACGGCGGGCTCAAGGAGGCCGTGGACGAGGGCGTGCTGCCGCACGTCACGATCCAGATGCCGGTGTACAAGGAGAGCCTGGAGGCGACGATCGCGCCGTCGGTCGCGTCGCTGCAGAAGGCGATGCTGACGTACGCGCGCCAGGGCGGGACGAGCGCGATCTTTGTGTGCGATGACGGGATGCAGCTCCTGCCGCCCGCAGAGCGCGACGCGCGCGTCGCGTTCTACGCCGCGCACGACATCGGCTGGGTCGCGCGCCCGAAGCACTCGAACGAGCCCGGCGGGTTCAAGCGCGCGGGCCGGTTCAAGAAGGCGAGCAACATGAACTACGCGCTCAAGATGAGCCTGCGCATGGAGGAGATCCTGCTGCAGCTGCAGGCGGACCCGAACGCGACGCCGCACACGCCCAACACGCCCGGCGGTGGGGGCGGGATGCACAGCCGCAGCCAGAGCGGGTACCAGGCCGTCAATGCCGTGGGCGACTACGACGAGAAGGGCGAGTACATGGGCCCCGGCGGCGCGCTCGGCATGCCGGGCATTGGTATTCCGACGCAGATGGGCCTGGAGGAGCGCGCGCTGGGCATGGCGGTCGCCGAGACGAACGGGCAGGCGTGGGCGGCGGGCGGCAAGGCGCTGCGCATGGGCGAGGTCGTGCTCATCGTCGACTCGGACACGATGGTGCCCGAGGACTGCCTGCGCGATGCGGCGCGCGAGCTGCACGAGTGCCCCGAGGTCGCCATCATCCAGCATGTGTCGGACGTCATGCAGGTCGCGCATCATTATTTCGAGGTGCGTCTTTTTTTTTGCCGTCTGTTTCTGCCTTTCTCTGCCGCTGACGCCGCGTTGTAGAACGGCATCGCGTACTTCACGCGGCGCATCAACCACGCGATCTCGGTCGCGTGCGCGAACGGCGAGGTCGCGCCGTTCGTCGGCCACAACGCGTTCCTGCGCTGGACGGCGATGCAGGACGCGGCGTTCGTCGACCCGGCGGACGGGCAGCGCAAGTTCTGGTCGGAGGAGCACGTGTCGGAGGACTTCGACATGGCGCTGCGGCTGCAGCTCAAGGGCTACACCATCCGCTGGGCGACGTACTCCAAGGGCGGCTTCAAGGAGGGCGTCTCGCTCACGTGCGACGACGAGCTGAACCGCTGGATGAAGTACTCGTATGGCTGCAACGAGCTGCTGTTCAACCCGCTCTACCAGTGGTTCTACCGCGGCCCGATCACGAAGCGCATGCACCAGTTCGTGTGGAGCCCCGTGCCGATCCATTATAAGCTCTCGGTGCTGGCGTACATGTTCTCGTACTACGGCATTGCGGGCGCGCTGACGCTCTCGACTATCAACTATCTCGTGCTAGGGTGGGCGCTGCCCATTGATGGGTATTACCTCCACTCGTGGGAAATCTGGATCGCGTGCAGCGTCGTGTTCTTGGGCGCGGGGAATTTGGGCATGACGATTTTGGAGTATCGGTTGGGCATCTCGAGTTTGTTGGAGGCGCTGTGGTTGAATATTAAGTGGCTGCCGTTCTTGTGCGTACTTTTTCTTTGTTTCCCGCTTCACCTCCCACTCCACTTCGTTTTCCTCGTACCCGTCGCTCGCTCGTCGCTCCTCGCGCTCGGACCGCTCGCTGACGCTCACTCCTTCGCAGCTTCTTCTTCTTCGGCGGGATGTCGCTCCATCTCTCAGGCTCGATCCTCGCGCATCTCTTCAAGTACAACATCCAGTGGGGCGCGACGATCAAGGAGGTCGAGATCTCCAACTTCTTCATGGAGGTGCCGCGCATCCTGAAGCGCTTCTGGGCGACGTACGTGATCTGCTGGACGATGGTGGCGGGCATCATCCTGCTCTCGACCAAGCTCGTGCCCATCGCGTGGCGCATCGACGGCTCCGCGTGGGCCGCCATCTTCCCGCTCGCGGTGCAGGTCGGGTGCCATATTCTGTATCCGGTGCGTCCTGCCTCTTTCGTTTTTCGCTGCGGTGCTGATGCGGGGGCATGGTGTAGATTGTGCTCAACCCGTGGTTGCTGCTGTTCTCGTACTAAACGCCTACGCCTACGCGTCTGCATGTTGTCGATCACCCTCCCCTCCGCTGTTGCCCTGCTAGCTAGACCCCCTCATAGACCCTGCCGCTACGGACCTCTCGCGCATAGTGTTTCCTCTGAGTTATTGCCATCGCCCCCTCGCACCCCCGCCTTCCATTCCTTTCGCTCTCTTCCCTTTTTGATCGGATCCGGGACACTCTGCCTATGACTTGCGCTCTTACCTTTACTGTCTTTTTGACTATTTATCCGGCTCGGCTGGATTGGTACGGTTGGTTGGTAGTATGTACTGCTGCCCTGACTTTTGACGTCGTTGAAATGGATGCTGGATACACGGCGCGTGGTTTGGAGGATGATGCTACCGAAGGTGTGAAGAAGTGCAGTCGGTGGACTTGAAGTCGTGCGGCCTGTGCTTGTCAACCGAGGGCGGCCATGCCGCTCCCGTTCACCGTCGCCTATGAGGCGGTGGTGCGGTGAGGTCGCATGCGCGTCGTCGAATCAGGATTGGCTGCTTGGTGCTTAGCATGATGAGAGCGCGATGTGAGGGTGAGATGAAAGTTGGGAATGGTGTTGAGCGGTCGACGTCCTCCAAGCCCCTTACCTCGTCGGATGCGAAAGCCGTCGACGAGCTGCCGTGTCCGTCGAGCGGTTCAAAAACGTCCACCCTAGTCTTGGCGGCATTCAGAGCAGGCGGCCCGGATGTCCATGAGTCGCTGCGACCCCACGATCTAAGGAATGTTTCTCGCGAGCTTGCATGCATCGTCATCCTGATTGAGATCTCATATTGGGATATTCAAGTAGGTCTCGATATTTATCACTAGCTAACTAGAATTCATGTGGGGAACGTCGTGACGCAGCTAATTCCGCTCTCACGTACAGAGTTACATCACGGCTGGCATCTTCTGAGAGCGCGGAACACTCTCGCGGCCGCTCGGTCTCACTGGACTGCGAGAAGCCCACGCTCCTCAAGTACAAAGTTGCGGTGAGTTTACCCCCTTCGCAGTTTCGCCATAGTTCTGAGTTAGTTTCAGCTGCGGAAGGGCAGCAATGTCACACGGCTGTGGCTTGAGAATATCCGTCTAGACTTCGAATAAAGCTATCAGTCGACGGATTACCAAGCATTTTGGTGCGCCGCCGACGTCGGACGCGGCTCCCGGCAGCGATCCTTACGAGCTGTGGACTGTGGACTTTGAGGCGCGCTTCCCCGGGTTCATCGAATCCCAGGTTATCGTGGCGGAAGTGAACGGTCAGATTGTAGAGACAACGAACTCACTCAGCGTGCCCGACTTGGTGGAGTGTTCGTAAGAGCCTAATATCCCTCTTGCTAGCGTCTGTATATGGTTATCAATGGTTATAATACTTTGGCATGTCGTCCCGGCACATCCATATTAACATGAACATGAAGACCGCGCGTGACGCCGGGGATGTTCGGATTGCACAACTGCAATACACACCGTTGCAGTTTCATTGCATCACAAATCACAAATCGACGCTCATTAATACACCTACAAATCAAGTGAAACGTCCGCACTAGTGGGTACTCGCTCCGCAAACGAAGACGCAGCCAACGATGTCATCTGCGCATCATTGGGGGCCTCAGCTCGCCGTCTCCGGCGCGACAGGGTCACAGACGACCCTCGGCAGCCCCTCCCACTCTTCTGAGGACTGCAATTGCATTGGCCACGCAACGGAGGCGTCATCTGGACCCACGATGCTCTCGATTGAGACTTTCACCGGCAACGCGTCTGGTGACAACGCCGTCGGCGAAGAATGCAACCGACCCGAGCAAACGGAGCGGCACCAGCACGCGCGCGTTCGCCTCGCAGCGCCAGGATGACAGCTCAACGCGGCACGAGGGAAGGGACCGCGGGATCCGGAGCACGGCGTGCGATGTGCGGCGCGCTGGATGGGAGATCGGCGCTGGGTTCCTGACAGACACGCAATGGGAATGTGTTAGTCGCTACGATCCGAAGCACGGTTGACTGCAATTGCGCGACATACTCGAGGTTGAATGCGAGCGTGAGCTTGGCGAAGGCGTTTTGGAGGCGAGGGACGGAGAGGCGGACGTCCAGAGGCGAGGAATGCTTGGGCGCCGTGTGCGCACGCGCCCGTCCACGGCGAACGTACCTCCTCCTCGGAAGCAGATCGCACGGCGTTCAGCTCTTCCCGAAGGTTATGAGCTTCTTTTTGCGACTGAGTAGCAGATGCACGGAGTTGGTTCAGATCCATCGTGAGGCGGTCGCGCTGAGCCACAACGCTGTTCAACTCAGCGACGAGGTGGGAATTCGTGGACTGGAAGTTCTTTTCCATGTTCTCCAAGTCTTGCACTCGAGACTTCAAGGCATCGATCTGAATAGATGAGTACCTCTGCCCAACCTTCCCGCCGAAACGCACCTCAGTTTCGTATGCGGTACGTGAGGTCATCAGTTCCTCTCGAAGAGACTCGGCGTCTTTTTGCGACGCGTTGGCAGACGAGTCGAGCCTCAGCCTGAGGTCTTCCACCTTCGAGGCCTCGTCAGAAGAAAAGTCGCATGGGTGAACTTCGAGTAACGTACCTCCGATTCCAAGGTTGCCCTAATCCTCGTGGCAATGTGGGAAGGAAGGAATTTTGATCGGGCATGCAAGCAGAGTTACTAGTACAAGGCGTGAGTCGCAGCTGTATAATAATAACACATCCTCAAGACCATATCAACTCGGAATCAGAGCGCCACAATGCCGTCCGACATGCCAGGCCCACTGGACCCAATAGT
The DNA here is from genome assembly GCA_002287115.1 of Auricularia heimuer. Lineage (NCBI taxonomy): Eukaryota > Fungi > Basidiomycota > Agaricomycetes > Auriculariales > Auriculariaceae > Auricularia > Auricularia heimuer. The sequence goes on along the minus strand of NEKD01000046.1, from coordinate 35,360 downwards.
CGAGCATTAGGTATCGCGAAACGGCTAGCCGCGGGCTAGCTACGTCAAATATTATAGCGAGTATCCTGGAGCATGCAGGAGAGAAAACATGACGGCGTATGTGAATTTATTGGAACCACACGAGAGCCGTGTGCCCCGACTATCGCTTGGTAGTGCCCTCGGATTCCAGAGCGGCGGCAAACAGATGCATTCCGAAGACACGAGACAACGAGAGCTTGTCAAAGCGTTCTATTACCCATCAGCAATAGTAGTGTTGCGGGAGATGCGCGAGTGCCTGGCACTGCACGTGCGGCAAGCTATTAAAAATCGAACTCGCGGCGAGACGGGACCGGAAGGAGCAGCGGAGATTGCCGCACCGCGTCGCTCTTTTCTTCCCTTTTACACGCGTGGCTCTGCGCCAGCGCATGCCCGATACCGCTGCCTGAGGCTATGACAAACTTGTGGACCTGCGAGTCCAGCTCCTCATGCTTCTCTGACTGTCCTGGTCTCCGCAACATCGCTTCCAGCTGTCTGCACGCTACACCAACGGACACCGGCAAACTGTGCTATTCTCTGATGCTATGACCTGATCGTATTTACATAAGCTCATTTCTGTCTTTCTGATGCACCGCACCATGTTGGAGAGGTACTGCATTCCGTTTTCGTTTCAATTTTAACGTATGTCACCCCGAAGGGGACTGCATTCCGTTTTCCCTGCTGCTCTCACTACTGCTGGCATAGTCGTGCGAATCTCTCTGGATACAGTGCAGAACATCACAGAAACCGTATCTGGATGAGTAGCTCCGGACGTGCGGTCTGACTCGGCTTCACTCGCCGCGGGCGTGGTGCGCGCTTGATCGAGGCAATCAAGCGACCTCCGCGACTCGAGCATGCCTCGTATGAACGGGCCACACGCCGCCGTATGATATTTACTATTTCTGGAGTACATTTGCCCTGCTGCACTCTACGTCTTGCTACACCGGTTCATACTGCTAGCCATGTTGTGCTCCCCAAAGCGCCTAATCCTGAATTCTCACCAACCGACCACCTGACTGCGGCATGGCACTGCCATAGCAATTCAATGAACTCGGGGAGTTCTCAGCGGGAGATCGTGTTTACATGGTATTCTTTCGCGGAACTTCGGCATCTCGTTGTTAGCACTCGAGGATGCCAGGCGGCAAGCTTGGTTTCGTTGGGCAATCACGATATGGTCATAGAAATTGTCGCCTATCCAAGGCATATCGGCTCTGAGACTCCCCAATCGTGCTATATCTGAATATCCTGTCTGAACTGGTCGAGTCATGGGCAGGATGTGCACTCGGAAGGTACTTTACCAACAGCTTGCAAATTCAGAGTATTATGTGGTGATCTGCTACCACTCGCTAACGGGAGCCGTTCAAAGGGACAGCGCCCGTCGATACCTTCTCCGGCGCCCGTCAATACATACCTGACGTTGCCTAAACGGAGTCATCATAACTTACGCTCTGCTGAGTCGGCCGCCACCATGAATTGGTTCTCTGCCGCGCGGCGCTGTATAGGCACGGATCCGCAGTCTTCGATTGGATGCGACATGTCTGCACTGCAGTGCCCAAACGTGTATTTAATCTCTCGAAACTTTTTTCCGTCGCTCACACTATTCACTCTCGCTTTGGCTGCAACTGCTCGTCTCGCAATGACCGTTGTCGATTGGATCCGCGATCCCTTCTCGACTCTGGCCAACCATCCTTGGCACTCGGTCTCCCTGACGGGAGCTGGCCTGGTGGCCACCGGGACCTACGTTGCGTATTGCGTGCTCATTGCCGCTTACGACTACATTCGCAACAGCCTCTCGCCGCTGCGCAAGCTCCCTGGACCCAGCGACGAAGCTAGCTGGTTTAGTGGCAACATGCGCCAGCTCTTCGACGGCGAGGGCATGCGGGTTCACGAGGACTGGGCGGACAAGTACGGCCGTGTATTCGCTGCTCGCGCGCTCCTGGGGGTACGCATATTCTCTCCCTCTTCTTCACCACGACGCTGACGTGACTTCTAAGAAATATCAGCTCATTACTACCGATACCCGCGCTATAACCCACGTTCTATTTTCTACTCAGGTCTTCCACAAGCCCCAGATGATGCGCCGCGGATTGTTGAGGGTACTTGGGGGAGGTGAGCTTCCCGCATCTCGTCGCGAGGACTGCACTCAGTGCTTTTAGGCGTAATTTATGCTGAGGGTAGGTGACCTCAGCCTCTTCATGTGTCGGGATGTCAATTGACACTCGGTCAGGTGAGCAGCACAGAGACCAGGTACTTGCATTGTTTCCTCAGGTCTGGTTTCCAGCCTCATGTATTTCTATAGCGCAGGATTATGAATCCCGGATTTGGTCCTGGTCCCGTCCGCGAGATGACGAAGATGTTTCTCGAGATATCGGACAAGGTGTGTGAGTATTTCAAGAGTGGGAATGGAAACTTAGCTTGTGCGGGCGCTAGATGCGTGGAATTTGGTACAACAAGTGCATGGACGCCGGTGGCAGCGTGCAACTCAACGCTCTGGAATGGCTGAGCAGGGCGACGCTTGACGCGATAGGCAAAGCAGGTGTGTCTGTCGTCTTTAGCAGCTGGCTGAACGTGCTGACGGACTGCGTGCCATTTAGGTTTTAACTACGAGTTCAACACCCTCAACGAACAGGGCACGAGGAACGAGCTCGCGGAGGCCTTCGACAAGGTATTCCGCGTCGATGTGAAGCCAGGCAGCCAAATTCTCGGTCTCGTCCACAACCAGTTCCCTCTCATTAGCATCCTCTTCGTGAGTGATTTCAAGTCGGCAAGGGCACAGCCTAAATTGACCCGCTTGAATTCTCGACAGCCAGATCAGCGCATGAAGGATTTCGATTATAGCAGGAAGAAGATGGACGAGATCGGCATGCGTATTGTGAAAGACAAGAAGCAGGCTATTCTTGACGATCTCGCGGGCACGATGCGCATCGAGAAAACCTCAATCGTCGGAAAGGACCTCATTTCATTGCTTCTTCAAGCGAACCTGGCTCAAGACCTCGATCCGGCACTGAGATTGTCGGACGAAGATGTGCTCGCGCAGATTCCGACCTTCTTGCTTGCTGGACACGAAACCACGAGGTGCGCAGTACGGAATCAGCTGTAGGGTATACTCAATAGGCTCTCTTCAGCAACTCAACTACCTGGGCAATGTACGCGCTGGCAGTCGACCAGGAAATTCAGAAGAAGCTCCGCGCGGAGTTGCTGCAAGTCGGAACGGACATGCCGACCCTGGAGACTCTGAACGCTCTGCCGTACCTCGACAAGGTAGTACGCGAGACGCTGCGCATCCATACCGTCGTTACCTTCGTCGTCCGCGAGGCCGTCCAGGACGACGTGATCCCGCTCGGAAAGCCTGTCAAAGACCTCGATGGCAACATGATTTCTCATATCAGGTTCGCATTCAGTAACCGCGCACCGTCATGTCGCTGAGCCACGGCTACTCGTAGGGTCAAGAAGGGCGACGAAGTGCTGCTTCCGATATGGCTCATCAATCACAGCAAAGAGATCTGGGGGCCCGACGCAGACGAGTTCAAGTGAGTCCGCCGCAGTTCCCTGCAGGCTACACTAGGATGCTGTTGAAAAGTCCCCAGGACTTTTCAACGAGTTTTAAACATAATGTGTTTAAAACAGACCGTTAAAAACAGTGTTGAAAACATATATGCTATATATAGATTGTATGAGCAGGTGCTGGATGCTGAGACTGACTATATGGCACCAATCTGATATATTGTGTGCACACTGTGTGTTAAGAATGAGAATTCACGCCTTGAGATGCCTGTCTCAGCTTATGTGGTTCATTCTCACCTCTCGCTCAGTGTCTTGTGGCTATCTCAGCTGCTGAATAATCAAGGATGGCCCTGGAAGGCTGGATGAAGTAAAAACATGTGGGAAACCATGTATAGGCCACCCATTGACTGTTCTCATGCAGAATCTCAATTGCACAATAGGTATATACTGAGTTAAAAACAGGTTTTGGGCTGCCACAGGGTGTTTAAAACGTGTTTTTAACAGCCTGTTAAAAACAATGTTTTAAACTTTACCCTTTTCCACAGCATCCTAGGCTACACGCATGTTGATGCACCACAGGCCCGAGCGCTGGGATAATGTACCTCAGGACGCGTCGGCCATTCCGGGAATTACGCCGAACCTGCTGAGCTTCATCGGCGGCCCGCGCTCGTGCGTTGGGCATCGCTTCGCCGTCGCGGAGATGAAGTCACTGCTCTTCCACATCGTCCGCGGCTTTGAGTTCCGCCTCGCGGTCGACAAGTCCGAGATCTGGGCGCGCACCGGTTCTGGGCTGCGCCCACAGCTTCGCAAGGACAACTCTGTCCGACTTCCGCTTGTGCTGACGCCGGTCGCCTAAGTTTCTTCGGTATACCGCACTCGTGTAATACAGTACGTCTAGCGGTTCTTGGACTTCCTCCGAGTCAGTAACACAGCCTTATCTTCTCATCGACTTGAGGGCCAAATGCTGGCGGGAACGTTAAACGACAGGTCTGAACGCTGGTACGTGACTATACCCCAGGAAGCCTATCCTAGGAATCATGCCGAACTTGATGAGCGTTAGAGGTGACACGCGGTCGTACGTTGGCCATCGCTTCGCCGTCGAGGAGACGAAGTCGCTACTGTTCCAGATCGTCCGCGGCGGCTCCGAGCTCAGCCTCGCCGTCGACAAGGCTGCGCACGGGTCAGCCGCAGACGCGCAAAGACAATGAGGTGCAGATGCCGTAGTGTTAACTGCGGTAGCGTAAAGATCTTCGAGTCAATGCGAACTACACTCGCTGGTTTGAATGTTCTGTTTGAAAGCATACTCGTTTGCACTGGTCCGAATAAGCGTCATAACTGAACGCGGCCTGATGCGGGAATTCCGAACCCGCTGCCTAGATCTGCAAGTTCGCAGACACGGCGAAACGAACCATAGTCCTGACCCACTGTCGTTGTCCGTGACTCCGTATCGGGTGAATATAGACACTGAGCACTTCATTTGGAGCCAGACGTAAATTCCATTATGCCGCGCCATTGAACAGCGTGCAAGTCGACAAGTACTGTATGTCTTTCTAGTTTCCTTTGCAGAGTTTCCGGGATTCGGAGAAAGGCAGTCGTTTCAAAGGGAATTCAATATCTTTCCCGCGTCAAGAGACAAACAGTGCTACAGTGCCTTCTCTCCCGTCGTAGCTTCCGACGTCGCCAAGTTCTCATCCGCGCTCCCGTCATTTCTCAGGCTCGAGCCCTGCAACCAGTCCGGCCAGCTCAGAGAATGATGTGCAGCAAGACGTACTACTAGTACTAGTACATACCTCAATCACTCTTCGTCGCAGTCTCACCCTCTTCGTCCTTCTGTACCACCTCTTCGCCAGTCTGCCCAACTCGAAGGGAAGAGGAAGAGGCAGCCTGCGCCACGGTGGTCGTCGTCTTGAAGTACCGCGGATCCAGCGGCGCATTCCTATAGCTGGTCCGGCGCGCATGGAACGTCCGCGGGTCGCCGCTGTAGTCTGCGAGCGGGCCCGCGAGGGACTGCGTACATAACTGCCGATTAACCATGAGTGGCTGCGCGCGGACGCGGCGCACCATCGCGTTCTCGGGGAAGACGGCCATCTAGATTCTGGATTCTGGATTCTGGGTGCGCGAGTCGGTCAGAGCCTGAGTCTCGAACGAGCACCGGCAGCGGGTGGATGAAAGAAAGAGACGACGAGGTAGTATCTGGGTCGGGTGTTACTGTAGAGTAAGACTCGCAACGAGCGGGCGCCTGTCCGTCCCCGATATTCGAGACGCGGGAGTGACATACATATACCCGTACAAGGCAGCAGGCGCGGAGAAGTCGCGGCGCGCAGGTTTTTCGTCCCCGGCGGGCGCTTGCACTGTTCCTCCGTCGTGGCATGGTGCATACTTCCTACATAGGTAGCAAAGTATCATCAAGGAGACGAGCTTGGTTTTACTTACGGAGAGCTACGTTCGCGAATTTGCCGCCGAGATCCCATGCATGTGAGAAGAACGGCTGACAGCCGCAGCAAGTATGCTTCAGGTGTTGCTGCCACACAGAATATCTGAGACCATAGAACGCGATCTTAGTCAGGACGTTCAAGTCTGAGACCGCGATTGCACCGTGCCGATATACCGCGAGGGAAGCCAGAAAGTGAAAGGAATATGCGGTCGTATTGCACAGCAGACATCCACGCAGAGACGCCCAGTTTTACAAGCCGAGTACAACGACGACGACGAGACACAATATGCAAGAGACCGGTGAGGGGTGGAGATCCGAGTGCTAGATCGTGAATGTGCCATCCGATTAGACGAGAAAACGCGAGAGGCCAGAGCTGAATCGGGAAAAGCGACGAGTGGTGACCGGGGAGAGTAGACTCTATGACAGTTGATGTCAAAGCAGCAGCAGCAGCAGTAGACCTAGAGCTCGTTAGAGCTGACGCTCCGCACGTCAAAGTCTGCAGCCGGGTGAGCGCGAGCGTGCGCGCGAGGGCGGCCGGACGACTGCTCGTCGTCCGCGCCGGCGCCCGCGTCCGAGTCGGTGGTGGTGCCAAAGTCGAACTCGGACTCGGTCCGGCTGGAGAGGGTGTCGAAGTCGTTCGCAACGGAGTGGGCGACGGAGTGAGGAAGGGAGTGTGCCTGCGACGCGCGCTCGAAGTCGTCCAGCTCGGACCACGGCGAGACCGGGCGCGAGTCGTACGACGGCGGGCGCGCGGCGGTGAGCGAGGACGAGGGCACGGGCGAGAGCATGCTGCGGCGCAGCTCCAGCGGGTGCTCGCCCAGGCCGCCCAGCAGGATCTGCTCGTCGAATGGCGACAGCGCGCGCGACGACGATGACATTGTGCGCTCGCTAGGCGACCGCGGCGGCACGAACGTCTCGCTCGTGAGCCGCGGGAAGCTGCGGCGGGTGGCGCGAGACGAATCAGATCCGGCGAGCTGGCGTCCGCGCGCCGTCCTGCGCGCAGGCGATCGCTGATGAACGAGAGCACCAGGTCGTCTTCGTCCTCGTCGTTGTCCGCGACGCGCACGGACATGGCCGGGGACCGGCGGCCGGCGGGCTGCGCAGCAGACTCGGCACCGTGCTCTCGAATTCGTGCGAACGAGCGGAGCTGGACCGGGCGGGTGCTGGTGGGTCCGTAAACGGGTCGGCTGCGAGGTCGACGAGAGGCGCGGGGGACTCCTGCGGCGTCTGCAGGCCGAACGGCGCGACGGGCCGGCTGGCGCTGGGCTGGCGCGGCGGTACCGGCGACGAGCTCCGTGCGGACGCTGACGAGCTCTGCAGCAGCCAGCAAGCAGTAAGCAAAGGAGATAGACAAGGCCAAGGCGGATCTACGCACCTCTGCCCACCTGGGTCTCCGCCGGACGTCGCTCATCTCAATCGGCGCGCGGCGCTGCTGGCGCACAGCGTACGCAACCTCGCGCGGCTCGACGAGCATCTGCGCCTCCGCGACGTGCGCACGGGCCATGCGCCTGGCATCGCGCCGCGCCATATAGGCCTCTATGCGCGGCTGGATGTACGGATCGTAGACGAGCTGCGCGGACGGCAGTCGATAAGCAGCTGGGCTCGCCAGGCACCGAGCGGGACGGTGCGCACCTCTTTGAACGCGATGACGGCGCCGGCGGCGACGACGACGCCGCCCACGACGTACAGCACCGGCGGGGCCATGGCGGCGAGCAGGAGGGCGAGAAGGAGAGAGGACGATGCGCCGCCGGGCGGAGTGTCGTCTGCCAGTCGGAGCGGCGCCACACTTGCCGGATCTTCCGCGGGTCTCGGCCGCGCTGGCACGTGCGGGGAAGGGAAAACAAAAAATCAAAATTCGTCTCGCGCGGGGAAATGGAGCTTGTCGTTTTATGTGCGCTGAAACTAGACAACTAGGCATGAGACAGGGGTAATAAGATGCTACGGCCCCGGCCACGTGGGACCTCTCGGCCGAATTCGAGGTTTAGGCCGGCACTAAACCTTGGTCCTCTCGGCTCTAGCAAAGAAAATCGTCAGAGATGAGCAATAAAGGTTTCGTTCTCTCCATAGTTTCACGTCTGAATTGGATTTGACAACACTGTGAAAGACGATAACGGTTCCCAATTGAGAATGGTCGATACAATGCCACGATACAGTACAAGAGTTACGCAGGAACCGACGACTCCAACGCAATATGTACCACCTCCAATTACCGTACCATGCTATCGTGCCTAGCAGTTAGGGGAACGGACGTCTCGCCTCGGGGATCCGGTTGAGCAGTGCGAGCGTTGTTTTGCATCATTCGCGCGAGACAGTGCCCGAAGAATAGCTCATCCACGTGCGCGAGGACGGCGCATAAGTATGACATCTTTTACTCCGTGAAATACGAGAGGTTTCATGGGTAGGCCTGCACCAGAGAGCTACTGTACAGACAAAGCGATTGGCGGAAGTTCTAGGCCACCCGCGTAGGGATTGAGGACGTGATCAAAGACGAATAGATATCATAAGACCGCGCGGATGCGTGCGCGACTGTCGAAGTGTGTGGGTCCGACGTACGGACAGCCAGAGTGCGAAGTTGTATAAGTCAAAGGGCTCTCCGACAATGGAAAATGCGATGGTCGTAATAGACGCGTCCTCCTCGGGTGCGCTCGAATTCCAAGCTACAGCGCGGCACCCACGTAGACATAAATCAGCAGCGGAAAGAGATCTCGACGACGTCTGCGGCATTCGGTAGTAACAGGTTCGCAGCGCCGTGAGAGATAACCGGAAGCGTGAGTTGGCGTCACGAGCGTGCCAGGGGAGGGATGCGACAGCCTTGCCGCGGTCGTCTAGGAGTCACCCAGGTATCACAGAGTGCAGCATGAGTGGCGAGCGGCGGCCATTGCTATGCTGGATCCCGACACAAACGAGAGAGCAGAACGGAAAAAAAAAACTTTCGGTGAACTCCGCCGCTTGGCTCTTGCTGTCGTTCCGTACCGTCCATGTCCGATATCGCCTTCGTCCCACATCGATGCCACCAGTTCTGGTCTACAATGCGCTACATAGACATTCCGCGGGCGAGCTCGTTACTATCGTTCAATGGGTAATCGGACTGGTCCTTCACGATTCGCGCATCACGTATATTTCTTGGTAAGTCACTGCGAAAAACATAATCAAGGAGTGTGGGTTATCAAAAAACAAAAATTAGGCAACCGGGGTTAGCACCAGGGGAAGCTGGACTGTGTCGTCTTTGCGAGTCTGCGGGCGCATAAGGGGACCAGTGCGTGCCCACAACTCAGCCTTGTCGACGGCGAAGCGGAACTCGAAGCCGCGGACGATGTGGAACAACAGCGACTTCATCTCGGCGACGGCGAAGCGATGGCCGACGCACGAGCGCGGGCCGCCAATGAAGCTCATCAGGTTGGGCGATATTCCTGGGATAGTCGACGCCTCGTGCGGAACAGTCTCCCAGCGTTCAGGCCTGCCGTCCGTCAGCATCCGTGCAGCCAGCAGTGGAGGAGACGGGACTCACTTGAACTCGTCGGCGTCGGGTCCCCAGATCGACTTGTTGCGGTTGATCAGCCAAATCGGAACCTGCACCAGGTCGCCTGCCTGGACCCTGTAGTAAGACGTTCTGCTTCAGCGACCTCCCCGCGCGCCTTGACAACATACGAACCGAATCTGGGACACCATGTTGCCATCGAGGTCCTTTGCGGGTTTGCTGAGCGGGATGATATCGTCTTGGACGGCCTCGCGCGTGATGAAAGTCACCACGGTATGGGTGCGCAGCGTCTCGCGCACGACCTTGTCGAGATACGGCAGAGCGTTCAGCGTCTCCAGCGTCGGCATGTCGGTCCCGACTTGCATCAACTCGGCGCGCAGCTTTTGCTGAACTTCCGGATAGGCCGACAGCGCATACAGTGCCCAAGTAGTTGAGTTGCTACAAAAGCTGTCAATTATATCCCGTCGTGCGTACTAACCGCTAACCTCGTAGTTTCGTGTCCCGCGAGCAGGAATGTCGGAATCTGCGCGAGGACCTCATCGTCTGACAGTCTGAGCGCGGGATCGAGATCCTGGGCCAGGTTTGCCTGGAGCAGCAACGAGATGAGGTCCTTGCCACCGATGGACGTCTTCTCGATGCGCTTGACCCCGCGAGCTCGCTGAGGACGGCCTGCTTCTTCTCTTGCACGATGCGCATGCCGATCTCATCCATCTTCTTCCTGCTATGGTCGAAATCCTTTATGCGCTGGTCCGGCTGTCGGGAATTGACGGTTGTCAGTGCAGTGTTGAGCGCGAAACTACCGTCAAATCACTTACGAAGAGCGTGCGAAGGATCGGGAACTGGTTGTACATCAGACCGCGTATCTGGATGCCAGGCTTGACGTCGACGCGGAAGACCTTGTCGAAGGCCTCGGCGAGCTCGTTCTTCGTGCCCTGCTCGTTGAGGGTGTTGAACTCGTAGTCGAAACCTATTTCAGAATATAAATTCTGCGCACTCATCCCAACGCTCGAGACTCTCGCACCTGCTTTCCCAATGGCGTCAAGAGTAGCCCTGCTTAGCCAGTCTAGAGCGTTGAGTTCCACACTGCCCCCGGCGTCCATGCATTTGTTGTGCCAGATATCACGCATCTAGGAGGGCAAGCTGAACTTCGACACCCTTCCTGAACTGCACACATACTTTCGCAGATATCTCGAGGAATGTCTTGGTCATCTCACGAACATGGGCGTGGCCAAATCCAGGGTTCATTATCCTACGCTAAATAATTGTTAGTCTCGCAAGCAGTTGCAGGAAAACTACTGAGCACCTGGTCCCTGTGCTGCTCGCCTGGCGAATATATTGAGCGTATGTATAAACGGCGGGCGCTTTAACGGGCTCACCCTCGGTATACAGAACACCTGAGATCGCTGAGCGTATCGCTCGAACCGCCGCTGGGGTTGCTCACCTTCACCGACCAGTTTCAACAATGCGCGGCGTTGCGTCTCAGGCTTGTGGAAGACCTGCGTAGCAAACAGCACGTGGGTCATAGCACGCGTGTCGGTCGTAATGAGCTGGTATTTCTGCACGGCGCACATGAGCGTCAGTCTAATGTGTAGAGATCTGTCGGGATAGGACGCACCCCATGAAGGCCCGAATAGCGAACACCTCGCCATAGGTGTCGACCCAACTCTGCTGGATCTGCATGCTCTCGCCTTCGAACAGCTGGCGGATGTTGCCAGACAGCCAGTTGGAGCCAGCGCGCGGTCCGGGGAGCTTTCGCAGAGGTGAGCGGCTGTTGCGCCAGTAGGTGTAGACATTGGAGAGCAGCTGGTATGCGACGTAGGAGCCGGTAACGACAAGGCCGGCTTGGACCCAGGGTACGGAGTTCCAAGGGTAGTTGGCCAGCGTCGTGAGCGGTTCGCGGCTCCAATCGATGACGGTCATGGTGAGTGTAGTAGCTGGAATGCAAGCGGGGGCGAAATGAGAGGTGAAGGAAGCAGCGTTGGCTTTAAGGGTTAAGCCTTAATTTCGATTAAGGGTTAATAAGGGTTTCCTTATTAACACTTAAGTCTAAAGCGGTCACTGACTTAAGGGTTAATTACTCTTAACCAAACATTCTCACATGCTATACACCCACCAAAATGCCCCCGGAAGGTTTTCCTGAGCCACGAGACACCTGAAGGTTCTTCAATACAATGCCCACATAATGCAGGAAGCCTCTCCTGGCTGCAGGAGAGCTGTGTTTCTGCTCAATGGTGGTTCCTCAGTGTTTTATTTCAATTGAACAACATACTGCTGATACAATTAGCTGTTTTAACATGAGATAACCCTCATACCGGCCAGAAGGGACACCCAGCGCATCTGCAGTACTTTACATATTTCTGTTACTCAGTCTGCTCTGCTTTCTGTTTTAAGGCTTAATAATTATGGGTTTAATAAGGGTTAATAATGTATTTAAGCCCTTAAGCATTTTGCCAGCCATTATTAAAGGCTTAACGGCCAACACTGGAAGGAAGAAGAGAAGCTGTTCCCAAGGCTAAATATGCGTTTGGATTCGGATGTGCAGACGCATGCCAGCCAATCAGGAGAGGGATACGCGGCGTTGGGTGCGCAGCAGGCATGACATCTGGGCGGCTGGCTCAGCATAAGACGATGACCACGTCAAAGCACCGTCAGACATTGAATGTCGGGGGCCGGAGAAGCTGACCTCGGCTGCAGTTGCATGCACGGCTAATGATCCACCGGCGGTCCAAGACGCTCACTGTCATTCACTGTTCAGTCTTTGGGTCTGCTATTGATGAGGACCTACTGGCAGTACATCCTTTGGCCAAAACGTGAAGACTGTGATAATGGTCTTGCGCCTGGCTGCGTGCTGGCGACCGGCGGACAAGCGTCGATCTGTACCAATTTGAGAAATGATTCACGATTGCGGATCAGACGGACATCACATAATCATTTGCCACATACGGAAGTCCCTCACAGCTGCTTCAGTTGTCAATGTTTTGACCGCTACAGTAGACTTCCTCATAATTCATAACGTTGGGGACAGTCCAAATCCTATGAATTATGAGGAATATTCCTTTTGAGAACCGGAGGTAATTTGATCCCGATATCCGGGAATTGCCGAATGATATCATTACTGTCGACGACGTGCAATCTACTCTAATCTAGGACAATCGGCGCTGCTGGCTGCCCACTGTGGTCACTATCTAAATCCATTGCATCTACCTGAGTGTCCTTTGGCCGGGCTTTGGCCACAAAAGACTCCATGGTGAGCTGTTTTGACGTCTTGAGCTGTGTCTGGCGAAGCTGACGCTTGACCTGCAGCAGCTCGGCACGCAACTGCAAGGTATTGTCCAGACCACGAGCCACACATGCTGCCTCAAGCTGGTTGCACAGCTGGATGATAGTTTCTATTGGGAGGTGCATTGCTGGGTCGTCATCGTCGTCCGAGTCCTCGTCAGCAGCTGAGGTGTTGCCCTCGGGTCCTGCAGCTTTGGCGGCCTGCTCAGCCTTGACAGTAGCAATGATTTCGTCATCGGTGACGAGTTCATGCACGCCTTCTCCGATCTGCTGCTCCTCCTGGGGAGCCAAGAATTCGGCAACAGTGAGTGGGTTCCGGATGAGTCTGCGGCTCGTCAACTTCTTGATCTGGTCCTGCAGCTCGTTCTCCAGGCTGGTGTCAACAAGAGGACGCGCGGAAGCAGCCAGCTCGGGTGCAGCGAGGTGCGAAGGTGCGGCAGGCTGTGAAGCGGCACGCATCGCCTGTATTGATGTCCGAGCGGCGATCTGCGCATCCTCGTCGTCAGGCTCGACATCGTTTGCGATACCGAGAGCCTTTTGCCAGCGGGCATCGGTGGCAGCGTCACCCAGGATCCCGGTGAGTTTCTGCTGCGCCTCTGGGAAGGTCATGTCGTGGTTACTGACAAAGTCAAGGAGAAATAGCCATGCGGTATCGTCAGGAAGCGCAGAAGCATGCGCGGCTTGGGTATCGGCAGGTCCGGCTGTCGAGGAAGGATTCCGGTGTGTGCCCAGCAGTTCTGAATCGTAGTCACGGAGATCTGGTCCCAAGCATCGCGTGCCATGTTCATAGCCTCCCAGAGATTGAGCTTCCAAATGTCGTCGTCGCCCGCCTCGTCCGCATCAAGTGCTCGTTTGCAGAACTCGCGCCGATAGTACGCCTTGAACGTTCTGATAATGCCCGCGTCAAGTGGTTGGATATGGGACGTCATGTTAGGTGCAAGGAACTGAATGTCGAGGTTGGTAGGCTCGTATGCAATGCTGTGACCGGCAAAATTGTCCAGGAGCAGGAGAACGTGGCGCCCTGCCAAGCGCATCTTCCGGTCAAATTGCTTGACCCACCTGGAGCACAGTCAGCAAGGACAGCATCAGCCCGCTGTGCGACGCACTCCTCAAACAGGCTGGAATTCATCCATGCCTTCTTGTTCCATCGGTAGTAGAACTTCTTCTTCTTTTCTGCACTGATATTCTTGAAGCATCGTGGTCGTTGGGACTTGCCAATGTACATCAAAGGCTCCTTCTCCGTGCCCGTTGAGTTGCACACAAAGAACAAAGTGATGCGAAATTTCTGAGCCTTCTTGCCACTCATAGCCTTTGTTGCGAGGCCGCGATCGGGCGGAGCGTAGGCAAACAGCGCGGCCTCGTCCCCATTGAAGACATCTTCTGGCTTGTACTTGGCAATCATTGGTCGTAGGCGCTCCCGTTCAGTCGACACAGATGAGGTATCAACAGAGCCAGCCTCGCCATGACGCCGGTGCTCCTTGATGCCATACCTACAGATAAAAATCAGACTCAAATGGAACAGCTGGGGAATGCAAAACAAACGCTTTTTTGAATGATTTGACCCAGCCGTCGCCGGTCAGCTGCTGCTCGTTCGGGATGTCGAACAGTTTCTCGAAGCGGGCACGCTTTTCCACAAGCATTCCACCGTTGACAATCTCCCACGTGCTTCCATTCCCTGAAACCAAAGGACCAAGGCACGCTCCACTTCAGGGCTAGTGACAACCCGTGGCCTCTTGGTATCAAGGGCATTGGGAGTTGTCAGTGCACGAGCCGAAGAGCTTCCTTGTCCTTCAGTTTCTTGGACAGCATGGACTGAGTGAGCTTGTAGCCCTTCGCACGAAAGTGGGCCTCAATCTGCTTCTGAGTCATTGCTGAGTGGGCTTCAACAAAGTCTAGGATCTCGATCCATTGCCCAAGTGTCAGATTCTTGCCCGTTGCAAGCGTATCTGATGTGGTCTCGACTTCCTTCCGCTTTCGCGGGCCGGAAGGACCAGGTGCCGGACGGGGCTTGCGCCGCTTGTCCGAAATTTTGGCTGCAGGCGCGGACACGGAGGAAGAAGCAGGTGTTTTGTCCGCCTTAGGCATCTTGGGGAGAGGAAAATCAGACTGAATTGGCCTGGGAAGGGCACCGCTTATATATGGAAACCTTCCACCACGTTCCCAGGGCCGCTTGGCTGTGCTCAAACGTGGTCCCGGATGTATATTGGTATTCATAAACGTCATATTAGCTGATGAATTATGAATTATGAATTTCGGAAGCAATAACCAGCCGCCCATGTCGGGGAACACCCAAACTCGATGAAATATGAGACTTATGAATTATGAGGTCATGAATTATGAGGAAGTCTACTGTAGTACTATGTATGCTACGCACAGGAAGTGCAGATCTTTGGGGCTTGACTGGTGTGTGATTGAGGAGGCCTGAAGCCGATATGATCCTTCAGCCTGTTACAATTATGAGTTCAAACAATCGGCCATATCCCAGCACGGGAACTCTCACCGGTGCGACTCAGCTGATCGGATGCGGAGCGGGGCGCCTACGGGCGAGTAGGCCTCGCAGTACAGGGCGAGTGGCTCCGTGAATCAACAGCGGCTTTAGAGCGCGATAATCTGACCTAGATTATATACAACCCTGCATGCAATCGGAGGATACCGTGACCTCAACGCAGACTGTCCCATCCTTTTGACACAGCGTGCATGTACTCCGAGGGCGGGTCCGCGATCAGAGTGTGTGCCACATGCATGTGACGAGCGGCGGCCATCGCATGCTACATAGATTACGTCAAAGCGCAGAAGCCTTGCTATCCTTGATCCCCTGTCATGGCTTCCAGTTTGGCATTCAGTGATCAGTTGGACTGGTCCGGCAAGATTTGCGGCGCATGCGTATTATTGCGAAGTCCATTATTGAATATAATAACGAGCGTGGGTTATTGAAGAAATTTAGGAGACCGGGTCAGCACGACAGGCAGCTGGACCTTATCGTCCTTGCGAGTCTGCGGGCGCATCAGCTGACCCGTGCGCGCCCAGAGCTCAGCCTCGTCGACGGCAAAGCGGAACTCGAAGCCGCGGACGATGTGGAACAACAGCGACTTCATCTCGGCGACGGCGAAACGATGGCCGACGCACGCGCGCGGGCCGCCAATGAAGCTCATCAAGTTCGGCGTAATTCCTGGTATGGTCGATGCGTCGTGCGGAACATTGTCCCAGCGCTCAGGTCTGTTGTGCATCAGCACGCGTCATACGGCCAGCAGCCAAGAGGGCGGGGCTCACTTGAACTCGTCGGCGTCGGGTCCCCAGATATCCTTGCTGCGATTGATGAGCCAGATAGGAACCTGTACCTGATCGCCGGTCTGGATGCTGTGAAAAACTCTGGTTCAACAACATGCTCGCCAGCCATGGCTGAATACGAACCGTATCTGGGACACCATGTTGCCGTCGAGGTCCCTGACGGGCTTGCTGAGAGGGATGATATCGTCTTGGGAAGCCTCGCGCGTGAGGAAAGTCACGACGGTATGCACGCGCAGCGTCTCACGAACGACCTTGTCGAGGTAGGGAAGAGCGTTCAGCGTCTCCAGAGTCGGCATGTCCGTTCCAACTTGCATCAACTCGGCACGTAGCTTCTTCTGTATCTCCGGATACGCCGCGAGCACGTACATGGCCCATGTGGTCGAATTGCTAGAAACACCTTGAACGATCTCATACCTATATCTGCATAAGAAAGGCGTACCTCGTCGTTTCGTGTCCTGCGAGCAGGAATGTCGGAATCTGAGCGAGGACCTCCTCGTCTGATAGTCTGAACGCGGGGTCAAGGTCCTGAGCCAGGTTCGCCTGGATAAGTAACGAGATGAGGTCCTTGCCGCCGATGGACGTCTTCTCGATGCGTTTGACCCCGCGAGATCGCCGAGAATGGCCTGCTTCTTCTCTTGTACGATGCGCATGCCGATCTCGTCCATCTTCTTCCTGCTATCGTCGAAATCCTTTATGCGCTGGTCCGGCTGTCGGGAATTGACGGTTGTCAGTGCAGTGTTGAGCGCGAAACTACCCGTCAAATCACTCACGAAAAGCGCGCGAAGGATTGGGAACTGGTTGTAAAGAAAGCCGCGTACTTGGATGCCAGGCTTGACGTCGACGCGGAAGACCTTGTCGAAGGCCTCGGCGAGCTCGTTCTTGGTGCCCTGCTCGTTGAGGGTGTTGAACTCGTAGTCGAAACCTATTGCAGAATATAATTACAGCGCACTCATCCCAACGCTCGAGACTCTCGCACCTGCTTTCCCAATGGCGTCAAGAGTAGCCCTGCTTAGCCAGTCTAGAGCGTTGAGCTCCACGCTACCCCCGGCGTCCATGCATTTGTTGTACCAGAGCTCACGCATCTAGTAAGGCCAGCTAAGTTTCCGCATACCTTATGAACTACTCACATACCTTTGCAGATATCTCGAGGAACGTCTTCGTCATCTCGCGAACATGGGCGTGGCCGAAGCCGGGGTTCATGATCCTGCGCTGAATTCAAGTGTCAGTCTGGAGAGCATCGGCAGGACAAAGTCTGTAAGCACCTGATCCCTGTGCTGCTCGCCTGGCCGAAGCGTTCAGCGTGCGTCGCGACGGGATGCGCATCACCAAGCTTACCCTCGGTATACAGTACTCCTGCCGGTCGATCAGCGCACTGCTCGCAACGCAGCCGCGGACGCTCACCTTCGCCAACGATCTTCAAAAATCCGCGCCGCTGCGCCTCGGTCTTGTGCCAGACGTTCGTCGCAAAAAGCACGTGGGTGATAGCACGCGTGTCGGTCGTGACGAGCTGGTATTTCTGCAGCGCGGATACGAGCGTCAGTCCGAGGCGCTGCACAGAACCATGGGGGACTGAACACACCCCCATGAAGCCCCGGATAGCGAAGGTGTTGCCGTAGGTGTTCACCCAACCCTGCTGGATCTGCATGCCCTCGCCCTCGAACATCTGGCGGATGTTGCCAGAGAGCCAGTTCGTGGAGACGGTGTGCGGTCCGGGCAGCTTGCGCAGAGGCGAACGGCTGCTGCGCCAGTAGATGTAGGCATTGCTGAGCAGCTGGTATGCGACGTAGGAACCAATGACGACGAGGCCGGCTTGGACCCAGGATACGGAGTTCCAAGGATAGTTGGCCAGCGTTGAAAGCGGTTCGCGGCTCCAATCGATGGCGGTCATAGAGAACGCGGTAACTGCAATGCAAGCGCAAACGAAGTGAGAGGTGGAGGGGGAAGGGAAGCTGCTCCCGAGGTTAAATACGCGCGCTGTGGATCCCGAAGTGCAAACGCATCGCAGCCAATCAGGTGTGCGCAATAGTGAGAGGTATACGTACAAGGCGCAGAGCGTGCCTCGGGATTCACATCCCGAAGACCCGCGGGCGGCCGCTCACAGTATGATGACCACGTCAAAGCACCGTCAGACAATGTTTTGTCGGGGGCCGGAGAAGCTGTCTCCGGCCACCTGCCAGATGACTCCGCGATCAATCCAGATCTAGTTGAACTAGAAGCTCAGTCTCGAGTACTCGCTGCTCGAGAATGTCCTGTAGCCAGAGGCTGGAGAGAGCAAGATGGCGTAGTAATGGCACTGGGCGGCCTCATGCCATTATATGCTGGCGACCGGCAGACCGGCGCCCGCGCCAATCCTTGATCACGGATCATTCAGACGGACATAAGTCATTAGCCACATGCGGAGTTGTCAATCTTATCTTTTCGGGCAGCTTCGCGAGCTTCAAGTTTCGAGTCAAAACTCCGTTTCCAATATACTGTACGACTCACAGAAAATTCAGAGACGCGGAAGTCATCGACATTTACTGGGAAGACCTGATACGATCCATCAATATGGTATAATGAGGCACCAAGTACTTAAGCACCTGGAAGGTATGCCTGGAGCCATGCCGCGCTCGTTATAAACGACTGAAGTGCCTGGGCCGAGAGTGAAGTGGGCATTTCTCCGCGATAAAAAGGCTTTAAGCAGCACAATGATCTGGCGGGAATTCTGCAGAACATTTCGTCCAGTTCCTGGCGGGCTCGACAAATACATCAGCCGCACGAAGGATATCCAATAAAAATGGGTAGATATTGGAGAGGCGGCGACCCGTGTTGCGGAGGCCACGTTGAGGGAGTGGGACCCGCTCGACTGCCTCGATTAGATAATGCTGCGCCTCCGGTAGAGTCAAATGTCAAACCGCCGTAGAGCGATAGAGCACGATACAAGAATCATTCAGAAGTCATAGACCTTGGTCGTCGTTCTAGTCAGCCGCGCTCATATGACCATCGTAGCGTTGGTTAATAACAGCAAGAAACCGGGGTGTAGCCAAGATGTAGCGACAGCCTGAAATGCGGCGGTGCAAAGACCCGTGGATTCAAAAGCTTGAGCGGGTCGTGTATGAATGCCAACCAAGAACAATATCGGTACTTCGCACTCTGCGCTAGACAGGCTGGCTCGTGGTGACTTTGTTCGATCCCTGCGACTCCTGCGTACCTCATTTTTCGCCTTCCTGCTCCAGTCTGCAGAAAATAGTCCTCGCCTGACTGGATTGTTATATTGAGCGGCACGCAGTCAGGCGCAAAATAGAGTCTATGACCAAATCTGCACGGAAAAAGGAAGTCAAGAGCCGTCTCGGCAGGTCCCGCTTCTTGTTCCCGCGCGTCCATGTCCCCGCGCCGTCCGACGCTGCCGGACCCGTCTTCGTCGTCGTCTGCCGCAGCATATACGCCGCTAAAAGAGGGACCCTTATCCGGATTATCCCTGTACGTTATCCAAGCCAAGCTCCCGCCATCGTCCGTCGGGGAGCTCTTCAAACTCACCGAGGAACTGGGTGCTGCTATCGTTCCGAACATCGAGGACGCCGACATCATCGTGACCGCCATCACCATGCGCGCGCGTCTCGAACGGCATATACCCTGGAAGCTCGCCGTGCGTTCCAGCGAGCAGCGGGCAGAGGATGACACGCGCTCTGACGTCACGCGTCTTGTATGCGCCTGCAGATGCGAAAGGACGTCGTCACGCCCGCCTGGCTACACGAGTGCGCAGCTCAGCACGTCCGACTCAGCGCGCAGCTGTTTCCCGCTTTGCGTACTGTGTCCACGCAAACGCCGAACCGTTTGAAGCGCAAAACGCCGCCGGGACAGCTAACGCCGCCGCAATCGCCGTACATCCGCACCGGGTCGCGTACTGCTACACCACAGCCGCCTTTGTCGCCCACGGCTACTCCTCCGCCTGATACGCCGCCGCCCGAAGGTCTGCCCATGATGCCGCCGCGAGAGCTTCTGGAACAGTTTCCGCCGAAAAGTAAGTCTGCGGTCATGCGTCTCCATCCGCTGGTTTGCCCGAACCATCGACTGGTCGAAGGTGCGCCTGTATTTCTGTCATAAACGGTATTTCTGAAACTTTTCTTCAGAGCTTGGCGTCATCCGCAATGCTCGGAAACTCGAGGGCGAAGACCGCAGTGCACTCAGCTACTCGCGCGCCATCGCCAGTATCAAGGCGCAACCTGCAGAGTTTCGGACTATCAAAGACATTAAGGTAGACTCACTGATACTCTTCCTGGTCATCTAGAATGTCATTTAAATATTTTTACGCGACTTTGCAGGATGTCCCGTTCGTCGGAACGAAGGTCGCCAACATGGTTCGTCATCACGCCCTACCCTGTTCATGCACTCGTTCACCCACATAACGCCCTTTTGTCTGCGCTTTTAGGTGGAAGAGTACCTGAATCGCGGCCGAATATCAGAAGCAGAAGAGCTCCGAGCGAGCGAACGCTTCACGAGCCTGAGCGAGCTGACGACCATACACGGCATCGGCCCCGCGACGGCGCGCGAGCATTACGCGCGCGGGCTGCGCACACTGGAATCGCTCGATCGATTTTATGGCGTCGTCGTGCCTGACGGGTACGGCGTTCTTCGCCCCTTTGAGACTCGGGCTTGGATCGCTGATGGAGCCTGCAGGTACGGCGGATGGGTGCGTAACGACGCTGAGCTTGATGTAAGGGACGAAGATGGCTTGGAGAGCGTCATTCGCGAGGCGCTTGCGCTGCGAGGGGAGTTGAACCAGAAGTTCGTAGCAGCGATTGAAATGCCTTCAGTTGAATGCGCCATGCTGATCTCGTGTAGAATTTCTCGGCAAGAGGTCGAACGCATTGCGGAAGCCGTGTTCAACGAGCTTGAGGCGATCGAGCCGGGCTGCTTGTATACGATCTGCGGAGGGTGAGTATGCTGTCCTGTCCTGGCTCGTTTGGTTCTGCGTCTCCGTCGGCTAGGACTTTTCTACTGCTCTACCCGTCTTCTGCGATGATGGAGACCTCAGTTTCCCGGGTCCTTTCTCAGCGACGTGGTCTATCTATCTCCGTCCCTGCTCCCGGGTCTGCTGCTTACTGCCATGACGCGCTGCGTACTTTTTGATCTCCCTGCTCTGGCACGCTACCGACAACACTTGCTCGCCGTGCCTGAATGCTCTGACGGAACTCCGGCTGTTTCAGCGAACTCTGTACGCCCCGCACCTACTGCTCCGAGGACTTCGGGACCTTTGACCTGTTATGCTCCCGCGTCTCGAGATCTGCCACTCCGCAGTCTTACGGTACCTCTGATGTCGTCTTGGTCTTGCACAGCTGCATTGTGCACGAAGCTGAGCTTTCCCATCAGGTACCGCCGTGGCAAACCGGAGAGCAACGACGTCGATATCGTCTTCACGCACCCGGAGGCGCGCCGCGTGCGCGGACTGTGCACGCGGCTCGTCGAACGGCTCAAGATAGTTGGTTGGTCTCCACAATTCTCCTTCCTACAGCGTGGACTGATTGCTCATACACTCGCAGGTATCGTCATGCGCTCCTGGAGTATGCTTTCTCCATACTCTCCTCTCGACGAATGGCTGATGCTCGCGCACTCGCAGGCCACAACCAGACATTCCGCAAGATCGAGCCGGACCGCGTGCACTCGCCCGGGCTCGACAAGTCGCTCGTCGTTCTGCGTCTCGCGCCGGACCCGACGGCGCGGCGCGTGGATCTGATCTTTGCGCCGCCTGAGGCGTACTGGGCTGCCGTCGTTGGATGGTACGTGAGCTCCATTGTCGTGCAACGTACTCGTTTTAGGCTGATGCGGGAGGAATTGTAGGACGGGCTCGATCATGTTCGAGCGCGACCTGCGGCTCGCGGCGAAGGAGCGCGGGCTCAAGTTACGGTCACGCTTTGGTGACCGTTTCTTATCTGTGGACCCCTGGTTCGGCGTTTGCCAATTCTGGCTCAGAATTTCGTTTGCCTCCGCAAAATCGCTGCCGCCGCCGCGTCTTATAAACCTCCTATGTGCCGCGCTGGGGTGCTCGGGAACTGGATGTACCATGAATCCCGTTGCCTCAATCGCGCCCTCTCTTGACGCTGGGAGTGCAAAAAATTGCCCAAAGTGCCTCCGGTTGCACCCGACTAGCATCCGACGCGCTGTTCCGCGGGCGCAGATTTGGGGCCGGGGCGCACTGTGCACAGTCTCTTGGGGCACTTTTCAATGTCTTCCTGTCAATGGTTTGCATTTTTGGAAACTAGATTAGTGGCTTGCTTTAATGGGGGATAATATCCAAGAATGTGCTCAATTTATTAATGGCTAATTACTGACTGAAGTGGCACGGCACAGGTGACGCCGGAGCTCGCATAGACTCCTGACGGCATCGGTGCGCTGGGCCCTCGAGCTCGCGCACCCGCACGCCCGTATGGCGCGGCCAGTCGCCGTACCAATGTACGGGCTTGCCGCGCCTGCACACCGGTGCTGGGGTTGGCAGCGAGCGCGTGCGCGGCAACCGGCCAACCGCGGCGCCCTGAGCCCTCCAGCTCGGGCGTCCACACGCGGATTCGACGCGCGAAACAGCCCGTACATCGGTACGGGCTGTTTGTGCCTTCGCACCGACGCTGGGGCCGGCGGCGAGCGTGCCCAAGACTGAGCCAGCCAACCGCAGCGCCCTGAGCCCTCCAGCTCGGGCGCCCGCATGCCCCTACGGCGCGGCCAGTCGCCCGTACTAATGTACGGGCTGGCCGCGCCTTCGCGCCGGTGCTGGGGTTGACGGCGAGCGCGCGTGCGCGGCAACTGGCCAACCGCGGCGCCCTGAGCCCGCCAGCTCGGACGTCCACACGCGGATTCGACGCGCGAAACAGCCCGTACCAATGTACGGGCTGTTTCTGCCTTCGCACCGACGCTGGGGCCGGCGGCGAGCGTGCGTGCAACAGAGCCGGCCCACCGTGGCGTCCTGAGCCCTCGAGCTCGGGTGCGCGCATGCCCGTCCGGCGACCAAATGCTATCCGGCCAGCGTTGTGGTGCATCCGAAGCTCCGACTCCGACCGGTCCGTCGGGCCATGATGACGCAATGCTTGGCACCGGACTTGTGCAAATGCCAGAGGTCGCCCGTCTCTGGCATTTGCACGAAGACTGCCCATGCTGATGTTAGCCTTGATTTCATAAAGTATTCTTAAAACCGCTATTGTGCTATATATAAATCACTGTTTTGTTTTATTCTTGCAATGAGATGGGCGAATACTGGCATGCTGATGGCAAATGCAAGTAAGTAGTATATGAAATTCTACACTGTTCAGCATGTCAGGAGAACAGGTGATATAGAAGCTGAGATACTGTGTAGCACATCTACATTGTTCACGAGTCTTAGTGTAGTCGGCCCCGATAACAAAGTGTGCAATAACAGGATGTCAATAAGTGACCGAAGTTGAAAGATCCTATTTATTCGTTACTCTCGGTCAGTAGTCCTGTCTGATAGCCCATAGTGTTCCGAGAGTATTGCCTCCCTCGCTTGTTGCTGCCCCAAGTGCCACGGCGTACGCGACCGTGTGAGTTTGATGTCGGCGGCAAAGTCCTCCAGCGCGTCAAGTGCGGGCATCTCGTTGGTGGTGCGCAGCCACAGTTTGACATCGTTCGGTGGTGCCTTGTCCAGCTGCGCGTCAATTGCATCGGCGAGGAAGCGCAGTGTTTTGGCGCGCTTGCGCATTTTTTCCCGCACCTGCTGCTCCTGCAATTGATGGATGAGTAAAAATGAAGATGCAATAGCGGAAAATGAACCTGCTCAGCTGTCTCATCGGCATCGGCACCGTCGATCTCAGAGGCGTCATACTGTGTTGTGACGCGGCGTCGTCCCAGATGGAGCTCGACTCGTCCCAGCCTGAGGCTGGTGTATCGCTGCGCTTGCGTTTGAGATGTAGCTCCTCAGCTGCGCGGCCTTCCATCATGTCGCGCCAGCCACCACCACCTTTGAGCTTGCGCGGATCACTGTTCCAGACCTGATCGTCGCCGTCTGAGATGCAGCCCTCATCAGCGTCAATGTACTCTCCCTCAGGCTTGCCGATGGGACGGAGCTCAGGATGCTGGTAGAAGGGGACAGTACTGCGGCGGTGAATGAAGACCCAGAACTCTGGGGACGGCTTCGGGACTGCCTGCACAAGGTGCTTGCAGAGCAGGTGCGCAGAGTACTTCTGCGCGCCACAGTCGCATATCCAGTTGGCCACGCTGGTGCGGTATGTTTTGTGGATAGGAAGTCGTGCAAGCCGTTTCCACTCCCGCTTCATGCGGACCTGAGAGCTCGTCTGCTCGCGAGATCGCCCGTAGTGGTACGCGTTCTCGAGTTTCTCGGCGCGCTGGACGTAGACTGGGACGAGCTCGGTACAGAGAATGTAGACGAGCTGATCGAGGCGCGGTCGCGTCAAGTGGTGCAGCCAGTCGTGCTTCACCTGTTTCCAGAAGTTCTCGACGATCATCGTCGTGCGCAAGCACGGAATGCGAGTTGACGCTGACAGAGCCCAAAGTTTCCACATCTTAGGGCTGTACCATGATGTCCACATGTAGGCCCAGACTTCCGTGAGTCCTCTCGCATAGCAGAACGAGTACATGGACTCCACCGTGCGATAGCGGATTTCGTCGGCAGAGCGCGGGCGGCCACGCTGATCAGGGTCGAGGAGCAGCGGGTGCTGCACGAAGTGACGTGTAAATAGCCGCAGTAGCTGTTTGCGATGCTCAGCAGGGCAAAAGACATAGCTGGGGTTAGCAGAACGTTGTTCGCCGTCCTCGAAGAGCCAATCTGGGCCGTCTTCCTCGTCCGTTTCATCCTCAGCGCCATCCAGAGCCTTCTCAAGCAGGTCCGCAAACTCGTCGTCCAGTTCCTCGTCAGAGTCCTCAGTCGCTGCTGTGGTGGACACGCGAGCAGACGCCGATCCGGGTACTGCATCAGACGCCGCTTGCAGATCGCCCGAAGCAGCGGATGCAGGCACACTTGCATCGCACGTGCCTGCATCCGCATCTTCGCGAACAGCATCGTCTGACTCCATGCGTGGCGGGATGCGAATGCGGAAGCTGGGCACGGGGCGAGCAACGACCTCCCCGTTCAAACGGACGGTGATTGTAGGGAGTGTCTTTGCAACTGGCTGGATCGGCGCAGAACCCGCTGCACGTTGTGCAACCGGTAGGAACATCGGGGATATGAAGCTGAATGCGGCATGCGCACCTGCTGCGTCGTAGTGTGCTGGCTGGCGCCGAAGGATCGATAATCGGACCTTGACAGCACGGAGGGAGTGCCAGAAGCAAAGCTGGTGCTTTGCTGCCGCAACCTTTGCACGGAACGCGTTGATCTCCGGAAGATTCTTGTCACTGTGAGTGACCAGAAAATATGCTCCAGCCGCTCTACAAAATGGCCGATGAATTGCTCCAGGATGCGCTGTGTACCTCCTGGTGCACCGCCTTTGCTGTGCAGCAGCAGGAACCCGAGGGGGAGACCCGAGCCGTATGCCTTGCCCAGAAGTGCATATAGCTCGAAGCGGCGCCCGTTTGTCTCCCCTACATCAGCATGTAATTAGAAAATACTCCACGGACACAAATAACGGTACTCACAGGCAGAATCAAGTGCGACTTCACGGATGCGGCCACCCCATTTGCTGAGGACAGTGGGAAGGGACCACGCAAGCGCTTCGAAGCCCTCCTCAAGCTTGATGTCGATGGGGCATATCTCATACATCCCAAGCCCACCCGCCTTCTTACCCCGCTCGAGCAAAATCTCGGCCGATTTGAGCTCATCCTGGTCCAGCTTCCATTTGGCGGAATCCTGCTGAGCCCAGAGATTATAGACGGCTTTGCGGGTAAAGACTGGGGTAGGGTACTTCTTGAGAACCATCTGCCAGATCTACATGACGAGCGGGTCAATCAGTAGGCAACAGCGGCGGTGGTCGGGCAACTTGCCTGTGTCACTGTCAGACCTGGATTGTTAATCACAATATCGACAACATCTTGTGGCAGAGTCACACTCTGATAGTGTACGTGATCTTTGTGGTGTTCAAGCTTAACCAGAGCAGCGGATGCCCCATCGGTGATGGAGATGTGCAGCCAGCCGCGACAGTCGAACGTCACCAGCGAGATCTTATCGCGCTGCTTATCGGGAGCCGCGGTCTTCTCTGGCTTGTGCTTCCGCTCCGCATTCTGTGCACAGGTGTACGAGAAGCGGGTTGTCGGTGTTGTTGCAGACTTAAGTACATCCTTTGAGTGATATCTACAAAATGACTTGTCAGAAAAAATCATGCAGTAGTGTTCTGTACATACCTGAATCGGAACTGTGTATTTTTCCAAATAATCTGGGAAAGCTCGTTGGCGATGGCACGATGGTCGGTGCCTACTCGGGCCACAATCTCATCGGTCTTAATGCAGGCCTCAATCTTGAGGATCTCGGCCTGCTCAGACAGGAGCGCGACGAAATCCTTGAGCTCTGACGGCGGTAGCGGCTCCTCTGCGCGGGCGCGTTGTTTACGACTAACAACGTCAGGGTCGCTCAGCGCGATGTTCTCCTTCTCGTCGGCGTGCGCAGGAAGACAGCGGCAGCATTTAGCAGTGCGCTGTTTGCCATCGGGATTGTTCCTCTTCTTGAGCGGGAAGTCAGTGATAGGGTGTGTCTTTCTGCACGTCTTGCAGAACGCAGTCGACGCGTTGGCGGCGGCGGACATAGCAGCAAAAACGTGCAGCACGTGTCTATTGTACAAACAAACATTTGTGGACGCGTCTTGCGTCATCATGGCCCGACGGACCGGCCGGAGTCGGAGCTTCGGATGCACCACAACGCTGGCCGGATAGCATTTGGTCCGTCCGGCGCGGTCAGTCGCCCGTACTAATGTAGGGCTGCCGCGCCTTTGCGCTGACGTAGGAGCCGGCATTGTGTGTGCGTGCGCTGCTTCCTGCTGGCCGTGGCGCTCGGAGCCTTGCAGCTCAGGCGCCCGAACGAGAATTCGACGCCGCCAGCAGCTCGTACCAATGTACGGGCTTGTTGGGCTTCGATACCGCTGCTAGAGGCTGCGGTGGGCGCGCGTTCGTTGTTCTCGGTCGACCGCGGCGAGCTCAGCGTTCTGGCTGGGTCTTCTGGCCGACTCTGGAGGTGTGTGCGCGCGGCAGGCTACTGTTCAGCGCGGGTCGGCAATTCCCACGGGTCGGATATAGCAGCGAGGTACAGCCATTCGGCCCGGGTCAATTCATCCGACCCGATGGCCCGTGTTCAGCTGTGGCAATGATACAATTAATACCAGGCGTACTGAGATTGAGCGAGATTAAGCGTAACGACTCCAGTTGATTCGCCTAGTTTGCTCTGACATGGTGACCGCCCAGATTGCGTACCTTCCGACGTTCAGGAAACCGGGCGCGCTTCTTTCTGATGGCAGCCCAGTAATCTTCCGCCGAGAGAGCTGATCAGCGATCGTTGCCGTGCAGATCGCAAACAGTGTGTTGGTGACTCTTGGCCGTAGTTCCTACACCACCAAACGAGCCTAAGGTTTTGACAGCGCCGGCCTAGCGGGTTCTCCAGAGATATCTCCAGATGTTAGCTTGGCCTGCTTTGAACCTTACCAAAAGGTTTTTCGTCGACAACCTCTCTCAAAGCCACATGGGGAGCCCGTGCCCTGCACCGCAGGCAACGAATATGGCCTGCAAAACGCACTCCTTTGCAGTACTCGTTATTGTAGTAGACTGTATATTTTCAGCAAATGATAAACAACTTTCTTTTTGATTTGAATGGACTGGGAAATGTGCTCTTCGTTGGGCAGCTGCAGGGTGGGCGGGTAGCCTCGGAGACAAATCCCCGTGTTCACACGGTTGGGTCGGACTTGGGCGGAGTCGAATGTTGCCTCTCGCTCGCATCCCCTTCAAGGCTTCAAGTCGACAGCGCCTCAAGTTGCCCTATGCGCTCGCCGGTGTCTCTATTGCTTGCTGTGGTACTCCGGGCTGTGGCGATTCTTTGCGTTTCCTGCTCCATGGCTGCGAGGCTTCGGTGCTATTGGCTTTGGCTTGTCTGGTTTGCTGGATCTTTCCGTGCCTCTGCGCTCTGGAGACTTACCGAGGCTCACTGGCTCTGTCTGGCCCCCTGTCCCTGTCTTTTGGGCTCCTGTCTGTTGCCTGATATTAACATATCATTTGCAGGCTCTTCGCACGGTAACTCGCTGAAGGCCCACGACCACAGCCGACCCCAAGGTAAGCCCTTTCGCCCTTGGTTCATCCATTCGTCTCATTTCTGACCGCTCCGGATCATCACAGTTTTCATATCGTGACTTGGCCACGTCGGAAGTCAGCAGTGCAGCCAGGTGCGCCACTCTTGTTATATCGACACCCGGCACGCTCATTCACCCACCTTTTTTTATAGAACTTATCCGCAGCCTCCGCGGCATCGCTGTTGTGGCGCTCGGTGGCCGCGGCGCGTCGTCGACCTCGCTGAGCAACACATACGGGGCCTCGGGCGGCGAGTGCGAGTGCGCTGCAGCAGACAGTGCCACCGACATGGACAGCTGGACGTACAGCCGCTCCGCCTTGGCAATGCGGTGTGCGGCCTACGCGAGCTTGCGCCTCAGATGGTCGACTTAGCAGACAGCGTCGCCGGCGCAAGGGCAGCCGTCTCCTTGTGTACATTATCACCCGCTACTTTTGTATACACTCATTCCTGTTCCTTCATCATACACACTGGTATTGCTTGGAACAAAGAAAATAAGAAATACAACTGGGCATGCGGCTCTTGTAAATCCGACCTCAAAACCTTTTGAAAACCTTTGACCTTCGTACAGGCTATATTAACTCGTAAATTATGTCAAAAAAGGGTTTTGGGATTGCCCTTGTCAGGCCGCTAGCACATCGTCATTCCGGTCTAACGCGAACCTTGTCAAAACGTTCGTCTCGTGTGGTGGTGTACATAAGAGCGCGAGATGCTTATACCTGCCCTGTTGTGGAGAGTCGACTCGAAGAGCAAGGGCTATAGACATTGTGCGTCGTTCTTGACTAAAGCCGTTATCTACACCATCGCACAGGTGCGGCGGGCAGTAACCATGTTAGATCTGTGAATCTTACATGCGTCGTGGGAAATGGAAGTCGGCGGTGAGTGCAAAATAGTGCTTTGTAGTTGTAGTGCTCATGTGATCATCAGGTTTGCAGACCTAACATGGTTATTGCATGCACACCTCTTGCCATTGGAGTGGATAAAGATGTTACCGCTCGGATCATGCACAGTAGTATGGTGCTGCGCATAGGGGGAGGCGAAGTTGTGGAGTGAGAGGTAAAGGGCAAACTGGGCACATGGACTGAATTTGTATTCAACCCGAACAGGGGTCTCGACCCATTTTGTAATGCGTGAGAATTGCGAACAGTCAATATCGCGTAAAGAGCTCATTTGGATTATTGGTAATGTCCTTGGCGGATTCTGAATGGATTACATATTCGAAGTCAGGGCGAGCGACGCTATATTAAAGCACCGAAACTCTTGCATCTTTACACGTAGATAATATTTGCATTGTTCTCGCACCATGTGTCAAAACGCCTTTGCAAGCACTCAGTCGGCCTGCGGACATCTTGGAGGCGTCGAGGTTATTAGGCTAGATTGTGGCAAGCCTTGTTGCCGCTTCAGTTGCGCGCACAATCCGGACTCTCACGACTGCGCCAAGACCTGCGAGCAGGTTATGGGTCGGGCAATATATCTGCGGCCAAATACTTGCAGTGTTCGGTGCTATCATTGCTGCAGGAAGTGGCAGGATGCCGGATCTCAAGATTGCGACGATGACCCACCATTTCTCTAGTCGCCTTACCGCGGGTTTATGTACGTCACCAGATTTTTTTTTCTTTTTTTGGTGTGTCGTGGTAACAGGAGCTGATTTGCGTGCTCCGGCATAGACTACCCGTCTGCGATAGTTCGCATCTTGTATACGAATTAGGAAACGATTACTATGGTTAAATCCGGAGCATATTACACGATTACGCGATCTTTCGCACAGCCACAAATTAGCTTATCTCCGATGGCACTCTGACACATGCTTTGCTTATGCGCGGGATCTAATGCGGCCTGCTCTAGTGTCACGGATCTCACCATAGTATTCTTATAATAACGGTCGCAGTTTCCACGGTTGTCCGTTGTGTGTTCAGTTCCCCACTCCAAAGCTCACTCTGATGTCTCCGCCAAAAAACGACTGCATCTGCAGGAAAGTTGCGCCCGACAAGCCCCCCGACCATCGCAAGCATCGCCGCTGTCAGTATATGCAATTCGAAGGCGACATGTCTGTGAGTTCAGTGTTGCCCCCGCTGGATTCGCACTAGTATTAATGTTCGCATGGCAGCGTCGGGCGGACATCCAGAGAACGAGGGCTCTAAAGATTGCGCGTGAGCTTTGCCATATCCCGCTGTGGTCATGCATCGGCCCGTCTACGACTGCGGGTGCTCTCTTGGTCCACTGTCTGGGTGTCGCGCTGTCGCGCGCTCCCTTTGCGATGAGCGCATCTGTGTGGAGAGCTGGGCTACGGAGGTCCCTATCATATTCGTGAGTCGCTATCACCGGGTCAATGCAGTCTAACAGCCCTGCGCGTAGTCGATCGTCAGACTCATGGAGGAGAAACCCACCCGAGCCTTCTTCCGGCGCCCGTTCGAGCGCCTGAGGGTTATGTACGCGTGGCGAGTGTTTGGTATGGCACCCAAGGACGACCTGCTGCTCACGGGCGTGGAGTGGATGTGGCACTGATGATGCATTGCCCGTCTCTATACGTGTCGTGTCATCTAGTGGCAGTTTATCTCATCGTACAATGCATTGGGCGTTTCTCGACATAAGGATCCGTGAGACTCAGAAACCGGATAGAGTGCTCTGGCTTTCTCAGGCCGAGGCACATGTGCGATTGACCGTTCTATTCCGGTAATGCACACACAACGTTCCCGATGATGCAGCTGAACATTCGGCCACGTTTTTTCCTGAGCCTGATCCGTTTAAGCCGCGCAAAGACCTCTGAAGCTACTGTGTACTATTGCGTGTGCATCCCTCCGTCCAAAGCCTGTCCCACGGCTGCCTGCCTCTGCATCATAGCCATCGCAGGGCAATTCACTGGCCTGGTTCGGGCTTGAGAACGCCGGTGGCGCATACCAGGGTGCCTGCACCTCTTCACAGGGTATGAAGATCGAAGCTAGACTTCCGGCTGACATGTGCCGCTTCTGCGAGCCGGCGCAGCAGGGTGGCGTTATTCATTGATACGCGGCGAGTTCGCCTCACTACTTCAGTATGGGACCCCATCAGATCTGGACTGGGCGCGAGGTTGTGACGTATCAGTGAATTACCCATCGACCTGCACGACTTGTGCGCGGAGATCTAGCCACAGGGAGATAGGTTCTTCGTAGCACAAGCGAAGTGGGCCGCAAACCTAGCGGATGGCATTACGCAGTGTCTCGACAGCGTTTATTTTATTCTTGAAGCATGGTGACTCATGAGCTTGCAGCTTGATCTTCGGCCGCAGAATAGAATGTAACCAAGCCTCTCTCCAAGGGTTTGAAATCGGCTCCGTCTCGACAATTCACTTCACACATGTACCTCAGGTGATGTGGCTTTTTTCAGTTCGAAATTGCCCCTGATTTACGTCACATGACAGAGCGGTCTTCTCAACAGAGCATGCCCCATTTGGTTTGAATGGATCTGGCGCGTGAGACGCCAACAGTGTAAGTCTGTTCCAATTAGCGCCTAATAACACGGGCAACGAAGGCTTTTAAACAGGAGCAACTGGACGGTGTTCGACGACTATGCAAACGCTCACCGGTGCAGAGATAGGTCCAGGTTGCAATGTGCTGCGCAGTTTAGTGGTTCGTACGGTATGCAGTTAGGCGTCGACTCAGCTGACGATGATCGTGATTCCCCATTAGCGACAAGGCTATTGGGAACTGTGGCGTATGGGTAGATTCGCTCACTGAACGTCCTGAAAGATTTACACCCTTTTACCAGCATATTAGAAGCCCGATAGCAGGAAGTTCGATTGTGCAAAACCGTACTGTCCCCTCAGCATGCTGCGCGCGGAAGATTGCAGTCGTACCATGTCCTACAAAGTGCGTTGGAGCCCTTTGATTTCTAAACGGACAAACTGATGGGACATAAGGATATGCCAGTGAAATACATGAACATCAGTTGCGTGGTAACCTATCCCTGCAATGTCTGCTCGTTGCGATCTTCGCGCGCGAGACTTGCACGCAAATAGAACAGTTTTGCTACTCTGTCGGCGATCAACACGTCCTCGGGCAACCGCGGAGCAGATCTTTGTTTGGATGCTCAGGGCATGCGTGTCAACATAAAGTATAGTTCCGCACGCGCGGGAGAATTGAGCCAGCTTGTCGGGTATACGCCGACTAGCATGGCACCGTTTCACACGTTAGCGCTGATATCCTGGGGCCTTCAGTGTGGCCAGCGTCGCTCCGTCGCCCTGGTCATTGACCGCGGCGGAATTTCTGACTCACCCACCCCCGACACAGCCACCTTTGGTTCTGCACCACGTGGGAGTCGATACTCGCAGCCATCACATACATGTACCCGCTCTCTTTTAATCCACAACCTCGTCTCTTCGTCCATAGACGGCCCTCAACGCGGGGCTTGCCCTCTCGACTCAGTGCCTCCCCGAGTAGACCTTTCGGCCTCCCTCAAGCGGCCGAGACGCCGCCGGCGCTGCAAGCAGAGCAGCTCCCGGACGACGCGGCACGAATACGGATATAAGGCCCGCGACCATACTGTTTGACCCGTCAGCCCAGATGCACAGGAAGCCACCCTCCCATACCTGTCGACAGAATGAACAGAAGCAGTATAAGCTCGACCCACAATGAGGCGAGCGGCAAACGAGATAGAAGGCAGGCTCG
Source organism: Auricularia heimuer (assembly GCA_002287115.1). Classification (NCBI taxonomy): domain Eukaryota; kingdom Fungi; phylum Basidiomycota; class Agaricomycetes; order Auriculariales; family Auriculariaceae; genus Auricularia; species Auricularia heimuer. The sequence continues at coordinate 2,523 of NEKD01000046.1, read as the reverse complement.
AAAGGAGCGTTGACGTAGTGCTGTAGAACGCTCAGAGGTCACCGTAAATTGCCCTGCCACTTACCCCGCACTGGGAATAATCGAAAGTGATTCTGAGCAAAATGAGCCCGCACCTGGAAAAATGGTGTGGCTCTACTCACGAGACAGAGCGGCACATGCCTTCGAGTTTGCGAGAGTTACGCAAGTAGGTCTCCCCTTAAATAGTCCAGCCAATCACAGAATCATATGGTGGATTGTGATCTCAAAACACAGCTGATGATTTCCAAGTCACCTGCCTCAAACATTCCGCTAGAACGAGCGCAACATTATGATCACTGAATCAGGAAACACAGTCAGCCTGTAGAATAATCTTGCCGCGGACGGGGCTGCAGATATGCAAACCTTATTCCGGCCCTCAGCCCTGAACTGACAACAGCAACTCCCGGGATACTCAAAGACAGCGCCCCCGATGCGCCCCCGTTCCCCGATGGCGCTGGCAACCAAGTCCTTATCCTAGCAGTCCGCCAGGTTAGACTGCCCAGCGACGCGGCCGGCTACAGTCCGACCGCAGCCCAACAATGATATGATACGCCATTCGCCTTCCATCCAAAGCCTCACTGCGGCGCTCCCCAGCTTATCGCGCAAACTACACAGTTTGACAACCTCGCGGAGGAGCTCCTAAGGACAGTAGTCTTCCTTATTCGAAGCGATCTGTCCAAGCTAACCCTCCAAGTATAAAAAACATTCCCGCAACGCGTGTTTCAGGCATGTCACCAAACATTCCCCAGGCTGTTGCTGCCGCGGCTATTATCGCACTCATCGCAGCTGTGGCAATATGCGCAGGAGTCGTGTTCGCCCGTTACCTCGCTGTTGGAGAGCACACGCCTCTGCCTGTGACCAACCCGGCCACGACGGTACAGGGTCAGACATGGCACCCCCTTCGCGAGACAGGATCATGCGCGCCACGCCAGCCAGATAGCGAGAGATACACCACTCCTTCACATCGCCACACCCCTGCGGCGCCCGATGGCCTGCCGCCGATTTGCCCACGAACCCATGCATGCCTGAGTGACAGGAGCGCCCATGATCCGGATCAGATCACTGGCACCCAGGAGCTTCTCGATTCAGTCCCAGACATCGTCCGCTGTACGTCAGAGTCGCCGCATCATGCTGTGCATTCATGAGACTCAATAGAACCTAGATACAGAGAGCGCTCCGGGTAGTGTCAAACCACGCATCCACTTACCGAGCCCGCGTCCCACCGGACACGTGTATTCGAGTCCCTCCCACGTCAGCCAGTCCAGCCTACCTACCTCGGACATCACCTCCGCTCACCACAGCGGTAGACTTGTTGGATAGTCCGGTCATCGGTCGCAGTTCACCCCTCTTCTTCTCCCCAGAACACAGAATTTCCATGGACATCGCGAGTCCATTCCCCATTATCCCGATCATTTATGTGACATCTACAGACTAGCATTTCCAGCAATGATGAACATGTAGGCGCTCGCAAACTCTATCTGCCCACCCATGTGCTACGCGAACTCAAGATCCTGTGCACTCTTCTGATTTCCGTTCCCTTGGAGGGATTGAGTCGTGCCGCGCAGGGCAGTGGGAACGGAACATACCTTCTTCGCCCGATATGAATAAATTAAGTAATCACACATCCTGTCACTGCCTAATCAGGATGACAACTCACTCACACCCCAGCTCGGGCTGAGCACGTGCTTCCCCAAAGCCATGTTATAACCACAGCCGACATGTATACAGGCCTCTGACCATTCTCCTCGTTGCCTCAGCTCGAACATGGCCGACGACGCCCGCAGCCCCTATACAACTTCTCTTCTGCTCTTAAGGTCGAATTCAACAGGCCGGAACTGTCACTGCCATCGCTCTCCGCTCAGCTCTCTCAGCCGTTCCTCTTAGCCCAAGCTCGTGAGCACTTCGCTGGGTTCGATAGGCCTGGCTTCCGCGTCTTCCTCACCGCGCCCATCGACCCGAACGCCCCCATGCCGCGGGCTCCCTCCCAATCATCTCACAGCCCCGCGCAGTGATACAGTCACTCCCCTACTGCCGGCTACTGTGGCAGCACCGAACGAGAAGCCGATCGTCACAGCGCACTGTGCGATGAGATTGTGCAGCCGCCCACCAACTCCCGATCTGGGGCCACCCCCTTCCAATACTCCCTCCAGTACGCCCTCGGCCGTCGCGGTCTCATGACTCCGCCGGGGAGCCCGAGGAGCTCCTCAGCCGGTGGTGGCAACTCGCTTGCCTATTCGCCCACGGTAGCACAGCGTGGACGCACGACACCAATTCACTGGTGTACAAAGGCGCTACGAAGGTCCCTCTAGTGTCCGCTCCCTTCTACATCCGTGACGCAGCTGGCCCATTGTCCTCTCCTCACACACACGGCATGCATGCAACCGGCACGGAACTGGCACCCCCCGCGCTCGCTCAGTCGGCCTGCCCCCATCGCCCAAATCAATCATAATTTGTGAGACTTGCCTTATGTCCTTCGATCAGGTGCTCAGCGCCATCGAGCACGGC